>OV884029.1:2797500-3397500 GCA_930367265.1 Catocala fraxini | reverse complement strand
TTCGCGTAAACAGAAGACAATATTATGACATGGTTTTTAGGACTCACGTAATAGTGTAAAAAGCTGCGATGGCCTAGTGGGAAACCGTTGGACTGCAAGGCAGAGGTCTCGAGTTCGATCCCAAGGCGCGCATCTCTGACTTTTCGAAGTTATTTGCGTATTAATAGTTAATTAACGCTTGCTTTAACGGTGAAGGAAAACATCGCGAGGTAACCTGCATGTCTGAGAGTTTTCCATAATATTCTTGAAGACATGTGAAGTCTGCCAACCCGCACTAGACCAGCGGGGTGGACTATGGCCTAAACGTTCTCACAAAGAGAAGAGGCCTGTGGCCAACAGTAGAAAATTTTAATACAAGGCTGGTATTATTAAAACAATGTGAAAATGTAATTACGTCTACTGGGCGTAGTACCAGATTCCATGTTACTACGGAGAATTACTTGAAACCTTACGCACAGCTGTCGTATACACTTCCACTGAGCCACTGAGGCAAGTAGCAGAATGCATTGAGCTGAGATTATTAGGTATTCTAGCAAAATACGTGTGTTAATCTAGCTGCAAGAATATCGCACCGTTCGTTATTGTAGGTTCGTGTTAAACACGGGGCAATTATTTGTGTACCTAAAATTGTTAAACGCCACAAATTGTAATAACGCCACGCCCAGACTGTATTGTTTTGAGTCTGGATATACTTTGAGTATGTTGATTGTATATCTATATTCAATCGAGAAAAGTGTTACTTGGCAGAAATCCATAGTATTAAAATTATTAAGAAGAGAGGAACCCGCCTCGTACCCTCGGATTGCCCATTCCAACTATTGCAATAGAAAAACGTTGACAATACCGGATTTCTCTGATGAGGAGGCTGTACGTTGTGAGATCCGAGCGTACTAAAACTTGCAGTATTGAGCTGCGAATTGGAAATCCAATCGTCTCTTCCCAATAATGTGATTATATGTGTGTTAACCGATAATTGTCTCTTTGTAAAATAATCTTTTACCAAAACCTAATCCTCACCAGAGAGGGTAGGCAGAGTATACTAACTTACATTACTGTCACAATCAGTAAGTACAATTAGTTCATACGACTTGGCTATCATCTCAGAAGTAAATCATAACACTACACTAGATACAGAACATTTCCGCATCTTGTATGTAGTGCGTGTCCGCTAGAGGGCGCTGACGTCGCCTGTCGCGCTCTCTGAGTTATTGCTCAATTACTCCCTAAACCCTCCCTCCCTCCCTTCCACCTTATGCTATAGGTATACAAGTATATACACACCATAGACTCCACTATAAATCTGATAGAAAAAAAAACATTATCTAAAGCGCAATCTATTACGTCACGGCTGCTCACCTCGCGTGGATAGCGTCAGGTTAGAATATGATACCTCTCCTATAGGAAGAAAGTTTTTCATCCTTATTTTCAAGTTTCGCTTTCCCATAACTAACGTTTTCAAATATTTTGTTGAGAATCATGGGCCGTAGAACAGCTTAAAAAGGTTATTTGCAATTATTATAGTTATAATTTACAAGTGTACTTAATATTGTCTTATATTTACGCGAAGTGTGTCAGGATCGTAGCAAATGAAAATCCGTAGTCTCTGCCTACCTCTCTGGGAAACAGGCGTGAATGTATGTATGTATGTATTTACGCGAAAAAACGTAAACTTTTTTCTTATGAAAGACAACTCGCACACAAGGAATAAATCTTTTTGGGGCTTTACAAACATTCAAACAACGGGAACAAAGAATATCGAGAGTCGGAACAACCGTTTGTGGATCATTGTGTGATCCACTTTAGTTTTGTCCCTAGTAAGATTCGAACCCACAATACTCGGCGCAGTGGCAGTAGTGAGGTGACCACTTAAACCATTACGCCGTCCGTGCAGTTAAACTAATTCTAACATGCATAGTCGAAGTCAAATGGATAAGTTCGTAGGTTAGAACTCCTCCATTACACGATGCGATGGTTTCGCATTCCATTCATTCAAATTAGTTGGAGGGTTTAACAAGAATACTTTTTAATTAAACTGTTAACGATAGCTCAGTGGGAAGACCAACAGACTGCAATGCAGAGGGTCTCGGGTTCGAACCCACGTCGTGCACCTCTGACTTTCGGAAGTTATATGACTTTTTGAAATTATTTGCGTATTGATTGACAATTATCGCCTGATCCGTGCCTCGGAGAACACGTTAAGCGGTCGGTCCCGGCTGCCATGAACATCTATGGCAGTCGTTATTGGGAAAGCAGTGCCTTATAATATCCTGACACTGGTCTAGCCTTAGGGTAGCCTTCGGGTTTAAAGACACTTGGGTTCGGCTTTTCTAGTCTAACCGGATTTGACTGGATATCAGTTTTTACACATAGCGGCTGCCGCCTGACCTCCGCAACTCGAAGGCTAACGATACCCTAAGGCTAGACTAGCGTCAGGATATTAGAGGGTACTGACTTTCCCAATAACGACTGCCATGGATGTTCACGGCAGCCGGGACCGACGGCTTAACGTGCTCTTCGAGGCACGAATATTCTATCAGTTTTATAATAATATTTTTTTGAAAACCGAATGTCGTTCCGCTCCGTAATAGTAAACTTGTTATTTTTAAATATAACAAAAAGGAAAAATGGCGGTGGTGAAGCTCGATTCGATATCAAACCTGAACCTTCTTACACATCAGTCGCATTTACTACCGCTGAGACACCGAGGTAGACAAACTGTAAATATAATTACAACTAACTAAGTTATAAAGGCAAACAGCAAGAATAGCGTTTAATACTATAGTAGTTCACTTCAATTATTCAAGAATTAGCGCGAGCTATGTAGGTACTTCTGCGTTGGAGCCAACGCTAAGTTAAATGGCTCATGTATTCTGCCTTTTACTACTAAATTTTTCGACTTATATGTATGTATGTATGTATCTTATGTGGAGGCCAGTCAGTGCAGACCGGCGACACTTCGACCCTGTGGGATCTTTTGTGTCGACACTCTCTCAATAACGACTGCCATAGATGTTCATGGCAGCCGGGACCGACGGCTTAACGTGCTCTCCGAGGCACGGAGCAGGCGATAATTGTCAATGAATACGCACATAATTTCAAAAAGTCATATAACTTCCGAAAGTCAGAGGTGCGCGACGTGGGTTCGAACCCGAGACCCTTTGCATTGCAGTCTGTTGGTCTCCCCACTGAGCTATGGGTTCGAATCGCATACGGGACAAAAAAAAATATGATCCACAAATGGTTAAAAACACATGATATAAAGATAGTGTGGGCATCGACTTAAAAAAAATAAGAAAAGAAACTATGTAAGCCAAATTTAATATAGGTTACGCATCGCGCAGTCATGCTCAGGTTTTGCTTGTATTTGGCAGGCCGCTAAAGCGGTAGGAGAACCAAGTCTTTCATACGGGGACATACAACCGTAATGCTAAATTAAAACCCAAGCACCATTCAAGATGGCCGCTGATACCATGACCCATATGACGTCACTTCAATTACGTCACAATCGCATTACATCAACTCAGATTATAATAGGTAAAACAATTCACGGTGAGTCTGAGTGTAGTCGGTATAAGGCGGCTTAGATGCGCATGAATATTTAACAAAACGTGACCCTTGGAATGGATACCCTACGTAATGAAAACATGCCTCATATTAGATATTTCAGGATTATTTTATTTTGTTGCTTTTGGCCGGCCTGGTTGTGTCCAGTTTTGTGGGAAGTAAATAAACTAGTGGAGGCGAGTGACTGTAACTGAGTTTTACATGGGATCGTCTTGGTCGTAAACATTGGTTCGGTTTGGTTTTACGATACAGCTGGGTTTGCAATTGTTTGAAGATACAAAATACTTAGGTACAGATGGTCTGCTATCACATTTATAATATTAGTTAGGATTGTTGTTATTAGAAGTAGAGTTTGAGAGATTCAACATATATACATATATATATATATATATTCTACCACATACACACAACACCATCTAGCCCAAACTAAGCAGAGCTTGTACTATGGGTACTAGACAATGGATAAACATACATATATTTTTTTATTTTGTAAATATATACATATTATACATAAAAACACCCAGAGCAAGACAAACATCCACGTCTATGCACACAAATGTTTGACTTGTGCGGGAATCGAACCCGCGACCTCAGGCGTGGCAGTTACACTAACCACTACGATATCAAGGCCGACGCCATATGAGATGTCTTAAGAAAATAAATGATGATTGATAAAGAGTTGCCGAGAATTTTAGCAGTATCTTTCATAGGCCCAGTCATTTGCATGAAACTAGCATCTAACCAAAAAATATCTTTAGTAAACTCACTAAACACTGTACTTAGATTTGATTTTACTTGGTGACCTAAGTGAATAAACGATTTTAACTTGACTCCGTGAACGTATATTAAGTTCGATGTACCAATTTGTTCTTCTTTAACAATGTTTTTTGTGACCATTCTGTCTATAGAATTGTTCCACAATATACACCATGATTCTTTGAATATTATATCAGGCTATCTAGTATTCACGATCAGAAAGTTGTTGTTTTACTAAGATATTGTGAACGTAATAAATTGGATGCATGTAGCCCTAGATATACATCCATTTTATTACGTAACTATAAAATAAAAACTGATCTTGATTCTTTTTGCTTTCATCTGCCAATACATTATTGACAAATGAAAGCAAAAAGAACGATGAGCGGTTTGCAATAATAACTTTTAAACTTTCGTGTTATATACATATATAATACGTAACGGGTAGTTTGTGACGGTACATGGACAAACAAAAATATGCCAAAATTGAAGGTGAATCAAGATTCTTCTGCATCACAAATGGAGACATGACATCACAGCACCAGTCAGTTTTTCACATGTTTATGTGATATTGTAGTAATTGTTGGTAAATCTTAATAGGTAAATGAATAGTCTCCCGCCTATATAGGCGATATACATTACTGCGTACCTGTTTGGGGACATATGTCCCCAAACGAGTACGCAGTAATATATTACTTCTATGCGTCCTTATTTTGCTAGCAATATTTTTTGGGTACCACTCAATACTGACTCTTTTCAGCTGCTGAGAATTTTCTAACAGAAAATCTTTGCATTTTCATTTTTGATCGACTTAGCTATATCATCGAGGCCACATCTATCTATAGCTATCACATGCAAACTCAAAAATTCGTTACCTGATTTGAGTATCAAACTAAAACATCACAATCGTGCGCAGAATTACATATTTTATACATTAAGGGACTAACAAAGAGGCACTCACACTCTTCTTCTCTCTTAGCCTTTATTATTCCCAAGTCACTTGGGGTCGGCTTTTCTGGTCTAACCGGATTTAACTGGATATCAGTTTTTACACGGAGCGGCTGCCACCTGACCTCCGCAACCCGAAGGCTAACGATACCCTAAGGCTAGACCAGTGTCAAGATATTAGAGGGTACTGACTTTCCCAATAACGACTGCCATAGATGTTCATGGCAGCCGGGACCAACGGCTTAACGTGCTCTCCGAGGCACGGAGCAGGCGATAATTGTCAACCAATACGCACATAATTTCGAAAAGTCATATAACTTCCGAAAGTCAGATGTACGCGACGTGGGTTCAAACCCGAGACCCTCTGCATTGCAGTCTGTTGGTCTCCCCGCTGAGCTATCGCTGCTAAAGAGCCTAAAGAGGCACTCATACTAATGGTCAAAAATAACACCGCCAAAAATTTTACACATTTTCATTCACCAAGCATGCAGTATTTCGACTTGGTTGGATAGACCAAGCCAGAACGTGTTAAATATTAACGAGTCAGCATAATTCCACCTCGGGTTGGTTTACACTCACGTAATTTTTGTAATGACCTATGACCGAAAACTAATCTAGGACGCCTGTGTGAGCTTTAATTATTCACAAATGACTCGGCACTGGGTAACGAGTTTTCTACGTTGGCTATTTATCAAGCTATTTTATTACATCGAGAACAATTTATGTGAATAATAATTGCGATATATAGCACGCCCATTGGCTGAATAGTTGAAGCATATTACGGCTTTTCATTGACTTACACATCATACAAAACGCTCCTTAGATAATGAACGCACTAATTAAAATTTTGCGTTTATGCTTATTGCAGGTATCTTTTCATAAGTCTTTCCTAGAAACTAAGCTAAATGTAAATTCAGTAGCTTTACTAAACTCACTAACTTATAAACTTTGACTTTCATAAGTGTTACTTTGTGACCTTATTGAATAAATAATTTGACTTTAAACGATTTTATTACATAATATTGTCTTCTGTTTACGCGAATATTATTCATTGAAATTAAACTACTATATACAGACTCTCATACATTGGTCACACCGAGAGAAACATAGGCACCCACATAAAAGAACATATAGCTGATGTAAAACACCAACGCTCGTTGAAGTCTGCTGTGTGTGAACATGTGTAACAGGGGACCAACCACTACCTGAGATTTGACAAACCACAGATTCTCGCTAAAGAACACTGATTCCTACCAAGGATGCTTCGCGAGGCTATTGAAATCAAAAAACATCCTAATTTTAATAGAGAAGACGGTTGGAATGTAGCACCAGCTTGGAAACAGTAATTCAAATAGTCAAACCCAAGAAGAAACAAAACACAGCTAGACTTCATGATACTTTGAGCTAATTCTGCGTAAATAGAAACACCAATGATAAAATTATGTTCGGATACTTTGAAATAACTACATTGGTACATTGAGACAACTACCATCTTAGTCTCCCCGTGACCATGGCTGCTGAAAAGCAACCGAAACGTCGGGGAGAGTGTAAACTTAAATATAAATAGATTTAATAGTTTTAATAATAATTTTATTAACTTAAAAATTAATAAAGTTTAATAGTAGTAGTAGTGTAACAGTTTTGAAAATTATGTAATTAAGTGTCAAATAAACAACGCGATAAAATCCATATACAGTAGTTTAATTTCAATGAATTTTATTACATGTCGACTTGAATTTCAATTTCGGTTTTGTGTACATTTGTTTTTGTTTTATTTAGATCGTTGGATAATAGTTTTAAAATACTTTTTGCATGTATCAGTGCATTTTAAGATTTTTATACATCAAAGCTTGTTACAATCAGTGCTTTCGTAAGTATCACTTAATTATGTAGTACACGAAATGGTAAAACAGTTAAATAAAACATAAGTAGGACACGGCGTAATGTCAAACACATCACGGCGTAATATTTTTCTAACACGCAAAACGTATCTTTTACACCACCTTAAAAATGGCATGGGCCTAACCTTGTATTGACTACTTGGATAGAAAGAGTTGTCATTAACAAGAAGACTTACTATAGTCAATTTAAATACTTCTTTTCTGCAGGATCATTAAGCGTCGGTTACCACTTATAATGTTTGATACGTCCATATTCGAAACAACTTCATATATTATAAACTAGCTGACCCGCGCATCTTCATCTGCTTCATATAAATTATTTTCCCCGTTTTTGCAAAATTTTTCATTGCTGCTCCGCTCCTATTGGTCGTAGCATGATGTTATATAGCCTATAGCCTTCCTCGATAAATGAGCTATCCAATACTAAAATATTTTTTTAATTTAAACTAGTAGTTCCTGAGATTAGCGCTTTTAAACAAACAAACTCTTCAGCTTTATAATATTAGTATAGATAGTCTCCAGCCAACGTTCCCGTAGCGATGGGCAGAAATATAGTACACCCATATTCCGTCAGCTATTAGGGTCCTAACGTAAAGAAATGGAGCCCATTGCAATCTACCAGGAAGGATTCCACATTCCGTGTTGTCAGCGGAGAAATTCTTGACAGAACAATCTAATAACACTTTCTCGAGCCGGAAATCAAATTTTAGACTTTATCCACAGTAGTCGAAATAACAACAATCGCGCCTTCAAGATTAACAATTTTGTGAAAATAAATAAAATTGCAGAGCTCAATAATGACTTTAACCGCCACAGCACCTTCACAATCGATTCAACAAACATTCAAAGCGCATGCGATCTACCTAATTAGAAAAAGTCCACGTTTACACATAGACCACTACAGCTAATGTCACATTGTTCGCAAAAACTTGCACCGCACGAATAAGTCCGGCTGCACACAGCGATGTAACACATAAAGGAAGTCGAGGCACGGGGTTCGCCTACAAATTTTCGCTTGTGGCCGATAAATCGCCCGCTCACCTAAAGGCATTCCACTTAGATTGCAGCCGCCGGAATGTCACCTAATTGTTGTCCTCGCCCCCGCCCCCTTGTCTGTTCGCCTCGGCTCACCCCCCTCTGTCGTCCAGTACATAGGTGTTACGAGAAATGTTCCAGTGTTCCTGTCACTGTGAACTGAATAGCTGGAATTGTACTGAGTCAACAATCTTGATTTAAATGTCTAATGGCACGAGCTGAGGTCGGGGTTATATAAGTTGTTGAACAATATAATTTCGTATGTTTGGATTGAATTACGCCTATATGGGTATTGGTAGAAGGATAGGGAGAGATATATATTTACAAAAATACTCTGTACCGCTGGAGCATAGCAGGAATTAATTGACAAACCCCACAAGTCCACTGGATGTCTGGGAGATTTAAAACGCCATTTGTGATAAATATACTATTTATGCTGGCGTCAGCGCCAGTAGGGTAATCGACTCACAAATTTCTGCTCTTAAATAATATTGTCTTTTATTTACGCAAATAAAATTGAAATTAAATTATTTAATAGGGATACAGTACGCGACAAAATCCATATAAAATAGTTTAATTTTAATTTTACTCTTTAAGTCAAGCAGTTACAATATTTGACATCTAGTCCAAAATAAATAGGATACAAGCGTTTCAAAACTGTTAGTATGGGTAACTGTCAAATAACAGAAAGAGGATATACGATACAAACTGTGACGTAACCGCTTTATAAAGTAATGTCGTTACAGCTCGAGAGGGAGATAGCGTGATGTCCTCATTTTAACTCCATTTTTCACTCAATTATATTGCAAAAAAATACGAAAATTAAAAAACATCTTCTGATATATATTTCCTTTTGTAGGTAAAAAAGGGTAGTTATTGGTTCCAGCCGGGCTTGACTATATGCAGTGCTGGAATCAATCCGATCTAACCATTCTCGAGGTCCATTTTAAGAGCTTTTAATATTAATAGATAGCGAAATGACTTTTGCATAAATAAGTTCTATGAATGAATTATTCTTTATCCTATTTAGATCTTCTACAAGCGCACATCATCAGCAACTCTAATAAATATCTAATGATTGCAAAGTTCACTACAAAAAGCTCATAACGAAATGAGTATTATTCTTATCTTCGAGATTTTCATCATCCTTAAGTTATTCGTTTACTTTATTAACAGCTACACCATTCGTAGGGCCATCGACCTAATTACTTTACAAAAGGCATCAGTAAAAACTAAAATCTAGCAGCGCTTCTTTATAGTAAGGGGTGACAGTAGTCTATATGGAAGCTTGCGCAAAATTATTTGCAAATTATCGATCTTTGGAAAAAAGGAGCTTTCCTGCCTACGTTAGGAGCTACTATCGGATTGTTGCCCTGCTGATAGCATAATGTCTTCTTATCCTTCCTGTACTGCTTTTTTTAGCCTTTTGTTTTGCCCTACTGCTGGCCAGAAGCTTCTATTTGGACTTCCAATAATTGTTCGAAGATATCCCTTGCCAGTCTCTTTCGAAAACGTGGAAGTCATCATGGAGGAACACAAACTATAGTTGTTTGACTGAGATCTTCTGCTGAGTTGAGTTAGTCTTCTACTTGTTTGCCCTTACTTGTACTGTTTAGGCGGCATTTAAGGCTTACCTTTTAATACATACATACATACATACATACATAGATTCACGCCTGTTTCCCAGAGGGGTAGGCAGAGACTACGAATTTCCATTTGCTACGATCCTGACACACTTCTCTGGCTTCATTCACTTTCATCACATTCCTCATACACGCCCGTCGGTTCAAGGTGCTCTTAAGCTGGCCTTTGTCCAGAATGCCTCCGATCTGATCAAGAAACGTTCGCCTAGGTCTTCCTCTTGCGACTGTTCCATTCACACTAGCCTTATAAACTTTCTTAGTCAGTCTTTCCTCGTCCATTCTTTCTACATGCCCAAACCAGCTTAACATACCCTTTTCTATTCTTGTCACTATATCAACTTTCTTGCCGCATCTCTCTCTAATCACACTATTCCTTATTCTATCTTTCAGAGTCACACCACATATATTTCTCAGCGCTCTCATTTCTACAGCATTTATTCTGCTCTCATGCTTCTTTTGCCATACCCAACTTTCATTTCCATACATAAGTGTGGGCACTAATAGTCCTCTATGAACAGCCAAACGTGCCTTTTCGGAAACATTTCGACTGTTGTCTGACTGACCTTTTAATACAAAGATCTTAATACAAAAAATAAACATAATACACCATCCTCATTCCTCAGCCCAATTACCTTAAAATTTGCCGTAACTTACAAAATGTTTACATCTTTTATATAATCAATACATGACGTAAGGAAGTAAATGAATTATTACTGAAATGTGATTTACAGATTGGATTTGGATTAACTTTTGCTATCGTAAAAGCTATTGCTGGAATTTCTTACCCAACCAAATCGTATGATTAGTAGGGTTATGTTTATAATTGACGTATATTAATTTCATTTATTAATTTCTTTTCTATGCCATAACTAAAAAAATATGTTATCGTACACACTTAATTTTCTAAAGATAAAATACAAAAAATATTGTAGAGTCTTATAAAATCATACGTTTTTTTTTTTATACAACTGAGTTGGCAAGCTAGCACACGACCCACCCGATGGTAAGTGGTCACCGTAGCCTATGGACGCCTGTGACACCAAGAGGCATCACTTGCGTGTTGCCGACTCTTTAGGAAAGGAAGTGGGAAGGAGAAAGAGCGGGAAGGCGGCAAGAGGGTGATTGGGCCTCCAGCACTGTCACTCACCGAACGAAACACAACAGTAGGAATATTGCTATTTACGTCGATATTCTGTGAGAGGGTAGTCCTTCCCCGGTCGAGCCGGACCACTGATGTGGTCAAATTTTAGGGCTGTATCTCATACCCGGATCAAATACATTACTTTTTTAAATTTTACGAATATTTCAACCCTTTTTCCAGATCCGTTGTAATAAGCCGCGAGCCTACTATCGGAAATAGTTTCTAACCGAGACGTCAATTGGCATTTTTGACAGAAAAATCTAAAACTACTTGCCCAACCTTGAAATTGAACGTACAATATCATGTAGAGCAGTCGCTTCTGCTGCCTCACGAAAACATTCAATGGCATTGTTTACTTTCAACTCATTAAAAACAGAAACGTCACACCATAAATCCGTATTCAATAAAGCAGCTTCTTGAATTATGGGTACCTATTTGGCAATCTACCCACGAAAACATTGGTCCCTTGGCAGCAATAGCAAAAAGCCTTACCAAAATGGTCTGGTAACATTGCAGTAATCCAAATATCATTAATATTCGGGCGGATTCACACGCCGGTGCCGGCGGTTATCGGCGCTCGTAAATTAATATTGGTTTCAGACGACACGACTCGGCCACACAACCAGCATCAATTATACTTTACCACACACGTTTAAGTTGACTTCGGAGGCTAAGCTGTTCATTTTGAACTGAATTTTATTATTCACTAGCTTTTTGAGGCGTTCATAGCCAGTTGCACCCACTGATCGGTAAACGATTAGCGAGGTTAAGCAACGTTGGGTGCGGTCAGTCTATAGATGGGTAACCGCTTAGTGGTATTTCATCTGAGCATCTCTGAGCTTCGGAGGGCACGTAAAAAGTCGGTTCCGGTTGTTGCAAAATTGACAGCAGTCGTTAAGCCATATCAAATTACCTGTAGAAATTTAAATGTAAGTGTATATGTCTATGTCTATATCTAGGTATTGAGAAAATCTAGTCAGAAAAGCCAATAACAAATTAATAATTTATGTTTTAAATCCCTCTCTTCATCCATATCAGTTGCATTCAGTACGGCTACACCAACAGGTTAGCCAATACAGATCAAAATAGCAACATTATATATTAATTTTTTACTATTTAACAATATAATATATATTATTTGTTACATTAATTTTATAATTCTAACATATATTTACAAACATATTAACAAAAACTAAGTAATAATAGAAATATCAATATTTAAACTACTGAACATAATATACATATAGAGTTACATTAGTTGTCTACATTACTTTATATTAGATGTCCTTTAGTTATCTTGATATATTATGTGTGCCATGGTTGGTATTTCGCTCTTAACATAATATTATGTTATTAATTATGTACCTATACTTATATTACTCGAATGTTATCGTTAAAGTATATATCCCGTCATTACAAATATTTCCAATCCTAATATTTCATGCACAGCCGTTACAGTGTCTGTCAGTGTCATTGCCAGTCAAAATTAAGAAGTTCGATAATACTACCTCTGACCCACATAACCGGTCATAAACAAGCATGGTTTTATAACTCTCTGTGTGACTTTCAGTTTGTGCACGAGCCCTTTTCCTTGAAAATACCAATGTTATACAGTGTATATCCAATGTTATAAAGTACCAATGTTACAAGTAATGTTAGATTATTTGGATATAGTATAATATAAACATGCTGAGGTAGAGGTAGAGACAACTTTGAGGGTGAAATCACCAGAAGAGTGCAGCTTGGTTGGGCAGCGTTTGGAAAGTTGCGTCACATCTTCGAGTCACCCTTGTCACAATGCCTGAAGACCAAGGTATTCAATCAATGCGTCTTGCCGGTCATGACATACGGAGCCGAGACGTGGAACCTGACAGTGAAACTAGCCCACCGATTGCATGTCACTCAGCGAGCTATGGAAGGGTGTATGCTCGGAATCTCGTTAAGGGACAAAGTCCGGAACGAGATTATCCGGCAAAAAACCAAAGTCACCGACGTAGTTCAGAAGTGTAGCAGGCTGAAGTGGCAGTGGGCTGGTCACATCTGTCGCAGAACCGATGATTGTTGGAGCAGACGGGTTCTCGAGTGGAGACCACGACTCGGTAAGCGTAGTGTAGGACGCCCTCCGGCCAGATGGACCGATGATCTGAAAAAGGTGGCTGGAGGTGACTGGATGGCGAAAACGGGAGATCGGGCCTTGTGGCGCACCTTGGGGGAGGCTTGTGTCCAGCAGTGGACTACAATAGGCTGAAATGATGATGATGCTGAGGTATCAATTAGTGTCACGTCTCAAACCAAAAACTATATCGACCCTTCGAGGATAATATGTAGTAAATGTCAAAATACTACTTTCCAGGAGAACCAAAAAACAAAATACTTAGGTTTACTTTTCTCTTTCTTCTTTTTCTTTTTTTGAACATAGTTTATTTAGTTCTATAGTTATGAAATTATATATTTTACACCATTTGTAGCGATTTAAGTATTATTTTCACTATTATTTATAAAATAAGTTTGATGCTGCGGTATTTTCTGGGTACAACAATATTTTTGCGAATATTTTAATTTTTTATTCATACGTTTAGAAAACTTACATGATTTAATGATTTGACGTGGAAGCATATGCGGCTAAGAGTAAGTTATAATGAAGTAATAATGAAGCATACTTATATTAGTATTCTTAACATATAATACAATCGAAATATACCCTATTATTAATAAAATATACTTACCTAAATTAGTAGAATGTTACCGTTAAAGTATAAATCCCGTAATTACAAATATTTCCAATCTCAAGAAACATGCACAGCAGTGGCAGTTGATGTTATCATTGCCAGTCAGAATAACGAAGTCAGAATTAATAATAATTTACTAAAGAGTTCAAAAAAAGGGAGAAGTTTCTCAACTTGACAATTTTTTTTCGATGTGTGTCCTCTTAGAACTTTTTTCTAGGTGAACTGAATTCGATGATAGTTTTTATTTTATTTGAAAGCACGTGGAAAGCATTTGCTTTTGGTTTGGTTTGGTTTCATTTAAATTTGATCAAGATCTGACCTACATTTTTTGAGCTATCCTTTATAATGCGTATTTGGTTGACGTCCGCTATATTGATGATGATGTTCTGTATTATGCTGAAGTAAGATAAAAAAAAAAAATGTGTTGGATGGTTTGGAAACGCAAGTCTCATTCTAATTTGGTGATGTTCTGATAAAGATCTTCGGTGATATACAATGGAATTCTTTAATAAATGACAGCAAATCTGCCGTGGTTGCTGCAATCACATATATAGGTATGTATGTGTTGTTTACACAATTCCGAATTGATTTTTGATATATTTCTTATGTGCAACTGTAAAACTCAAGAAGGTACACAAAAATGCTAATAACAAAATTATTTCTGCAATACAACTTTTGATATGACTCTGAAGCCATTAGGCACCGGAACTCCGGAATAAAACATAGGATCCTAGCCGTATTTGAAATTATCATGAGATGCACTATAGCCAAAAATGATTTAAACGGTATATCCCGATTTTCGCTGTCCAAAACATTTTTCATGTATTTCAAGAGCGTAAAGCCTATTTTTGCGCTCTTGATATGCCTCTATTGAAAAATAATTTGATTGTATTTTAAGCAGCCTACACATAATAGGTACATTTAAAAAATTTTGCTTGTATGAACTCTAAATAAATATTTTAATAATTATTTGATAGTCATAATATTATGTGGACACAAGAATACTCTCTTTTTAACATTTAAGTGCATTTTTGTGTTTTAGAATGTACTGATTTGAAGCTGGTTTTCTTTTTCGTTATTTTCATTATCAATGCCTAAGAAAGGTGAAAATAATTTTCGTAGCAATTGAATTTATTAAGTCATAAATTACATTAATCATAAAACACTCATAAATTTTTACACACTTAATAGTGATCAGCAATCGATATAGTATTATTAGGAATAAGAAATGAAATTGTTTAAAAACTAAGAAGATAACAAGGACACATTAATTTTTAAGTGATTATTTAAATACACAAAATGCTTATTCTAATAGTTAATTTAATAAGATACACAAGTTAATGAAATCAGTTATACTTAATACAAACTACTAGAGAGCAGTAAATAATTTTAAAGATAATAAAAATACGAGATTACCCTACGACAATGATTAAATAGTACGTCCGTTCTGCACGCTGTCCGTTGAGAAAAAGAGGCACCACTGTTTTTTTTAAATAATCTGTGTTAGTTGTTAGCCTCAGATGGCCTCTACAACTTAACTCGGACTGTGGGTGAACGCATAAGGCTCCCAACCCGTTATAAAATAAACTAGATAACGTTAACCCCCAAGGGCGGTCTACCACGGACCTCGGCTTGGGGCGTTGTCAGCAACGTGGATCTAAGGTGATCCACGGGATTAACGTTAACACGACGCATATTCCGACCTCTGCGGCGAGGGCGGAACCACTGACGACTTTGTATGGCTTCGCGAGTCGTGTATTCGCGAGCTTTGTCTTGAGCGAGTGTAATTCTACCATCTGGTTCATCTAATATGTGCCTAGGTCTCCTAACTTTAGATATCCTAGATGGAGTGTAATTTAACACCGCAACGATTAGTGGGATGGGGTGTGTCTGAGCCGAGTCAAAGTAGCTACGGGAACACTGTTTCATAAATTGCCTGATGGTCGGCAGCTCTAGATCTACGTGTAGCTCTTCGTTGCGCACGAACCACGGTGCTCCCGTAGCTTTGCGCATGAATCTGTTTTGTAGTGTTTGTAACCTATGGATCCTGTTTGGCCTAATGTGTGCGAATACTACGCTAGCATACGTCATGATGGGTCTAACACATGCTGTACATAGCCTAAACTTGTGCCTAAGTGAAAGTTTAGAGCGACTGTTAATGAGAGAATGGAGCCGACGTAGCACAAAGGCGGCCCGGTTGCGAACCAGCCTTAGGTGAGGTTGGAAGGAGAGTCGGTCATCAAGGGTGACATCTAGATATTTGGCTTCTCTAGCCCATGGGGTAGTGGAGTCAGACATCCTTATTCGAGGGGTCGTACCCGGAGGGTACAGGTGAGGTGATCTCCTGTGAAACAACACCGCCTGACTCTTCTCGGAATTGACCTCTATCCTCCATTTCCGAAACCAAGCGCCTAAGGCGTTGGCCGCAGATTGGAGTTTCCTACTAACTAAAACTGGGTCTTGACCTGCATAATAAATAGCTGTATCGTCTGCGAGGTCCCACTGCGCATCGAACACGCTTTTATAGCTCGCTCAGTCGGCCGTGACGTTATTCTTTAACGTCGCATTCCGCAACCAACAGTATTATTATTTTTATAATAAATAATATTATTAGTTATTAAATGTGGCATATAATTAAACCAAGTACGGTTTGTAAGGTTATTTTCTAATATTTTTTTGTTAGCTATGTGTGTATTAAAAATGTAATTTTAATTAATTTGAATATTTAATTTCAATCTCATTATTTCATACCATTATTTTTATATACCATTTTATTTTTTTGTAATTTCTATTAGTATATGTACCTACCTAACTTATTTGACTTATAACATTTTCCTTGTTAAAGTTTTGCTCGCATGCAATTAAGTATAAAACAAAAATATTTTACATACTTACCACCATCTTTTTTGTTAAAAGCGACATGTCACCCACTTATCCATAAGAATGCCTGTGCCCAAGTTGGAATTATTTAGGAAAAGTTGTGTCTATATGGCACCACTCATTTTCAATTCCTTGCCCAAGAGGATAGTGAATTTACCAAATAAGAACTTTTGTTGTGCTTTGCGGGAATGGCTTATCCAGGAAAACTTTTATTCCATCAAAGACTTTTTAAGTACTAGTTCTTGTCGTTACTGCACTTCTTAAGAGACATTGTATTACGACTAAAACTCGGTGTTTTAAAATTCCTAATTTAATGTTATGCATGTTTTGTTTTTATTAATTATTTCTACTCACTTAATTCAATTAATTTTGACATGTAAACCAAAAAGAAAATCCTTAATTTTGCATATAATTTGATTAAAATATTATAATATTTTTATTGAAATGAACTGGATTTAATGAATTTACTTACAATAATAATTAATCTCAAATTCAATATTATCATGTACCTAATTTATTTAATAAAAATGTAATTAAGTAGCTTAATTGACATATAATTTTGCATACCTGTATTACGGGTGAAATGTGTATTGTTCTAATTTATATTTTGTAACATCTTTGTGTACCACATTTGAAGCAAAATAAAATACATATAAATAAAAAAAAAATTATTTATTTAAAAAGAGGTTGGGCGGAATTCTCCAAAAAAGAAATAAAACTGCCGTCTTGTCTTTTTTGTTCTTGTAACTTAAACTGAAATATGGGTTAAATAGTGTACTCCTTACTTTGTCATTGTAGTTCACGGTCTCGTATTCTTGTACTACCATCGCATCGGTCCTTCGGCAAATGCGACTAAGAAGCTCCAGGCATTTTAGTTCCCCCATAATATGAGCGCACGTATTGTCCACGCACCATGCATGTTACCAGACTCCTTGTTGCTACTAAGACTTTATAATGAGAAAAATTCGATACTCCTTCGTTTCACACCGTAATCAGCCACAAACAAGCATAATTTCATCACTCGGTGCACAACTTTCAATTTGTCGACTAGCTTTATCTATTGTAATCAACTTTGCTCTTCTTTAAATCAGACAAAACACACGTGGGAAGAATTTAACTAAGGTGGTTTAAGATATGAACGGTTATTATAACAATCCAACACAAATGGTATTAGATTATTTGTATTTTGGAATTAATGATATATTTACATCCTGCGACACGAGTTTATCATTAGCAACGATCACACTCGACCGCTACACAATTATTGATGCAATGTAATAACATAATGTATTTCCTATTTATCATTTTACCGGTGACAGTTCAGCTCTAAAGTATTTTACGAAACCAACTACTAACATATAAAATGCGTGGTGAAAATTTGATACAAACTACAAATAAAAAAACTTTTTTTTCGTTAAGAACCATCTTGGTCTTGAGATTAATCTTAGGTCTTAATTACAAATTAAGTTCTTCTGCAATCGTTTGCTGGATTGCTAAATTTTATTGTTTTTTTTGTATTCTATTTAATATATTTGTGTGTTTCTTCTATGTGGTGTTTTTAGAATTCAGCATCATGGAATTTATTTTGTCAGTCATGTTGGTATCAGAAACAATCGCGAATAGTTTATTATCTTTAATATCAGGCGAAGAAAAGATAATTAAATTCTCGAGAACAGTAAATTTGGAATCTTTTTCGAGGTATAATGCCTCTTTGTGTAGCTATGTAGCATATTTTATAATAGTAGTAGCAACTGTTGCAAGATATATTGCGATTATAGTAATCGATACAGATGCGATGTCAACTCTCTCGTTTGCTTTATACAGTTACACTTACTTAGGATGTATATGTAGTCAATTAACATCGGTCTACATAACGGACACGTATCGTAAAAATATACATTGCCTGAGAATATCAATTAATGAAGATTTAGAAGAAATAAATTTAACTGAAGACGAAAAAACTGTTCATGTAAATAATTTTATTCATGCGTTTAGAAAATTAACAAGTTGTACTGATTCAACGTGGGCGCTTATGAGACTAAGAGTAAGTTGGTTTTAAAATAGGCATTTGATTAAACTACATTATGCGTCAGAATATCATATAATATAATACTTTTTATCTCTAAACGGGTTTCTACCAGATTATAAAAGCGATACTCGTGCAGACTTGATCATGGAATTGTAAGACGAATAAGATCATCAAGACGTTTATCATTGGATCTCTTATTACTGATCATGCGCTTACACTTGGCAGTCAACATTAAAAAAATATACAATCCAACTAAGCGATAAATTTCAAAATTTAACTATGAGTCTATAAAATTAGCGTGTGATCAATTAGATTTAACCATTATTTATTAACTGTAGTAACCCAAATGAAGCATTGGGCTTATTTATACCTAGTATATCTAATATTATACATATTAAACGTTTACATTTTTTTGTAAACAATGTGAAATGATGATATACTCACGACGTGTTCTCCTGTAATTGAAGGAGCACAGATCATCAAAGAACTTTTTTTAATTATTGCATGTACTGTGTATCTTTTGCTGGAGTTCCTAAGTTTAAATAAATTAATACAAATTTCTAAGACTTTCAAATAGGTAATAAGTAATATTTGAAAGCTTTGGGTGACCGTAAAGCTTATAAGATGTACTAAACATAGAGATCGCATGCATAAGAAATTTAAACGAAATCTAACTTATGTGATTCTAGAAACGAGTTATAAGAAATACAGGCATTTCAGTAATAAGCTTATTAAAAAAACTAAAGCAAAATATGAAGAAACAATACTCAAAAAGCAGATATATACAACAAAACGATATGGTTTGCTTTAAAAATATTACAAATAGAAACGTCAAAAAAGATTATGCCTCGAATATTTTGTTAATAGAAACAACACCTAACTTATCCGTGTCGTTAGTAAAATCCGGTATCCGGTATCCACCAAGGCAGAGAAGAGAGGAGACGAGAGGAGAAGAGCTACAAAGCTGGCAGGTTATTTCCACCAAAGCGGAGAGGAGCTGCGGAGTGGATAGGAAATGCGTAGCGTAGCGTAGTAAATGTGAGCTGTGTGTACCTAGCAGGGATGTGAGAGCTCGAAACCATTCAATCGAATGACGTTTTTGGGTGTGCGACGCGCAGGCAGAAACCCGGCCACCCGGCTACACACATCTTCGCTTTGCGCGCCGCTGCTCACACGCAACACTAAATTCTATAGAAAATGAGATATCTTCTCTACTCCGCTTGATCCATTTCCACCGAAGTTAAGCGGAGAGGAGATGTGGAAATAACAAATTGGTTTGTTTAAAACTTATCTCCCCTCTCTGCTTTGATGGATACCGGGCCATATTGTGACAAATTGGACAAGCAAGATAACCTTTTTAGTATGTCACATCCTTATATAACTGTGCCGCAGAATAATGTGTTATTAGCTTTATGTATATAACCAACCTGTTTATGAATTGCGTTTTAAGGTGTAGATAAAAATATTTTAATTTATATAGCAAAATAATAACACAGAACTATAATTAGAAGGGGTAGAGTACCTTCTGTAAATACCGCATACATCTTTAGAGTATTAGGTACGTATACATCACGTATACATTTAATTCTATGCAACATTTCTTTCAGATTGCGATTGGTTTAATTTTTGCCTGGCTGAAACTAATTTTCGAGATTTGTTATATCGCCATGACGCCATGGGTGAGTTTCATGTATTATACAACATTTATTTATTGGTTTGTGTTTTTACTCATTGCTATAATTTAATGTCACAGCCCAAAGTACGGTAGAAAATGGTCGAGAAAAGAGGACAGGTGGATATTATACCTTTTTATTAACACAGGAGATATCTTGTCAGAAAGAACGAAATATCTAGAAAAGAGGAAATAAAAAAAAACGATGTATACTTCCGTATATAAAATTTACTCTACATAAAATGACGCTAATACTGTCTCCCTCCATCTCTTTCTATCTTTTTATGTATCTTCTTGGCTATTTTCCCCACATGTTGGTGAATTCAATCTACCCTACTTTCTACTTTCTTCCCTTTGCCTTGCCCATAACGTCGTCTCCAGAATTATTGCATGCCTTTATAGATATGAAGGCATGTAGAGATCTGCACAGAAAATCTGTTCAGCTGGTCTTAGGTTTTACACTAAATTTTGGTCCAGAGACAGACAGTTCAATAACTTGACTTCCAAAATCAGGTGAACTTCTCCTAACATACATAGCATCTCAATCTGCCCTCCTAATGTGATTGACGCCTATATCACTCATTTTCTGTGAAAATACTTTTAGTCATGCATATGTATTGTTGGGTCTTCACATTTGAAAATTTATTTTTGTGTGAAGAAAATGGGTAACTTTTTTGTCATACATACAATATCAAAAATTAATTATTTAGTGGTTAGGATATATATATATTCTAACCACTAAATAAATATTATATTCTTTTTGTTGAAAATTACCACTAAAGTTGTATGTGTTCACAGTATTTCTGTTACGTATTTCTTTATTATTTTATTGGATATTGTACGATATACTAAACATAAAATCATTTTTAGTGTTGAGGATGAATCGAACTTATAGTATAACCAGTTAAAGGTGACTTTAGTTAATTAAAATTTTGTATAATTTGTTGTCTGTCTGTTATTCCAGAATTGTGGCCATATACCCTTTGGGATTCATATAATAACAACTGTTATCATCACGTGTATACCTTTCGTCATGATGGAGTTATCTACAAACGATTTAGATGAAATAAAACTGCTCATGGCTAACCAACTTTTCATATACGAAGGTGAGTTATTTAAATAAATTGAATAATCTAACGAGGTTCCACCAATAACTCAAAACGAATAATATTTTATATTTATTATTCATGAGACGGCAGCGATATTCTAGTGAGAGAACGTTGGACTGCTATGCAGAGGTCTTAAGTTTAGTCCCAGGGCAGACACTTCTGACTTTTCAATATATATATATATATATATATATATATATATATATATATATATATATATATATATATATATATATATATATATATATATATATATATATATATATATATATATATATTCTATATATATATATTCTACCACATACACACAACACCGTCTAGCCCAAACTAAGCAGAGCTTGTACTATGGGTACTAGACAATGGATAAACATACTTATATACTTTTTTTTTGTAAATACATACATATTATACATAGAAACACCCAGACCAAGACAAACAGCCATGTTCATGCACACAAATGTTTGACTTGTGCGGGAATCGAACCCGCGACCTTAGGCGTGGCAGTTGGTTACACTAACCACTACGCCATCGAGGCCGACAATGTTATGTCTGTATTAATTACTTAATAATCGCTTAATTTAATAGTGAAGAAATTGTTCTTCATGATGTTTTCGAAGATGTATGAAGTCTGCCAACCCGCGCTGAGTCGATGTGGTAAACTACGGCTTTATTCTTTTCTCACTGAGAAATCCGTTCACAGCAGTGGGACAGTTTATATACAGGCCTGATATAATTATTCATTCATAACTTTTTCAATAAATTTAAAAATATATAGTATCCAGCTTCTGCCCGCAGTTGTCGTTTGCGTGCCAAGTGCTTTTAGAGGTAACAATATCTACGAACTAATAAAATACCGACATTCCTTCTATATAATTTGGACAGCCAGGAAAATCCAGGACCAGAGTGTTGTTATACAAACATCAACATCCAACTGTTATCACAATTAACGTACTGTTACACGAGTCCGTCTGAAAGGCTTTTTAAAAAACAAATTTATACCGCTAAAAATAAAGTACCTATATTGTTTCTCGCAAAACACAAGGTTAAAACTAGTTCAAGTTTCGGCACTGAGTTTAAAGAATAAAGAAATATTATGATTGGCACAAGTAGAATTAGAAAATGATTTGTCGCGATGAAAGATTGAAGAAAACTGACTCTCGGAGCAATAGTGCGCTGCTCGAATGCCGTATTGCTGATGCAGCAAAACGATGTTACAGTGTAGCTAGGGTTGTCAGCTAGATTTATGTGATGTTAGTTTTTCTACTAGCATTTTGGATATATAACAGTACGTACACTAACGCACAGTTTATATTACGTACTAATAATTCGCTGTATTGATTATTTGTCAGTAAAACCCAATAGCTCGATCTAGGTATCGAACTTTAGAGCTCAGGCACCGCACTTGCATATACTACTGTTGCATCACACAAGCATAATCCTTTAATAAGTTAATATAAGAAGTAATATTGTAACATACACATTTCAGGTAAACAGTATCGAAACGCTCTGCACGACGCTCTTGATTATACCAACGCTTCTTCTAACAAGTTTACCGTTTGGAACAACATACCTATGAGACTAAATGTGGTTTTAGCAATCTTTAATGTATGTGTTTCTTATGTTATTGTAATACTACAGTTTGTATATTAAAACATAACTTCAATATTATTATATTTACTATAGGCATTTTATGTGAATTTAGCCGCGGTTTGCTTACAATTCCATTTATGTCAATTTGCCGCACTCATTTAAAGTAATCAGCAGATAAAGGATTATTGTAGAAAATTGAATTATAACAGTCATCTCGGATGTGAGTTTGTTAGTAAGATTTAATAGAATTTACTGGCAGATGGGAAATAGCTTAAGTTTAAATTCTAACTAATTGAATATAAAAAATATTTTTTTTTATATTCCCTTAAAATCCAATCCAAGTTTATATATGACGCTCCAGGCTATGGATAAACATTGGAGTTAATTATCTTCAATATTTATGCACAGCCTTGTCACAGTTTCACATTAGTACATAAAGATTCGATAAATTTGCAGTTTTCTATTATGTTCCTATAGGTGTGTGAAATTGGTTACGTCACAAAGAACATAGCAAGGTTAAGTATTTATCTTTCAACAATGGTTTAAACTTGTCACTAACTAAAATATATTGTTTTAATTAAATATTTTACTAGCAGTTTTGGTTTCAAATTACTAATAAGTATTCTTGTTAAATCAGCAGCGATAGCTCAGTGGGGAGACCAACGGACTGCAATGCAGAGGGTCTCGGGTTCGAACCCACGTCGCGCACCTCTGACTTTCAGAAGTTATATGACTTTTCGAAATTATGTGCGTATTCATTGACAATTATCGCCTGCTCCGTGCCTCGGAGAGCACGTTAAGCCGTTGGTCCCGGCTGCCATGAACATCTATGGCAGTCGTTATTGGGAAAGTCAGTACCCTCTAATATCCTGACACTGGTCTAGCCTTAGGGTATCGTTAGCCTTCGGGTTGCGAAGGTCAGGTGGCAGCAGCTCCGTGTAAAAACTGATATCCAGTCAAATCCGGTTAGACTAGAAAAGCCGACCCCAAGTAACTTGGGAATAATAAAGGCTAAGACAGAAGATTCTTGTTAAACCCTCCAGCTAAGGTAAAATTCTTGTATTAGGAGTGGGTTCACGTCGGTAGTGCAATGGGCGGGATTCGAAACCGCGACCTCTCGATCGCAAGTCTAATGTCTTATCCATTGGACTACCGCCACTTATATTATAATTTTTTTAATGCTTATTCTATTGCGTATCAATAATTTGTAACGGATATTAACACGATCATGTATAATGTTTACCTTATTGATGCTTGACATTTATCACAAGCCAAACAAAATATATTATTGGAATAATAACTAATAAGAATATTAAACAGATTGAAGAAAAACAATGTGTATTGATGGACTTTAAAATTTTGACAATGTTAGAAGTTATTCTGTAAAACTTTTGGCAAGTTCTGCAGAGTAACATCTAATGTTACTAAAGTATGAAATGTGGACGAAAGCAAAAAAAAATGTTTAACTATGAAATGCATAGAATATTCAATCGGTCAGTTGTACGTCTCGTATTGTTAACAGCAGATCATGTAAATTTATCTACACTTTCCAAGTACCTAGCATCTGTCGCTTTGTCTTCATAAATTAGGATTTATCCCGGTATACGTTTGCCTAGTGGCAGACCGTTCGATTGTTTAGCACAGGTCTCCAGTTTAATCCCAAGGCAAACATCTCTGGCTTTTCAAAGTTATGTGCGTATTAAATAATAATAATAACAATATCACATACACACAACACCATCTAGCCCAAACTAAGCAAAGCTTGTACTATGGGTACTAGACAATAGATAAACATACATTATATACTTTTTTTTGTAAATACCTACATATTATACATATAAATAAATAGTTAATTATCACTTGCTTTAACGGAGAAGAAAAACATCCTAAGAAAACCTACATATCTGAGCGTTCTCCATAATGTTCTAGAAGATATGTGAAGACTGCCAACCCGCACTGGGCCAGCGTGGTGGACTATGTCCTAACCCTTCTCACACTGAGAAGAGGCCCGTGCCCAGCAGTGGGACAGCTTAATACAGGGCTGATATTATACACGTTTGCGTAGGCGCAAACGCATGCCGGGATATAATGTATTCAGGTACAAACTACTACTAAACTAATAAAATTCAGTATATCGTTCACCTGTGTGGCAAGTTTCATTTACATCCATTCTACGATTTACACTATATTGCGTAACAGTACTCACATCCCATGTAGCTATATTTGCAATTGAAATCTATACAAATAAATAAAATTGAAGTGTCTGTTTGTAATGTCAAGATAACAACGTTCACTAAATATATATGAAAGTAGATATGGTATTATATCAAAATATCAATTTTTAAAATGATTGTCTATCTGTCGATCTGTGTATTCCGGCTAATCTCTAAAATGACTCGACCGAATTTGACGGGACTTTCACTGGCAGATAGCTGATAGATGATAGATTCAATTTTCTTTTCGGTCCATCGTATTTTTTAAAATAAAAGTATCTCAAGCTACTATGAAAATTAAATATTTTTTGTTAAATTCCACACGGATGAAGTCGCAGGTGACAGCTAGTAACAAATAAATAAAATAACATTTAATCATCTTCATTTCTTCGTTTCAAAATTTATCTATTTCACAGCTTAAATATTACTATATTCGGTTAGTAACAGTACTTTTCCTGGATAAAAGGTACCCTATGTCCTTTTCTGTTTCCCTGACTACGTCTATGCGAAATTTCATGATGATCTGTCAAGTAGTTAAGGCGTGAAAGCGTAACAAACAAACCCACTTTCACATTTATAATATTAGTTAGGATTAGGATTGTTGTTATTAGAAGTAAATTTCGAGAAATTCAACAATTTCCCGTCCAAGTCACACTTTCACTCAGTTTCTTAAAGGCTCATTAACGAGGTCAAAATTATAAAATTCAAAATAAATTTATTCAGATTTGATTACAAGGTAACACTTATGAATTTCAAAGTTACACTAATTTTTTCTGTGAATTTACATCTAGTGCCACGTACAGCAAAGCAAGAGTGTAGAGCTCATGAGAGGAACGGGCAAGAAACTCATAGCCACTCTTTTTAATTGCCAAGTTTTTGTTTACAAATCATAAGCGCTGTAAGGTGCTGCAATCATTTCTCCATGAACTACTACTGAACATACTCAAGCATTTATTAAAATTTGATAGTAGCCTCTAAAGCAGCAGTATGGTAAATAGGGGCATCCAACTACATGGACATAAATAATCAAGACAAGGCATGATTGTAGTCCGTAGTTTAATCTAACTGTTTAAATAAAAATGTAGTAAGTAATTCATCGAATGCCACGATACCAAGGTCGACCAGTCACCACAAGTTACCACATACTCTTACCAGATCATTTTATTGGCTTGCTATTGCGCTATTTATTAATCTAGACCTACAATATGAAAATACTTTTGGTCGTCTGTTAACAAATTTTATGTTCTGCTTTTAAGAAATAGATAAAGGTACTTGTTGTAAAAATGAAAAGTTGAATATTTACTGTGTCAAGCATAGTATTTTTTTTATAGCACTAAGTTTGCAAACAAGCATACGGCCCACCTGATGGTAAGTGGTCACCTTAGCCTATGGACTCCTGCAACACCAGAGGTATCACTTGCGCGTAGCTGACCCTTTAGGAAAAAAAGGAAGTAGAAAGAAAAAGGTGCGGGAAGGGGAAAAGGGGGCGATTGGGCCTCCGGCACTCTCACTCACCAAACGAAACACAACAGTAAGAATACTGTTATTTACGTCGATATTCTGTGAGAGGGTAGTACTTCCCTGGTCGAGCCGGCCCATTCATGCTGATATCAGCGAGGCTCTACTACTCAAAATACTATTTCTAGCATCATATTTTAGAGCACGTGTATTAGGCAAAAAGAATGCTTTTATGTACTTAAGCACTTAGTAATATAATGATATATAGATGTCAAACAGAAACTCATTACAACAATGTTTTCGTGTTAACCTGCATTGTAATATAGTTGTGAGTATATTAAGCATGTACACTTTTTTCCAACCTACATTGTTGAGTACAATAAATAGCTAAAGCTAGCACAAAGTAGTTTCATTTAACGATGTCAAATCTATTCTAATATATGAAATTGAAGTGTCTGTTTGTAATGTTAAAATAACAGCTTTTTACTAAATGCGTATAAAAGTATGTATATACGGTGCTTATATAAAAAACAATTTATATTTTTTTTGTCTGTCTGTCTGTCTTTTTGTTGGTTCTGGCTATTCTCTGAAACGGCTGGACCGGTAATGATTATATTTAGATATATACTGATGCTATAAGGAGTAACTTCAGCTACTTTAATTTTAGAAATATTACAATTAATACACATTTTTGTTAAATTCCACGCGTATGAAGTCGCGCGTACCAGATAGTTATAAAATAAATTAACAGTCTCATTCTTTCCATGTTCCTAGCCAGCGGTCGCGATTTCTATTTCCGAGTTGGGCTTAGCTTTTCTTTGGCTTTTCGTGTGGGAAATTGTTAGTGGCTGGACCAAGTTTAGAAATGACACCAGTAGAAGGCAATTCTCTCATCTTAGAAATAATCAACCATGACAATTTCTAAGACTAGTATGGGTAATTACATATCTGAGAAAATAGATTTTTAGTAGGTCTTTGACAAGGTTGACCACAGTACATTTCGTGAAAATACTTTGTATAAGACACATAACTAGTATGTTTGATAGTTCGTCATATATATCGCTTATTAATGTGTAAAAACCAAGAATATGTACCATTTATAACATAGGCTTAAAGTTATAACGTCTGGGTCCTTCAAGGCAACATAATATACCTATATTCATAGATGACGTAAAATATATTATCAACTCACATTTTATTGTTTCAATTATTATGAAATATCGTCAATTTTAATGATCTCGGCATATGAGCTGAAAGCTAAAGATGAAGACTTTCTAAATGCCAAAATTTTGTCCGGAATTGTCCGGTAATATAATAATTATAAGTAGAAAGTAATAAGCTAAACTTCTGTTAATGAAATGACAACAAACAAGTGAGAAACGGCAATGAATTGCCGTAAATCTTAGAGTTCGAAAAAATGGTTCAAGTAATATGCAAAGGTCACGTGATACCACGTGACGTGGTCGGAGGTCAAAAGTCATAGTCATTTCGGGGGTATATCAACTATGCTGAGTCGAATGGCTTTGACCGCAAGTATCTAGCTCTTACGGTTCTTGCATGTGAAAGTTGTATAACAGGCAGGCGGACTTAAACGTTTAACGTAACGTTAAGACGTTTGGGATTAAACATTATTGGACGACCATCCAAACACAATATTTCTAGTGCACGATATAATATGTGTATGCCTAATGTTTCACATGTACTCAAGTAAACAGATCGTGAACGCACGGATGGAATAGTGGTTTAAGTGGTCACCTCGCCATTGCCACTGCGCCGAGTGTAGTGGGTTGGAATCCCACACGGGACAAAACTTTGTGTGATCCACAAATGGTTGTTGCTAGTCTGGGAGCTCGTTGTGTCCGTTGTTTGGATGTTTGTAAAGTCCCCCACCACACAGGATGTATTCGTTGGATAGGAGAGGGAGATGACGTAAAAAAGGAAGACACAAAAAGGGATGCAGCCAAGTTTAAGTTTGATCAACCAGGTTTTCTAATAATTATGCCTTTCTTTAGCGTTTACTCTATCTTCATATTAAATTATATTCGAATCAATTTAAAGATTTAACCAAAGTAAACGTAACAAACAGACATACTTTTGCTTTGGAAGCACTGGAACATATTTGACAGCTGCATTATTTATTAATATCATTACGTATGACTAAGTATAATTAGTAATAGTCAGCGGCCATATTTAATGATATTACAGAAAGTAATTGTATTGTTTAGTCATTTATTATTCCAACCATTCTTACTTCAATCCTGTCACAGTAAAGGAGATACTTTAAAAAACAAAATGCCTGCTCTAGACTTGATCCAAACTAATACTAATAAATCAGTTTTTTCATTGAGAACTCTTTTGTTCATCCGACTAGCATATGGTCTTTACTTCAATCTAAGTTCTTCGGCTGTCGTTCGTTGGATTGCAAGACTTTACTGTATCGTTAGCACCTTATACAATATTTTAATTTTTTATCTTTGTGTAATATACTGGGAAGTTAATAGCATCGTGGAAATTATTTTTGCAGCAGTCTTATTGTTGTACACATCAGCATTCTGTTTAATATCTTTTGTAACGGGTGAAGAAGCTGTTATACAATTCTCTAAGAGCATAAACTCAGAATCAGATTCCACTTACAATATATCATTGGGCAGTTACGTAATATATTTCATAATAATTATAGGGCTTGCCGCAAGATATCTTTCTTATGCCATAATCAATGTTAACACAAGTAGTGCCTTAGATTTTATATTATATGATCACATACATATGGCATGTTTTCTTAGTTATTTAACAACAATTTATGTAACTGACGCGTATCGTAAAAAAGTATCTTATTTGAAGCAACTACTTCATGATAATTTGGAAGGTATAGACATAACGGATAGTCAAAAAGCTGAGCATGTGACACATTTTATTAATACCTATAGTAAATTAACAAGAAGTTTTGCTTCAACATGGAATATACTGAGGCTGAAGGTAAGTCTATTTGGAAAAGATAATTGTTGTAATACTTCACGCAATATCTGCTTAAATCATATTTATTACAAACGATATAACGAGCTGTGGTTTCGAAACCCACACGGTAAAAAAAATTATTTCCTCAAATGTTTGTTCCGAGTCTGGCTGTTCTTTGTGTCCGTTGTCTGAATATTTGTGAAGTCCCCCGTGATACAGAAATATTTCCTAGTGCGGGAGTTGTCTATTGTAAAAGACCAAAAAAAAGAGGCAAAGATAATTTTAATTAATTTTTATAGTCATCATATATTAGTATAAAGTAATTAATTGAATATTATTATAACATTACGGAGTTACTTGTTTCCTTTGTGCACGTCATTATAACATACTACAACGTGTAACATAAAATTGAGGTTATTATTATAGATAAATAACACCGAGAATTAAATAAATATTTTTTGGTAAATATGTATATTAGTCAGTCAATTTCAAATTGTTTCTGGGTATCAACATGTCAATATTAATTTAACTTATTTATGTTAACTCGGACATTTTGAGACCAAATCGAATATGACATCAATACCTTCAAAAACCATTAATTAATAAAAATTGTCATCTATCTCCTAAAATTCACTGTATGAAAATAAACATCAATCATCTATCCTATACAAACATGGGTTATTTAAATAAAAATATTATACTGTATATATTTTTCGCATTTACATCCAGATTTAAAATATCATTATCTAATATTATGAAATACTACTATGAACTATTATGAAATATGAAATTTTGGTAACAGTATTCGAGATGAAAATTTGAAAATTTTTAAGTTTTTATGATTGCTGAAACGACTTAATATGTGACCACACCTTATTGTTACACACAGTATAATATCCCAATTCTAACCCTAACTAATATTATTAATGCGAAAGTGGGTTTTTGTTACGCTTGCACGCTAAACTTGCTACTAGACCGATCATCATGAAATATCATATACACGTTGTCGAGGTAACAGAAAAGTACACAGTACTTTTTCATTCAGAAATAAGCACTGTATGTATGTATCTTATGTGGGGGCCAGTCAGTGCAGACCGGCGACACTTCGACCCAGTGGGACCTTTTGTGTCAATAAGCACTGTAACTGTATGTAAGTACTAGTCTTAAGATAAATTACAAATGATTTATTTTTGTTTCAGATGATACTGAGCTTCATGTTTTCTTGGGTACATACAGTTTTTCAAATTTGTTACGCGATCATTATTGATGGTTGGGTGAGTGCAATTCCAATTTTAATAACAATCATTTAAAAATGTCGTGCTTAAATTACATTTTTTATTACAGTACTATGGAGAGTTACCGTGGAATATAGGCATAGTAGTGGGTATTATAATAACGTGTATGCCACTAGTAATAATGGAGCTAGCTGTGAATGATCTAGATATAATAAAAGTAATATTGGCTAATCAGCTTTTGGAATATGAAGGTAATGTACAAAAATAAACGATGTCCAAACTAATACTAAAATGTGAATGTGAGTTTCTCAATTTGTTACGCCTTCACGCCCTAAATTCTCCGTTCATCGTGAAATTTCGCATACACGTTGCCAGGGGTACAGAAACGAACATAGATACTTGAGGCCGAAAAAATACTTTTACCGAGGAATAGATAGTCAAGTCATGTTTGGATAAGGGAAACCTATAGTGGGACACTAGATTTTGAGTTCTATCTCTAACCTGTGACCTGTGATTAAGTAATTAATTATCGCTTACTTTAAAAAGTACGGTAAAGGATAACATCTTGAGGAAACCAGTATGTCTGAGAGTTCTCCATAAAATTTTCGAAGATATGTGAAATCTGCAAAACCGCACTGTAGCTTAACTCTTCTTATACCGAGAAGAGGCCCGTGCCCGGCAGTAGGACAGTTTAATACAAGGCTCATATTTTTTATTTATATTATATATAACAGACCGCGTGCTTGTTTGCTACTTATGAGATTAATTGTAGCCAGCACTTTGGTTGTTTGTATAGAATTCATTCAGAGGAGTTCGGTATTGTCAATCTTTTCCTATTGCAATAGTTAGGATGGGCAATCCGAGGGTGCGTGGCGGGTTTATCTCTTCCCAATAATTTTATTAAAATAATACATACAATTTTGATTCCAGATCAACAATTGCGTCGAGCTCTGTTTGATGCTATAGACTACATCGACGCCTGTTCTGCAAAGTTAACACTTTGGAATAATATTCCTCTTAGAATAACCACAGTTTTGAGCTTTGTAAATTTATGTATTTCATATGTTATAGTAATATTTCAGTTCGAATATTAACTTCGAAATATACTTTGTCTAAATAAATACAAATTTCAATACACTTTGTTATTTATTTTATTTTATATAATTTATTTGTTGGATTAATAATATTACTAGCGTGTGTGTGAGTGAAATTAGAGCTTTAGTGACTCATGAAAATGAGTATGCAATATCTTCACTAGTGATCCTTTATGACTAGGTAATTGTAAAATGTCTCTGAGTACGGCAGTTTGACATATCGCATTCTTCAAATTTGAAAGTAAGCCAATTTGAACTCTAATTGTATATGTTAAAGTCTAATATTATATTTGTGTTAAATCTTTTCAATAGAGTTCAAATTTGTTTAATCAAAAATACTGAGATAGTCTCTGTTTTATTAAGGATGCGATATGTGCATCTTAATTTTGATACTACTAAGAAGCCAATTTTTATATATATTTTAATGTAATACATATTATTATATTAATAAATTTAAAACAATCTATATATATAAGACTCTTCCGTTACTGAGTGACTGACAGACAACGCACAGCCGAAACTACTGAACGCAAGAAACTGAAATTTGGCATGTATGTTCCTTGGAGAGTGTAGGGGAGCACTAAGAGAGGATTTTTGGAAATTGCAACCTGAAGGGGGTGAAACTCGATATTCACACGGGAACGGGACTTACGCGGGTAAAACCGCGGGCAAACTACTAGTGGTATAATAAGAATGTAATTTAGGGTTTTATTTATCGGTAATAACGATATGCTTATGGTTTTATTTTGTCTATATTTAATATTGTCGTACGATTACGTGAATGTTACTTTTTGAAATTAAACTACTTTATACGATTAATGAGATAAAAGTAAAGAAATGGGAAAGCTTCATATATACATAATTATATAATCGAAGCTCTTATTTATTCTTGCTATCAAGGCCAGGTTAAGAGCACCTTGAACCGAGCGTGTATGAGAAATGTGATGAAAGTGAATGAAGCCAGAAAAGTGTGTCAGGATCGTAGCAAATGGAAATCCGTAGTCTCTGCCTACCCCTCTAGGAAACAGTCATGAATCTATGTATGTATGTATTTATTCTTTTGCAGCGTTACGTAGTTAGCAATAGCTGGTAATTCGCTCACAATAACGTAAAGTACTTGATCTTAACTTTAAGTAAACCATAACATAAATATTGACCATAAACTTAAAGGTGACGAAATACTAAGTTAATTGATCCTGTCACTTGAACCAAGTAAACAAGGAGCCCGTGGGATCTCACACGAACAGCACACATGTATAAGATTTAAGACTGCGCCGAGTGTAAGACAGATAATAACAGAGCTCGTGCAGTGCATATTCAATTCGGCGCGCGTCCGCCATAGTAAAATTGTATGGAGGATTTAAAGTGCTTTTTTGATAAATATGTATCTTTCTTGTCAACCAATAACTTAAATATTTGGGATGGACAAATTGTAATATAACTATTTATGTTTCGTTTAAGCTGTAAAATAAGGTAGATTTTTAATTATGTCTGGTATAATTGTAAGAGTTGACAAATTAAAAAGTGTTATACCTTGTCAATAAAAAAATCATTAGAGTTATTGAAAATGCCCCGTTAATTTTCAATGGCACTAAGTAATCACTAACATCAATCATATGATGGCCACACAAAAACACATCACACCATAATAATGATCAATTACTAATGACTGCACGGATGGCAAAGTGGTTTAAGTGATTGCAATTTATGAGGTCTCGGGTTTGAATCCCGGATCCCGAACAAAAAATATATTGTAATTTTTACCACGAAATTCTCAATAGCAATTCAGTTTTAGGAAGTTAGTGTTTAGTTGGTGGTGTTACACACCCCCGGGCGAGACCCGGGGGTGTGTAACACATAGCACATAAAACCGTTGTTTCTGCGCCTGTCCTCCCTGTAGTCGTGTCGGATTGCCATCCCATCGAATAAACATGCACTTGTGTTGGTACATAAACTTGTGCACCAAAATATGTACTACGCCGATGGCTAGGCGTGACGTAAATTCGGTCTTGAAGAATTTACTTACTCATATTCATTTTTTGTTTTAGCATAAATTTATTAATTATATGCCTTCGTGGCGTAGCGATAGTGAATGCGATTGCTGTGCATGAGGTCTCGGATTGGAATACCGGGTCGGGCCAACAAAAAGTTATTGGGTTTTCTGTTAAGAAATCTCAATACGAGCCCGGAGTTGAAGTTGGCGATGTTAGACATCCTCGTGCCTCGGCAAGCACGTAAAGCCGTTGGTCCTGCGCCTGATCTCTTTCCAGTCGTGTCGGATTATCCGTCCCATCGGATCATGAGAGTTAGGGAACAGAGAGTGCACTTGTGTTTGCGCACATACTTGTGCACTATAATATCTCCTGCGCAGATGGCCAGTCTTTGTTAAGATTGGCCGTCATGACCGAAATTCGGTCCGGAGGACATTATTATTATAGACTTATACTTGAATCAAATACATAAATAAACATAGCAAGCCTCCATTTATATTTATACACTAATAAGAAACTTTTAATTACTATAGTGTGTCAACATCGTGCCAGGAAAACACTGTATTTTATGTTGGTTTATTAAAGCTAATTACATATCAATAAGAATTATTACTCTAGAGCGAACCACGAACCAACCAGCGTACGACCTCCAGCCACCCTGAGGTTTGAGCTGGGGGTAGTGGGCTTCGTGGGCCTGCCCGCCATCCGATCACCACCAGGTCCAAGAGGCGGCGTACGTGTTCCCACGCGCGACTCTGTGTCGAGTCCGTCTCCCCTTTAGGGAGGAGACAGTAGGGTTTATAAGTGAGTAAGTGCCTTTGGGTAGGTCTTTTCATGTAGTGGCCTGCCGTTTCATACGGCGGGCCGAAACCTCGGCGGGGTCGCGACCGCATGTGAAAGTGATTCGCGCGGCCCCGTCGATTGCGGTTTTGTCGAGGAACACCGTGGTAAGTTTACTCCGGGAGGTCCATTATTATCTTCATTACCATTTTTCTCTTTTACCCCGTTGTGTCTGACATAACCCGCCCCCGCGGAGAGGTATGCGTCACAGCATTCCAACACGTAAAAAAAAGGCCATGACATAAATATAACAATTACATGATTAAGATCGAGCAGCGATAGCTCAGTGGCGAGACCAACAGACTGCAATGCATAGGGTCTCGGGTTTGAACCCACGTCGCGCACTTCTGACTTTCGGAAGTTATATGACTTTTCGAAATTATGTGCGTATTGATTGACAATTATCACCTGCTCCGTGCCTCGGAGAGCACGTTAAGCTGTCGGTCCCAGCTGCCGTGAACATCTATGGCAGTCGTTATTGGGAAAGTCAGTACCCTCTAATATCTTGACACTGGTCTAGACTTAGGGTATTGTTAGCCTTCGGGTTGCGGAGGTCAGGTGGCAGCCGCTCCGTGTAAAAACTGGTATCCAGTCAAAACCGGTTAAACTAGAAAAGCCGACCCCAAGTGACTTGGGAATAATAAAGGCTAGGGAGAAGAAGATACATGATAAAGATTGAAATAATCAAATCGCGCAATCGTTCAAATTAACCTCAACCGTCCATACGGTTGAGGTTAATTTGAACTTCAGGGGTGGTAGACCACATTTTTGGCCAACTGTGTTTAGAAAAATGTTAGTTTAAAATAGTCAATAAAATCAATTACTTTCTAAGGCTTTGTTTTAAAAATGTAATGACTTCATACAAAAGGTAATTAGTGTGAGCTTTCTATCTTTAATTTTTTTTCTGTAATTGCAGAGATCATCTTCAATAAACATTCATACTTATACAGAAACAACCTTTCTAATCTTTATATTATCAGCACGAATATAGATTGAATGAATTCCTGTTAGATAATTATCATTAGTGAGCAGCGATAGCGTAATGGGAAACCGTTGGACTGCCATGCAGGGGTCTCGAGTTTGATCCTAAGGCGCGCATCTCTGACTTTTCGAAGTTGTGTGTATTAAATAGTTAGTTATCGCCAAATATTATCGGTAAAGGAAAACATCGTGAGGAAACCTGCATGTCTGAGAGTTCTCCATAATGTTTTCGAAGATATGTGAAGTCTGCCAATCCGCACTAGCGTGGTGGAGTGGTGGAATATGGCCTTACTCTTCTCACACTGAGAAGAGGCCCGTGCCAACAGTGGGGCAGTTTAATACAGGGCTGCTATTATTATTATCATTAGTGAGCTAATAAAATCCATTTACTGACACAGAGTAATTGCGCCGATGCAGTGCGTATTAATTAACTTCATAATTAAACTAATTAACATAAGTAAGTGCTGTTCGTTGGATGCTCAATTATTATGTATATGTAGAGACATTTAAACCAAACTAATCGTTACAGCTATTTGAAAGCATATCCATTTGCTACTATTTAATAGTATATTGATAATTATGTGGTCTATGTTTGTATTTTAAGTAGCAATTGCTATATAGCGAATTTATATATTCGATAGTTGTATGATTTGCATTCGATTGTCGACACTAATTATAATTCGAATCTTAATCGATTATTCGAAAGTGATTGATTTGATTGCATGATTGATATGGGTCACGATCGATCGATATCCTGCTCGACGATATTTATCTATAGATTTTCCACCTGTTATTTATATGTCATGTCTACCACGTGTCATGTATAGACAGTAATAGTAGTGATATTCATATTCAAACTAAAACAAAATGTTCTTAGCTTTTTATGCTAGATAATTTTCAATACCAGCGTTAAGTATATATGCAATATGCCCAGTAGGCGCTAGCAGTCTCGCTCTATTATAGTGAGCCTAAAATACTAGAGAAATAGGGGTATCCTATACTTCTGCCTAGTCTGCAAGATATTTACAAGGATACTGTTATAATATTTAAGGTTAGAAGCTGCGGTATTGTTGTGAAATATTAAATAACTAAACAAATCGTACAACTAATTTCCAAAAGAAACATTAATCCTTAGAAACTTTTTACTAAAGTAAGAAATCTTTGAAAGTTTCACTTTTCATTGTTTCGGTTACGCAGATATGAAAGGTCGTGAACCTTAAATTTTGAATATAAATTGCGTACAATGGTTGATTAAACAACCTATGGGATAATCAGAACAGAAAAATCATTCTTTAATAACCGAAACTCGATTTCTTTTTTAATTCGTTTTAGTATAAATGCCCTAGGTATCGACGGAATTTCCCGTGAAATGATCATGCTGACACTACCACGTACGTTAGAAATAATTACAGCGCTTGTAAATAGTTCAATTCAAAACATTATCCATCTCCATTTTCCAGACATTTGGAAAGAGTCTGTTGTAAAACCTATTCCTAAAAAAAGCAATCCAATTGACTTTAAGGATCGTCGACCAATCAGCATTTTACCTTTCCTCTCAAAAATCATTGAAAGGGTTGTTTTCCAACAAATGACAGACTATATAAATGCCAATAATATTCTACCGCGTAAACAATCCTATCTTTTCACAGCACATCAACTGCGTTGATGGATTCAACGATATACTTGCAGGAATAGACGTACCTAAAGGAGCCATACAGGTGCTGCTCGATTTGCTCTTGCCTTTGATGCCATAAACCACAATTTACTTATGTTTAAGCTGGTTTACTATGGCTTTGACTGTAAATCATTAAACTGGTTCTCTAGTTACCTTAGTGGACGCTCTCAACGAGTTGAGCATTTTCTAAAACTCTGTAAGTAACTCGAGGTGTTCCGCAAGGATCTGTACTGGACCTGATACTCTTTAATTTATATAGTTCAGATATCGTTAGCAGCATTCAGTACTACAATTTTCACATGTATGACGTCATCAGCATACATGTGAAAATTGTGATCCTATTTACTGCCATAAAAGTTTGAAAGATGTGTAGATTTGGAGATCATTCTCCAAAATTACACATCTTTCAAACTTTTATGGCAGTAAATAGGATAAATCAAGATCTAGATAGAATAGTAGAGTAGTCAAATAAAAATTGTTTAGTTCTACATCCAATAAAATCTAAATTTCTGATCTTAGGTTCCAAAAGCCAAGTAAGTAGATAAGATTAGCAGCTGTGGTCCTGTGGAAAACATTTGTAATCAACCCATTGAACTAGTAAAGGAAGCCAGAAATTTGGGAGCTTTTATGGATAACAAATTAAAATTTTACAGTCAAGTTGTAGCAATAGTAAAAATTGTTTCTTCAGACTAAAAGTTTTGTATTGGGTGCGCAAATTTCAAAGTGTAGGTATTAGAATCAATCTATCCGAGTAATTAATTCTTTCAGAATTCTATTGGTGACACTGCTATTGGTGAATATCTTCTTAGCCAAACCAAAAAACTAATTCAGCGCACGTAGAACGCATGTGCCCGTTTCTGTTTCCCCATACTTCGCCGAGCTTACGTCACTTCTTATTTATGCCGCGGGAAACTTATGACCATGGAGTCACGACGTTATTATCACTTTTGCTGTCTTTTATTTGGTATTATAAGAAAGAGATCTCCGCGCCATGCCTTTATGAAAAATTAGGTTTATCATTACGCCCGTTTAGAATTACAAACTCGAATGACGTGCCAAAAATACAACGCAGCCGTGTTTCGTGGTAGTTTTCGGTACGCAGCCACAAAGTATTGGAATAATATGCCGGCACCGCTGAGAAATTGCAAAACAATTTATACCTTTAAAAGGAAACTTAAGGCAGAGGTTTTAAAAACAAAAACTGTTACTTTTGTGGTTGAATGTCATTTTATCTTATACTGTGTCTTTATAGGTTTTGATATTTCTTTATTTTTATTTATGTTACAAAATCTTTTTGTAATGATCTGCGCATGCACATGCTTCACCAGTGTCATCACACCTTTGAGGTGTTGCGACTAATGCTGAGATAATACCTTTTTAACGCCACCCTTATAAGTTTTATCTTTCTTTTTGTTTTGTTTTATTTTGTATTTGCATGAGTATGTCGTTAAATAATAATAATAATAATAATATTCTACCACATACACACAACACCATCTAGCCCAAACAAAGCAGAGCTTGTGTGACTACTAGACAATGGATAAACATACATTTATGTTTTTTTTTGTAAATTCAAATATATTATACATAGAAACACCCAGACCAAGACAAATATCTGACAATAAAATATAATATATATATATATTATATATAATAAATAAAAAACAAAACACAAATGTTTGACTTGTGCAGGAATCGAACCCGCGACCTTAGGCGTGGCAGTCGGTTACACTAACTACTACGCCATCGAGGCCGACGAAGGTGTATTACACCTAAATTTCTTCAACTATGATTTTATGTCCCACGTTATAGGGTCCAGCCTATTGCCGTCTACCGGGCACAGTTTCAGACTTTGTCGCTACTGAGAATTTCTTGCCAGACATACCCAATAACAACTTTGCTGAAAATGTAAGGTGAGATCGCATAGCAGTCGCATTAACTCCCGCTGCGCCACTAAAGCAGTCAATCATATGTTATATACCTACTTACCACCTCGGCATTGTAGACAGTGATTTCTTTTTTATTCAGTTCTAGTGGAAATAATTACCCTGTTCCTGTACTAGTTAAAATAAATAGTTTTACAGGAAACAGGGCCTTCCGTGTAGTATGAGACATATTAATAAGATTCTTGATGACAATGCAATTCACAATAATAATAGAACAGGAAAAACTTAATTGCTAATTTACATAAAAATATATGTGTTTGAGAGTATGTGTGTGTCTGTTTTTGTTTGTATGTGTGTGTTTGTGTTTGTGTTTGTATGTGCGTGTGTGCGCGCGTGTGTGTGTGTGTGTGTGTGTGTGTGTGTGTTTCTTTGTGGGTGTGAGTATAGGCCATATTACCTGTGCAAGTGATATGATCCAATTATATATGTAATCGTATTATATAAATCATTGTTTTCATTTATTTTTCTTATAATGTAGTTGACATGATATTAGAAAAATAAATACGTGGGGAACCGCTTTAGTAGTAAGTTTTGTTTCACGGGGGACTTACAAACATTCAAACAACGGATACAAAGAACACCCCACTCGGAACAATTATTTGTGAATCACAAAATTCTTTGTCCCGTGTGGGAATCAAATCAACAGCTCTTGGCGCAGTGGCAGCATTGAGATGATCACTAAAACAACTACCCCATCTGTGTAGTCACCTAACTATATAAATTACTAGCTATTGCATGCCAATTTGTTGCGTGGACTTCAATTTGCCCGTGACTTCGTGTATGACAATTACACCATACACCAAACATCTGGGTGCCAATGCTCGTACTCCTGTTGTGTTTCGTTCGGTGAGTGAGAGTGCCGGAGGCCCAATTACCTGCTTTCCCCCTTCTCGCTCCTTCTCCTGCCCAGTTCCTCCTTTCCTAAAGGGTTGGCAATGCGCAAGTGATGCCTCTGGTGTTGCAGGCGTCCATAGGCTGCGGTGACCACTTACCATCAGGTGGGCCGTATGCTTGTTTGCCATCTTAGTCATTCAGATATCTATTTTAATAATATTTGTTTTTCAATAGAGATAAATACACAATTCTAGATATACTATATACTACTATAGATACATAACTGTGCTTACATGTCAAGTTAACTTATTATTTTGTTTACTCGGACATAGCCGAAAAGTTGTGATATTTCATTTTGTTACCATTTTAAAGGTATTTATTTTTGTCAATACGCCGCTGCATTTATTCTAAATTTATTAAATTGTCGTTCAAACGTAGGAAACTGTCGTCATTGCTAAACGATAGATAATATTTGGTAACTAATTTATTGTACCGAATGACACAGACTTGTGAAATGCAGGTGATATTATCAATACACAAGTAAAAACTTACAACTACATTACAAAAGATAAATATATAAAATTTTGTTGTATGAGCTTACCCCGGTTTCTGAAAGGCTAACCAACGAAGTGTCAAAATCCAACTAATGTCAAATGATTTGATTGTTGCTAATTTATTCAACCAATCACACAAGCAGTTAATTGTTGATTTGCCTTTCACAAACCGGAGAACAGTTTCCGAAAAGTGACACATGTGTCTTTATGTCACATTACAAGTTTACACTCACTGGTAACAGCTCGGAATACAGGCTTAGAGGTAGTTTCGCAATTTGTCCGCAAGAATTGGGTGAAACAACGCTTTTTAAAAATAATATGTCTATGTGTTGATTCGCACACATCGACATAATTTGGAAGCGAAACGACCAGGTCTGGATTAGGTGTGCGAATCTACACCCAAAAAAGAGATAAAAGTATCGTTTCGCGCAATCCGATATGTTGTTTCAAATTTCGATGTTTTAGAAAGACGTTTCGAATTTTCGTGCGAAATGTCCACTAAGCTAAAATACTCATAAAACAACAGCTTGTATTTATTTGCATAATATTGTTATTATAAAGGGTTTTTCAATACAGGTATATGCGAATAAACCACAAGCGACCGATGCCCTAAACATGGCCATCGCTCAAATTCAGCAGAATCTATGCGGAAGAGTCATTGAAAAATTGGACCACTCTGATCCGTGCCACTGTAAGAAACCGAGGCTGGCATTTGAATGATGTCATATTCGACACTAGAAGGCATATATGGCTTTTCAAGTAAAAAAAGAATTTTGGTAATACCTTGTTTAATACATACACAGCTTGTTTAATTCCATTTCAACATCTACCCGTCCTTATTGGAAAATCCTTCATTTTTGCACACCACACGATACGCGATAACTGATAAGACATTGAGCACTTCTATTTTATTTCTAAGAGCTATTGTATATTACCTATATGTTCACAAACGATTGATTAATTGAAAATACGTGCACTTTTCTATAATAAGTACGTGAGAAAGTCACTACATCACATACAACAACATGTTAAATTGCTGATTAGGTAATTGAAATGACTTGTTAATATTTATTAATATTTATCTTATTATAATAATAGGATAAATATTAATTATACATTATATAACTCTTAATATATTGAATATATAAGAGAAGAGCAGCGATAGCTCAGTGGGGAGACCAACAGACTGCAATGCAGAGGGTCTCGGGTTCGAACCCACGTCGCGCAACTCTAACTTTCGGAAGTTATATGACTTTTCTAAATTATGTGCGTATTGATTGACAATTATCGCCTGCTCCGTCCCGTCGGTCCCGGCTGCCATGAACATCTATGGCAGTCGTTATTGGGAAAGTCAGTACCCTCTAATATCCTGACACTGGTCTAGCCTTAGGGTATCGTTAGCCTTCGGGTTGCGGAGGTCAGGTGGCAGCCGCTCTGTGTAAAAACTGATATCCAGTCAAATCCGGTTAGACCAGAAAAGCCGACCCCAAGTGACTTGGGAATAATAAAGGCTAAGAGAGAAGATAAGAGAAATACACAAAAAAAATTATCAATATCAATATAATACTATTTTTCTCTAATTGGAAGCTATTTTTAAACTTGTTTTAATTCAATCACAAGGAAGGTGAAATATTTTAGCAATAGATGCCATGAACGATAATCATTGATTCTTTAATTTGTATTACAAAGTGCTGTTTTATTTTTCTATTTATTAATTTATTTATATCAAATAGAACGACTTGCGCCAATATAACACTATTTAATAATATAATATATATTAAAAATTTATCATTCACGCATTCTGCTCACAGTACCTCATACATTCTAATAATAATACTTTCCATTCATCCGCAAAAATATCAACTTCTGGGTTAAAGTCCAAGAGACGTTAAGCTGCTTTAGTGACCGAGGTATGGGTGAGTTACAGCGTGCTACAGTACGGCACGCTGGAACTGCCAGCAATCGGTGCTTTCTACCACGACAATAGTTGTTAGGCACAAACAATCTGCAACATTTGTCGTGAAGAATCGGTTCCTCAACCCTCCCCTTTAAAATTTTGCAGGTTCCAACCATCTGATCGTATGATCACCTCGTCTCTAATGAGTTAAAACCTAAACAACCCAACAAAAATTTCAATATTAATTATACTCTACACGTTTCTATAAGGTAGCCTAAAATCATTAAACAATAAACTCATATACACAAGTACATAATTATATAGAGAAACCAGCCTTTATATAAAACAAATCTTAAAAGCTTTTATCCATGATTTTCCTCCCTTGGTTCTATAAATCTATACAATAAGACTATGGCGATTTAGTTCCAAGAATAAAAAGTATACAGCGTCTGTAGTTAATAACGGATAACCCGTTAGCTAAAGGTTAACCAGTTATCAGGCAGTAAGAAAATAATATCTTTATCTCCAGCTAACGGGTTATCTATTATTAACGTCAGACCCTGTATACCTAAGCTATCTATTTATCAATTTACATCGACCCTTTACTCATATTATATGAAATAAGTCTATTTGCCACAAAACATTACACTTAGGTATTTATGACATTAGTAAGTTTCTTTCTAACTCTTATATGTGACCAACACAAAATAATGTCTGCGTATGCCGCCAAATCTACTTCTCATTTACAAACTATAATAAAAATTTGTCGAGATTATAAAGGATTAATAAAAAATACTGAAAACATTTTACCGGTGACTTATTTATCAATTTTGGTTCTACCACGTGTCATTATTAATTGATTTTGTCATACAAAATACAATTTCTACAAAATGATTATTTGTAAATGACCAATATCATTTTGTGGAAATTGTATTGAATTTTATAAAAAGTGAGATCAGAAGTTGTTAAGTATGATGTATGTTGCTTGTATTTTTATTTAACCTTGAATATATTTTCAGGTATACTAGACAACCACGTCATAATAAAATAAAATTCAATGTGCGTACTAGCAGAAATGCGCTAGATTTAAAAATAACCCGTAGTGTAGTTCTCTCTACAGGTGATTGGTTTAAATCAGTACTTGCCCTAATGAGTGTCAGCGGCACACCGGCGTCCAGAGACAATTGACCTTTAATTATGTCTGGTATCCTAAGACAACCTACAATTATGTATTACTTAATACATAAACTGAAGTATTACAATAATATAACAGACACATAAATGTAAAAATCCTAGAACTGTGTTTAAATTTAGAGGTAAGTTATTCCACAGTGTGAACGTTGCGAAACATAAGTCGATATAGTCCAGAGTATCGTGCAGGATGCGTTGAAACTGTTTTTCTGAAATATAAACAAGAGAAAATTGTTTTCTTTATTATATTTGTTACGTGTACGCGAATTTTATATATTAAGGATTGTATCGTACTGTATTAGCTTGATCATGGCTGCTGGAAAGCCACCGACACGTCGGGCAAAGTTTCAATCTAAATAGTTTAATAACTTTAAATGATCTATAACCAGTGTTTAAGAAAAAACGGTGACATCATCCGTATGGAGTAGCATTTTTTGTTTTAATTTAGCAAGGCTACTGCCGCACTAGGAATAATTCCTGTGAGACGGAGACTATACAAATATTCAAACAACGGACACAAGGAGTACCTGGACTCGCAATGACTACTTGTGGATCACACAAATTGTTATCGTGATCGAACCCAAAATACTCAGCGCTGCCGCACTGGCAAGGCCACCCATTAACATGTTCATTGCGGAATGAGGTCTAATAAGCCTCGTATGTCTTCTCTTCCTTGCGGTGCGGCTAAGAAAAACATAGACTTCTCTGCCGTGCGGAGGCCGTAACTAACGTAAAAATCGGTAGGTTCGAGACCACTGGTACTACTGTGTCTAGTGCCTACAGTGATAGGTGAAGTCAAGCCAACATTTTAGTTCTTCACTATCGAAAGCAAATAAATTATCGTGCATTTTTACCAATTGTAGACCCGCATTTTTTGTCACGCCAACGGAAACCCCCGTCGAGGCTCCCGTGGAGCTGTAGGGGTTCACCTGGGAACCTTGGGAACTAATTTACTAGGCTATCGCTGCTTTGTACCATATACATAAAAAATCATCGCTTTCGGTAGGCCCTCTATATTTTAATTTAACAGAAAGTAGCAAATTACAGTCATGTACAGCGATACATTTTATTAACATAACGAATAAATATAGTCATTTCGGAGCATAGATTCGTCTACTTATTATTTCGCCATATTCAATAATAACTGCAGAAATAAGCGTACTTTCAGAAATTGGTTGAGTAATTAAAATAAATAATAATATTTTTGGCGCTAGCACTCCATATTTTACCAAAAGGCTGATTTATATTTACTAGCGGTCGCCAAGTGGTCGAAATTCGACCATAATTGATTTAAATTTAAATTTTGATCGTTATTATGTATACCGCGAAATTGCAATAGGTACTTAAGGTATATAACCATAGTTACGAAGAATTGTACGATATCAACCGAATCATGCCGAAATATTACGAACGCGATTGGACTACGTGTGTCAAATTCATGGTTGTGTGCGTGAAGTGCTTTTTCATTAATTTAATGTAGGTATTTCTAATGCATAAATAGTTATGTTCTATTGTATGCATATGTTAATTAATAATAATTTGTTAAATTAGAATCTAAAACTATCTATTATACTATACAGACGATTAATTGAACTAGCGGTCGCCTAGTGCTCGAAATTCGACCAACGTTTGCCTGTAAGATATTGCTGATACATGTCATTATATATTGAAATATGTAACCATAGTTACGCGCTTCGACTGCGTGTGTCAAATGCATGGTTGTGTGCGTACTACACGCACGTTTTTCATTAGTTTAATGTATTTCTAATGCATATTTTATAAAAATATTAGGATTCGCCACTCCTTCTCCATACAAACTTCAACTGTGCCAAATTTCATACTCCTGCGTCACAAAGTTTTTGCTTCACGTATTAATATATAGATATAATATCAATTATGAACACGCATATTATTTATGATACTTTTCAATTTTGAACACGAACATAAATGATAAGCCAAAATTAATAAGAAAGTCCTTAAAGTGTGAATGATACAACATATTTATGGTAGTCATTATTTTTTTAAATAGCTTACCTTTGCAAGTCAAAAGTTGATTGGCCAAGATATATTTTATTTCAAACAAATCGTTTGCTGCAAATTCCATAAATATTAATGGTAGTACGGTAACTATGAAAGACACAATAATACTGAAGTCATATTCTATATCGTCAAGAGTCTGAAACAATAAATGAAACGATTTATTTATACGTGAGAGTCAATTAATAAATATGATATAATGTCGTTGTAAATCTCAATCAATATAAACATTTTAGTAATTGAAGGTAACATATGGTTAGGCTACCATATATATTTGTTGGAGCGGTGGGCAGGGCGTCAGCATAGTACCCTTTCCTTCCAACTAGTGCAGGTATGGTTATTTTTATTTTTATTTCACCCGCCATCGCAGGGTGTTGCGCAAACCTCCCCTAACATAATTAGGGACGTTTTTATTACTTTATGACTCCATTTCTAAAAATCTTATCTTAAATTTTTTTTGCCTTATATAGCGAATGCCATTATGAGCATTTACATTATTTATCCATTAATTTTGATGCATGTTTTTGGTTCCATTCATTCTAACCATATCACTAAGTCAGAGACGCTTACAACTATTATAATTTAACTATTAAAATTCTTATTAAATGCTCATAATGGCATTCGCTAAACTGTGTATAGTAAGTACCAAAAATTATCTATATATTAAAGGCATCGGTATTAATCATGGTGTAAACACAACTATTATTTTAACTATTAAATATTCTTGTTAAATGCTCATAATGGCATTCGCTAAGCCGTGTATAGTAGGTACAAACAGTTGTCTATACGTCAACTAAGTGCAGGTATGGTTAGGGCACGATTGCTTTTGGCAAGTACCTGCACAAACTCGCAAGGAGGGAACCGTGTCCCATCTGGCACCACTGCAGGCGCAGCACACGCTCGAGGCATGTTCTGCCTGGGCGGTGCGGCACCGTGTACCGTATAATTATTGTTTTATGTTATGTATATGAACAATTTTAAATATTAATTATATTTTATAAAGACTACTAGAAAGTTCAATGTATACATTAACATAATTTGATTCACATAAAAGACAGTCCTAACTAGTATTATAAATGCGAAAGTGAATTTGTTTATTTGTTAAATATTTGACCGATCATCATCAGATTTTGCATACACGTTCTCAAAAGTACGGAAAAGAACATTCAACGGTCAAAAATCGAAATAAAACGATAGTGAAATCGAATAATTATACAATTGACAATTATTTAGTAAAAGGATACTCACCCAACCATACGCCATCAATGAGTTACAAATCTCGGTGACAAGTTTTATAAACATAAAAATTAATCCATGTACAATCTGGAATACATATTTTTACGTTAAACACATAGATTATAGAAAAGATGTTAACAACAGTAAAGTGAAGAAAATCATTGTGGGCGGCACAAGCATAATTATATTTAATTATATTGAATAAAACACATAATAAGGCGAAATAAATACGAAAGGTCTGCACTAAAGTGTGAAATGATATAATATTTCCATTTTTTTAAAGACGTCTCTCATACTAGGTATACATCCTGTGTCGTTGAAGACTTTAAAAAACATTCAAACAACGAACACAGAAAACATCCAGACACAGAACAATTATATTTTATTATGTGGATCACACAATTGTTTGTCCCGTGTGAGATTCGAACCCACGTCTCGTGTAAGATTCGAACCCACAACACTCGGCGTAGCAGCAGTAGTAAGGCAGCCACTTAAACCACTACGCCATCAGATCTGATCATCATCCTTAGAAATTAATAGTTATTTGATCACAAGAAATGCAAGTCGCTAATGTATGGCCGCTGTTTAATATTATTTAATTTCACACTTCTTGTCAATAGATGTCTCTGTACACGTTCAATATTTAAGTTAACAGTTCTTGTCAATAGATGTCGCTGTACAAGTTCAATATTTAAGTTAACACTTCTTGTCAATAGATGTCGCTGTACACGTTCAATATTTCGTCTTGTTTAAGTCACTTTTTTGGAATAGATGTTGCTTCATGTATACAGTAAATATGTAGCTCACTCGATGGATGGCGCTGTGCAAATGACGTCATAATTTAAATGTTGCAAGTGTTTGTTTCACAAGACGCATATAAAAGGGAGCCGTGTTATTTGAAATGTCAGTTCTTCGATACAAGTGTAACAGTGATTATTAAGGTACAAAATATAGTGTTATAGTAAGTGCAAACGTTGTGTTTTATTCAGCTGCCGAATAACCGTTATCAAAAAAAATATCCCTAATATAATGACTCAGGACGTCAGTGTGTAGACGTCGTCAGTGCTGTGTATTGAAATACCGATAGTGCTAATATAAATAATAATGACCAAGCAAGGGTAGTTGCCGAAATCCGCACTTCGTGAAGGCACCGTTGAACTCACGCTAGTCAACCCGTGACCACGTTCGATGCAAGTTGTTCGAAACGTCGGGCAATCAATCGGTGTTTATTACCTTTTAAATACATTATCGCGACTAAGAACCGTTACCCGACCCGTATTACAATTTTTTTTTTTAACCTGGGGGAATCCATGAAGCATACCCCTCCGCGGGGTGGACGGAGGGGCTATGTCAGACTCGCCGGGGTAAAAGAAAGATGGAATAAGAATAATGTACCTCCCGGAATACCGACTAAACCTACCACGGTGTTCCTCGACAAAACCACTATCGACGGGGCCGCGCGAATCACTTGCACATGCGGTCGCGACTCCGCCGAGGTTTCGGCCCGCCGTATGAAACGGCAGGCCCCTACACGAAGAGGCCTACCTTTTAAGTAAAACCCCTCCCAAACCTTACTGTCCCCCCGCCCTAGAGGGGAGAGGGACTCAAAACAGAGGCGCGCGTGGGAACAAGCACGCCGCCTCTCGGACATGGTGCTGAACGGATAGCGGGCAGGCCCACAAAGCCCACCACCCCCAGGTCAATCCTCAGGGTGGCTGGAGGTCATCTCGCGCCCTCCGGCGCCCGGTTCTGCGGTTGGGGAGAGGGTTTAAACGCTCCCTCTCCCGCTCCGCCGCCTCCTTGATGGAAATGACTTCCTCACAAAAGGATGCGACGGCGTTCCACGACCTCTCACTCCGGACCATAGACTGAACTACGGCCGGGAGCGAGAGGGCAACCAATCCGACTGCCGCGATCAACTCACGGCGCTGCGATGCCCAGGCGGGGTAAACCACCAAAGTGTGCAGCGCCGTGTCCTCAACAACGTCGCGGCAGTCGCCACAGTGGTGACAGCCGGGCGTCTCTTGCCGGCGTATACGACACAGGAACTGGCCAAAACAACCGTGGCCAGTCATTACCTGTGTCAGCCGGAAAGTGAGGGTGCCATGCCGCCTCTCCAGCCACTCCTCAAACACGGGACTTACCGCCACGATCGTGGCGTGCCCGAGCAATATATCCCTACTTCAACCACATTTACAATATTTATTAACCCTTTATTTTAAACTACGAACCAATATTGCTTAAATCCAAATTCAAAATATTAATTAATCCCCTAGCAAATTTAATGCTCTTGTCACAGAAAGATTTCTATTGATTGATTTTTGCTCTTGTGTGTAAAATAAAGTTCGAAATCAAACCCTATTGTGTAGATATTTTACAAAATAATAATACTTTTCGTAAAAGAAGCAAAAAGTATATTTTTGACTTACCCTTAGCCTCATAAGGTTCCATGTAGAAACAATACTTTTTGTTAGATTCCTATAAGTACGAATAAAATGTTTTACGTGAACGAGTTTTTGATATTCAGATAAATTTTCATCTTGAAGGTTCTCATCAAGTTCATTTTTCATAAAATTAATGCTTTTCCTATACGTGTCGGTTAAATAGATTGATGTTAAATGACTGGATATAATTGTCAAATGTAAATAATAATATAAAATGAAGTCAAGGTTGTTAGGAATATTAACTAAAGCAAAAATAATTATTATTGCTAATACTGGTAAATAAATTAGGTAACTACTAAGAAGTCCCTCAGAGCCAGGTCTATATTCAGAAAGCTGGTTAACTGAGAAATCAATGATAGGTTCTTCTCCTGATAAAAGAGATATTAAAGAATGACCAACCATTTCTAATGCCAACAAAATGGCGCAGCAAAATTTAACATAGCTGTTAAATTCTTGCATCATCCACCCAAGGAAAGATGAATAAATATTAAGCAAAGTACAAAAAACACAGTAAAGTCTAGCAATCGAGCATAAAATAGTCGAAGAACTGAATTTGAAGTAAAGACCAAATATTAATCTGATGTACAAGATGCACCTTAACGAAAACAGAGTTTTCTTCACTTTAGTTGGTACTAATCTCAGAGCCGGCATGTTGTCTATATCTTATAACAACCACAATTCAAATGGTTGAATTTGTAATACATACAATGAAAACGATGTGAAATTGTAATACGTAGTACATATTTTTGTTGTGTATGCCCCAAGTGATTAATATAGCGTCATTATTAAAATGCATCTAGTCTACATTAACAAATATGTTTCTGTTTGTAGGTTAAGGTTTAAAGACATTTATTCTCATAAAGACAAAAGTCACTTACATGAGAACATGTTTACAATAAAAAGACATAGGTAACATTCATTGCCGCACGTTATTAAAAAGAGAGTACTTACTTAAATAAATTATTAAAAGTATAATCATATACATTTATACACAAAACATTTATAGACCAATTGGTTATTTACACAAAAACACACATTACCAAAACAGTTCGCATTCAAAAGAAAAACAATTAGATTTCTCTAATCGATACTTTTGTAATAATATACTGTGCCAATCGTTTTTTAAATATGTTGAAAGATACAATATTTTTTATATCGGAGGGTATTTTGTTATAATGGCGCGCACCGTCATAAGTCATTGCGGTTTGGCCGTAATTTGTTCGAATTCTAGGCAAGACTATGAAACTCGCGCGTCGCGTGCAGGGGCGCCCAACTTTTTTCCGCTTAGTAAATTGTAATTCAGTGCGGACATTATTGTTAATGGTTTTGCGAATGAAAATACAAGTGCTATAAATGTATAATTGTTTTAGGTTCATTAATTTAGTTTCACGATATATTTTTTTAGTTTCTGTTCGAAATTTATAATCAAATAACATTTTTATTATTTTGTTTTGTAAGACTTGTAATTTGCCCAATCTCGTTTTTGCAGCGTTTCCCCAGATTTCAATTAGATACAACAAATGTGGTTTTACCAGGGAATTGTAAATTTTAAAACGTAGTTTGCGTGGTATGCATCGAAAATGAATCCGTAAGGAAGCATGGAGGGATATTAATTTATTAATTAAGTGTTTAATGTGAAAATTCCGTTTTAAGGACGAATCTATATGTAGGCCAAGATATTTTTCATGTGTTTTAACCTGTAAAAGTCTATTATTTATTGTGAGAGGTGAGTAATCGGGTATTGGTTTATTTTTAGCTTTAAAAAGTATATAGCTAGTTTTGGAAACATTGATAGTCAGTAGATTATACTGAAACCACTCGTAAAGGACGTCAAGGTCCTGCTGGGCCTGTGAGATGAGGTCATGTATAGACGAACCAAAGTAAAAGAGGCATGTGTCGTCGGCGTATAGAGTAATATTCCCGTTTAAGCCTAGTTCGTGTATATTATTAATATACATTAAAAAGAGCAAAGGCCCTAGTATTGATCCTTGTGGAACGCCGTAGGATATGGGTAGTGGTAGACTTTGGGAGTTGTCAATTTTTACTATCTGCAATCTGTTCGTTAAGTATGATTCAAACATTTTTAGAGGTGTACTGGTAATACCAATGACTTCAAGTTTTTTTAAAAGCAATCTGGGACTAACGGTGTCAAAGGCCTTTTTTAAATTAATAAATACTCCTAGTACAATGTTTCTCTTGTCAATATTATGTTTGATTTTGGTTACCAAATCAACTGTTGCTGTTAGTGTATTACTTTGAGACCGAAATCCATACTGACGATCAAAAAAGAAGTTAATGGAGTTTAAGTAGTTCAAAAGCCGTGTATGTAGAATTTTTCCAAAATTTTTGATAATATTGGCAATATTGGCAAATTGGTTTTTGATGATATTGGTCTATAGTTACCAGGGTCTGTTTTTATTCCGGATTTGTAAATGGGTGTAACTTTGGCTATTTTGAGTGAGTCTGGAAATGATCCGTCCTGTAGAAGCTTGTTAAAGCAAATTGTTAATTTATTTAGAATTATTTCCTTACATTTAATTACTTTCGTACTTACACCATCTATTCCGACGCTACTATTTGAATCTAGGTTATTAATGATATTAAGGATTTCTTTCTCAGTGCATGGATTAAAAGTATTCATTTGAGAATTCAGTAAAGTTTGTTTTGGTAGTGCGTGAACGTAATCATCATGAAAGCATTTAGGAATTTTATTAGCCAAACACGACCCTATGGTAGCAAAAAAGTTATTAAATATCTTACATATCTCATTGGGTTCTGTAACTTCTGTTAAATTAACAATGAGTTTTGAAGGACTACACCTCCGATTTGCTTTATTATTCGCCAGGGTATTTAGTAAGTTCCATAGTTTCTTAGGCTTCCCACTGTTCTTTTCAAATTCTTTCTTATAATATGACTTCTTCGTTTCTCGGATCAGATCGGTTACTTGATTTCTTTTGATGTGAAATTTTTCTCTTAGGTCTCCATTGTCTGGATTGTTTTGTAGTTCTGTCCACATTATGTTCCTGTCATTGATTTGATTTACTATATTTTTATTAATCCAATCTTTTTGTGGCTCATTGATAATTTTAATCTTTAACATCTTATGTTCTTCTGTATGCTTTTTAATTAAGTTTTCTAACCTTGTATAATCATTGTTTAATTTATTTATTTCAGATCGCTCTATTGATTCAAAAAGTTCCTTGTAGTTAATGGCTTCGTACTGATAGTGCATTTTTGGAGGTGGTTTGATTTTCTTTATTTCCACGTATAGCTGTTTATGGTCAGAGAAAGAAGAGTTGATTGTCATCACATGGAAATTATCTTTCTTCAAGTTGGTACTAACGTGGTCAATTAGGGATTTCTTAGTTGATCCTTCTCTGGTGCAGTATTTTTTGGTAATTTTATTAATAATCTTGTATCCTGTTTCCTTTAAAAGTTGATTATATTGATTTGTTTTTGAATCCTTTGTGAGTAGGTCGATGTTGAAGTCACCGAAAACTATGGCCCTGTTTCTTTCTTGTAATTGTGATTCATAAACCTCGAGAAATTGATTAAAATTTGTATATCCTGGATTATAAACGACTCCTACTTCGAGTGCATATTTCTCCAATTTTATCCATAGATAATTATTGCCTCCTGTATACGTTGACTGCGATAAACTATGCTTTAGGTTGTTATGGACATATGCAGATACTCCACCTCCTGCAAGATCAGTTCTATAGTTGTAGTAGTGAGTATAGTTTGGTACTTGAAATTGTATTGCTTGTTCTTCGTTGCGAAACCAGGTCTCAGTTAATAGTATGATGTGCACATTATTTGGTATTGCTTGTAAAATACATTTAAGTTCATCAAATTTACCCTCTTTACGTATACTTCGAGCGTTAAGGTATAGGAAGGTAAAACGTGATTTGCTGATTGGATAGTTCTGGTAGCTATTTAGTAGTTCATATGTATTTTTGTTTTCGATAAAAGTATTATTTGTTGTGTTTACTGTGTGTAGTTTTTTTGATTATTTATTATTGATGGAGTTCCATAATTATATTTAATTGTAAGGTTAGTCTTACCTTTTTCTTGACGTCGCTTTAGCTCTTCTCTTAGGTTTTTCATATAATTTTGCTGAGTTGGTGTTTGGTAAGAAAACATTTTAAGGCCACTTTGCAGCTTACTTCTATTGCGGAGTAGTTCTTTTGCAGGTTCTTTAGTTTTAAAGCATACCTTGATACTGAGACTCTTGCCTGGTTGGAGTTTGCCGATTCTAAACACTTTTGATGGATTAGGAATATCTACGTTCAACAGAGAAATGGTTTTCTGTACATCAGCTTCATCCTTTAACAGTCTTTCATCTAGATTTGATACGATTTGTTCAGGTAGGCCGACTAGCACGACATTTCTCTCCCTGTAACTGCGATTTTGCATCTCTTGCATAATTTGTTCGCCAAGAATTAACTCATTTTCCAGGGTAATAGGAGAACTTTTCGATGAAACTTTGATGTTATTTATGTCGGCTTCAAGGGATTCTATTTTTGTTTGCATTGCATTGAGTGTGCGCTCGTTTGACGCTTTTATGTCAGTAATTTGATTTTTTATATCAGTGATATTCTCTTGCATGTTTTTCAAGATCTGCTCGTTGGACCCAACGTACTTTTCTAATAAAGAGCTAATGCGAGATATTTCTGATCTCATTTTTCTCAAATCTTCCGAGCACGAGCATTCGATATACAAGCTACTTTTCGTTTCCGGAATGTTATCAATGGTTCGGAACTTACATTACTCATCTTCGACAAATCAGGTTGCGACCCGCTGGTTGGGGACCTCTGGACGTTCATGTTTGCCGTGCTACGTCAGCCGGTGTATCGATGCAGCGTTATGCGTGAGCGAGTAAAAAATATAGCGACCGTACGTGTCTCGCGGGGGTGAAGGCGGCTTGTAGGCGCGGTGGTAGCGGCGCTCCGGCGGTCTTCTTCACTGTTGCGCAGGAGTGTAAGATCACATCAAGCTGACAGCGGACACACAATTTTGAGTTTTAACCGCTATGATTTAATGAAGAAATTGCACTTTTTGAATTTGGTATAATTTTAGAAAAAACTTGCACACGTCTGCTCTGTGCGACAACGAACGACGAAATCCCTTAAATTGAAATTGTGCACTGTTTATATGAATAAAGTTTCTTCTTAAAAACTTCATAAAGAATACTAGTTGAATCAATGTGTACAGCTTCATCTTATGACGTTCAATCGACTTTCAGTTTGCCACGGAGTGACTGCCTTAAGCACTGCATTCTATAAAATCTCACTGTTGAACTCACTTACAAATTAAGAGTGAAGACGATTCTGTATTCTGTAAATTACCGAAAATCGACACAAGCACTGTTAAATATTTAACTTCCAGTTTGGGATCACTAAGTAACTCGCTCCACAATTAGTAAGGCTGTTGTCACAATATAAATAAGATTTAATTCTGATATTAAACTTTAAATATATTTTCGCGAATAAAACGATATACTCAAACATAAAATTATTAAATACTAGATTTTGCCCATGGTTTCACTTGCGTAAATGTAGGTTAGGTTAGTAACAGCACGGGCACGCCGCTGCACACTTTGGCGGTTTGCCCCGCCTGGGCATTGCAGCGCCGTGAGTTGATCGTGGTAGTCGGATCGGTTGCCCCTCGCTCCCGGCCGTAGTTCAGTCTATGGTCCGGAGTGAGAGGTCGTGGAACGCCGTCGCCTCCTTCTGTGAGGAAGTCATTTCCATTAAGGAGGCGGCGGAGCGGGAGAGGGAGCATTTAAACCCTCTCCCCAACCGCAGGTCCGGGCGCCGGAGGGCGCGAGACGACCTCCAGCCACCCTGAGGTTTGACCTGGGGGTGTTGGGCTTCATGAGACTCTCCGCTACCCGATCAGCACCAGGCCCGAGAGGCGGCGTGCATGTTCCCACGCGCGCCTCTGTGTCGCGTGTCCGTCCCCCCTTTAAAGGGGGACAGTAGGGATTAAATATAGTGGTGCCTAAAGGGTAGTCTTGCTGTTTAGTGGCCTGCCGTTTAATACGGAGGGCCGAAATCTCTAGTGGCCCTATGTCCTTTTCTGTTCCCTTGACAACGTGTGCGAAATGCCAAATTTCATATTCATCAGTGGAGTAGTTAAGGCGTGAAACCGTAACAAACAAACAGGCATTCGCATTTATAATATTAGTTAGGATTAGGATTGTTCATTTAATTTGAATTTTTTTGGAAAATTTTGTAAGTACCGTGTACATACTTTAGCGGTGACATTTAATTATGATAAAAACATGATATTATAGTCATAGCGATAAATAAGTCATTTCGATGTAGTCTGTATTGATTATGTTTATTTTAGTACCCATGTTTAAGTTGACCTTGACAGTACCAACTTTATTATCAGCTCTAATAATTATGAACTGCTCACTGCTAGATACAGATCCCTTCCTTGAATAAAAGGATTACGTCATAGTCCAACACGCTGGCACGGTGCAGTGTAAATGCTAGGAACGAATGTACTTTAGATTTCTTTTTCTATTATTATATTATATTATATTATATATTATTATTAATTTGTTTGTTTTCTTAATTAGGTAGGCAGGGGTGCATATACCCACATCTATGCCGAGCCTATTGCTGTCTTCCAGGCGCAATGCCAGACTACGTGCTATTGCTTAGAATTCCCTGAGAGAAAATGAAATATTGCTTTGCTCGACCTGAGAATTGAAATGATCATCCTTGTCAACATCTATTGTCATTGAAATTGAAGTATGATTTTGTTAAAATGAATTCCTTCTAGGTTTATCTGCGCCTTCTTTCGAATCATACTACATATATAATCATTCTACATACGATACATTCATGAACCCCTTTCATGATTCAACTCGAAAACTACTCAACCGATTTTCAAAATTCTTCCAGCTATAGAAAGCTATATTATCACTGAGTAACGGCATAGGCTATATTTCATTTAAAAAACAAGTAACTGTTACTAATATAACCTAACCTTTTTTTTATAACCCAGGAAAATCCTTTATGGATACCCCCTCCCGCGGGAGAGGGAGGGTGGTTATGTGAGACTCTTCGCCCCCGAAGGGGGGTCGGTATACACACTAAAAACCTGGGGTGAGCAGTACCTCCGCCAACGGGGTGGGGCGGGATGGGGTCGCGTTAACAATCACCATCCCGCCCGGCGATTGGCCTGGCTGATGGTGACTGGGCCTCAGCACCTGTGAAAGGGTGGCCTTGCTCACCAAGGCCACCCCCCAGACGTGTGGGGCCTGGCAAGCCGGTAGAGAGTCCCCCGACTCTGTACCAGTGACTCCACTATACAGGAGCGAGAAGGTGGGCAAATCGCCTCCTCCTCGCTCCCGTCCGTCTGCGCCGGAGAGGGTCAGCGAGGAGGTTGTTCTACCTGACCCTCTCCGCGGTCTCCTTCTGCGCCATGACAGCCTCGCAGAAGGAGAACACTGCCTGCCACGACCTCTCACCGGCGAGCATGGCGTTGATCACGCTCGGCAGGGAGAGATCTCCGCCTATTATAGCCGAAAGCGTGTGCCGCTGCGGCCCCCACGCGGCACACGCCGCCAGCCTGTGGTGCGCCGTGTCTTCGGGCGCCCCACACTCGTGGCAGGCCGGGTTCGCCACCCGTCTCGCGATCTGGTGCAAACACTTTCCGAAGCATCCGTGCCCGGAAAGCAGCATCTGCACCAGTCGGAAGGTCAGTGACCCGAATCACCGCCCTAAACACCCCTGGAGGACCGGGCGAATGGCCTCTATTGTCCACTGGCCCGGGGTCGGAGGAGCCAGGTCCTCCGAATATAACCTAACCTAGCCTAATCTTACGCGAGCAAAACCGCGGGAAAAAGCTAGTTCTACTATAAAAAATTAATGATGTTTATCCATAATCTAATTTATATCACTTGACATTTAAAAATAAGTCAACGTCTACAATAAAGTATATTCAAATTAAGCCGAAGGCTTTTGTAAGTACACATCACGAGACCCAACCTTTTTGTAATCCAGTCCTTTCATTACGAAATTCTGTACCTTCCTTAATTACTAAAGACGAGTCGGTACATCTTCTTCGTGTATACACTGAATAAGCACTAATTATCGTAAATACACAGCTGTAGGCACCTACCGTGGGCGTGGGCAGCCGCTGGTCAGCGCTAGCCCCACTATCTCTCGCAACACTGTTGATTTAGGCGCTGTTTGTATACGTACCTGATACAGGCCCGCCCTAAACACATCAATTGTGTTCGCCACTTTATGGACCTCCTCTCAAAACACGTATACAGAGCTATGACCAGCGAATCTTAATATGTCAAATAGGTCTCTACAGGGCTGATTTAATCGCCTGCAATAATGAAAGAGGTGAATCAGACTAACAGTAACTGTACGGTTGGCGTCGTGGTTTAAGTGGTCATCTCGCCACTGCCACTGCGCCGAATGTTATGGTTCGAATCCCACACGGGACAGAATTTGTGTGATTCACACTGGATCTGGATGTTCTTTGCGTCCGCTGTTTGAATATTTGTGAAGTCCCCTACAATACAGCAATTATTCCTTAGTAAAAAAACGTGTCATAATTACAGCAACGACAGCCTACTACCTATTTGCTTAGTAGACCATTGCACTGCCATGCAGTCGTCTCGAGTTTGATCCCGAGGCACCTTTGACTTTTCAAAGTTATGGACATATTAAAATCGATAATGATTATCACTCGCTTTAACGGTGAACTAAAACATCGTGAGGAAACCTTCATGTCTAAGAGTTCTGCTTAATGTTCTTGAAGATCTCCGAAGTCTGGCACATCGCACTGGGGCAGCGTCGACTATGGCTTAACGGTTGTCCCACTGAGAAGAGGCCCGTGCCCAACAGTGGGTCAGTTTAATACAGGACTGATATTATTACACTCACGATGGCTCTAGATCGCGTGTGTAATGTTTCATACTAATTTGAACAATAGCACAATGACGCCACTGGTATTGCTGCGCCTCCGCTATCTGTATATCGTCGACTGAGCGGGTGACAGCTCACGCCGATCATACGGCAGCATTCATGCAGTCAACATGCAAAAGTGCGATGTTTTGCGATAATGTACGATTAGATGCGCATCATATCTGCGTCCGTTTGGAATTAATACTAATTACATTTTATGATAATATGAATACTATAGAAATTAAACAACTTTATACGAATTTTATCGCGTTGTTTATTTTTTATAAAACACTATTATGACATAATTTTGAAACTTCAAACAATCCCCGTGAACATTTCTGCTGAAATGGAACCGAAACGTCGGGGAAAGTGTAAAATCTAAATACTTTTATAATTTAAATAGCTGAAATAGTAGAAACCCTAGTAAAAGTGTTTATCAATTAGTAGTTTAAAGTTTCAAAAGAAAGAAATAATAGTGTTTTATAAAAAATTAAAAACGCGTTATATATCATAAAATTGTATGACATTCGCGTAAACGTAAGACAATATTAAATATGAATACTAATTACACCAACAATACTTTTGTTTTTTAAAATACTATACTATCAAGAATAGAAGTCCTGTATTTTGCTTGACTTCAAATAGATTGAAACATAGGACATAGGACTATATTATTCGAATATTCTTGTAGTCCACGCAACATTTTGTACTACGATGTGACTCAACTTAATTTTTTTTTGTCTTTTAAGGCATGACTACTTTCGCCATTATATCACGCACGTAGTCGGAGTCAAGGTCATTGTTTCAAACCATCGACTACTTCCATTAGTTATTATTAAGCATACTTAATATTTGGAATTCTTTGACAGCCTCTGTAGAACAGCGGCAGTATATGCGATTCCCGGGTTGACCAACAAAATATTCTTGCGTTTTTCTGATGAGGAAATCTCAGAAGCAGCCCGGAGCTAGGAATTCGGTGGTGTTACATATCCTCGTGCTTCGGAAAATACGTATACACATTAGTCCTGTGCCTGATCTCTCTCCGATTGTGTCCGATTGCCATCTCATCGGATTATGAGTGTTAGGGGACCGAGAACGCACTTGTGTTTGCTCACACATTTGTTCATTATATCTCCTGTGCACAAGGCTAGTCTTCGTTAAGATTGGCAGCCACTTGAAATTCTAATTGTCAATTATTTTAATAAAAGAAGACGCGATAACTTTTCAAGTATTGTACTGTGAAGTCAAATTCCTTAATATGTTAATATACTCAGGCTTCATATATAAATATAAACTTTAAGAAAGTTATATAATATTGTCTTCTATTTACGCGAATATTATTCATTGAAATTAAACTGCTATATACGGATTTTATCATTGGTGTTTAATAGAGAAGATGGTTGGAATGTACCACCAGCTTGGGATCCAGTAATAAAAATAGTCAAACCCAAGAAGAAGCAAACCACAGCTAGACTTCATGATACTTTGAGCTCATTCTGCGTAAATAGAAACACCAATGATTAAATTATGTTCGGGTACTTTGAAATAACTACACTGGAACATTGAGACAACTGCCATCTTAGTCTCCCCGTGACCATGGCTGCTGAAAAGCAACCGAAACGTCGGGGAAAGTGTAAAAATAAATTAAATCTAAATAGTTTAATAATAATTTAATTAGCTTAAAAATTAGTAAAGTTTAATAGTAGTAGTAGTGTAACAATTTTCAAAATTTTGTAATAAAGTGTCAAATAAACAACGCGATAAAATCCGCAGTTTAATTTCAATTTAAGAAAGTTCATGAAATTTTATAATTAAATTAACTTTTTATCTTTTAACGTGCTAATGAACTTGAAAGTATTTAAGTAAATATTTTGTATAAAGGATATTAACGTAATAACGCTACGTATCTATTTACACCTAAGTTTGTGGAGAATAATATTATCCTAACTTTCTAACTAATATTATATATGCAAATGTGAGTTTGTTAGTTTGTTACGCTTTCACACCTTAACTACTCGGCCGATCATCATGAAATTTTGCATACTTACACTTTATCAGGGATACAAAAAATGAGATAAGGTACCTTTCATCTTGACAATAAGTATTGTACCCGAGGGGCAGAAATTTAGTGACAAAATCTATCTAGATAATATTACCTTGATTTTGCTCGCATTGATCTTAATGCGAGCAAAATCAAGGTAATATTATAAATGTGAAAAATTTAAAAATATTTGGATGTTTGTCACTAAATCACGCGTTTAATCAACACAGGCATTGTGGCCGGTACACGGCTATACTCCAATCGTTGACTCTGTGACATTTAAACACACTTGGCGATCGTACATACGTTGTATAACCACACACATGGGAATAAAGCTATGTATTGAATACAAAATGAATTATTTCTGTGCCTCCTGTGAAAAGTGATACAAGTCAAAAATCAACAATTTACAAGAGAATAAAAATAAGATTTAAAATCTACTTCGCGTTCTAAGTGGGCTAGGTTTTTTGTAGATAAAAACATTCACTTTTACTGTTCATTTACATTTTTGTGGTCAAGTAGTTTTAAATAATTCTTAAAAAACCTGTACCAAATGACGTGATAAATGATACAACTACGGTTAAATTATATTGCACTTATAAGTTGTTTGCATGTAAGATGAAAAATTTAAGGTGCAAATAAATTTATATTATCACAATTATACCATGAAACACGAAAATTAATGTGTGCATCAATTATTCATTTATAGAGGTTACAACTTAAAATATATCTATATTCACGACGATTTTGCAAAATAATTTTCTCCGGAAATATAACAAATTTTTCCTGATTTTTCTACGTAAAAATTACAAAAAGGGTACAACTCGACTTATATCGCTAATCACAGGAGGTACAAATTTGTTACCAAAAATTCCAAAAAACCGTCAACAACAACAATACGGCTTAAAAACATCAATTTACGTTCTGTCGCTTGTCATTTTGCATTTGAATGTATTCAACGGTACCAGATCATTTGGAGTCAGAAAAAACCGCAAAGGAATAAATCCGTGCCTCGGAAATTATAAGCAAACACACAGTCCAACAAAGAGCTGAGTACACGTATGCGAAGTTCACAATTAAACCGTCAGGAGGCGCGCGTGTATGGGACATAATTAGGGCTGGCCTGCGTCGCACCCGGTTCTGCGACGTGTTGTTTTATAATTTATTAGACTCGGCCGAGCCACCCCTGTCCGGCAAATACCAACGATAAAAGCCCTCCTTTCCAAATGGAAAATTTGCTTAATAGAATATTATTGAAGTAGCTCTATGAAAATTGCATCCTTTTGATCTCGTGGACAAAGGACGGTAACACGATCGCTCCGAGGAAATCAAATGGCACAATGCAAACTTATCTAATACGAGACGGTTCGAGTAGAAAAAGAATCTTTGAAGAGAGTCGTTTAGACTCGATAGAATCACCTTTAGAGAAAGATTTAGAGCGCGTAATTTGGACACCCGGTGCGCGCAGAGCGCATGTGTTTACGCGATGAACAAAGTACGCGCAAGTTGTCGCCCGCTGTTGTGTCATCGCATCAGTTACTAAAGAATAATAAAACACTTTAAAGGTGTAACTTTCGTCAGCTAACGAGTTCCCTACTCCCATTACTGCGGTGCTACCCGCCTTTGCAGGTATACTTTTTACAAAATAAATTGTAAAAGTACTCATCCACTCTTACCTCACAATTTCGTTGTTTTATGTACCATAATAAAGTTCTCGCAGCCAAAATTATTTAACAATGTAATAAGAGTCCATTCTCTACCTGGAGCAAGTCATGATTTCATCAAATTCCATAATAACGTTGTCTACCACGTTTCTTATCTAAATTACGCGTTCTAAAATAAATTTCAATAAACAAGATTATTGTTATCAGCATAAAGAAGTCAATCACACGTACTGATTACTTAGGATCATATGAAGATGAGAAGAGAAATATTTCCCATGCAAATGTATTCTGTTGTACATCGTGAGTTAATCCTCGACGAATGCTAAATACGTTAACTCGCTACGAGGCAACGCGGCTACGGCGTAGCAGCTACGGAGAAAAACTACGGTGTGTGTGTATGTGTGTGTTCGGGGCGCGCCAGGCCGCGGCCGGCAGTCGCGCGGCGCCCGCCGCATCGCACGCACGTCGCCTTCTCGCCGCTGGCACGTGACTTCCAACACTCCGCCGTACGATCCGACCCTAGTCTCGGACGAACACCTGTGACGTGAAGTCGGTGAAGTGTTTCTGTGTTATGGTGGTTCAGAATGCTAGTGTCGAGTGAATTATAAATCGGGGCTACCTGGGAGAGCCGGCACCGCTCGAGGTGGGTTATGTATTATTAAGCGTATCGCTCGGGTGTCGCCGTTCGGAGAGTTGTTAAGAGCCGGCGAGTGAATGTTTGATGTGATAAGTTGATCTGTCGCGGCAGGCAGCCGGATGTGAGCCTCCGTCAATGTGGGCAATGTGCGGCCAACCGCGACCGATAAGCGCTCAGTTATACGTCCCGGTACGGACATTACTATATGAACATATAGAAGGATAAAATCGTAAACTTTACTTATCTAGTTACCCTCTCCTTTTAAAAGTTTGTATTATGAACAGAAGCTCGATTCTAGCATCAAGTTTTAATTCAAAAATTACTCATAGCGGTGCTTTTAGGATTTATTAAAGTGAAGCATTTTCTTCATTTCCATTTGCAATTATCCGAGTTAAACGTTCACTTAGATGTTTCACAAACTCTACGTTACTGCGAAAAGAAAATTAAAGAGAGATCTTAAATGTTACGATTAAAGTTATAAGCATGTGTGGATGGAAACAAATTAAGCTCTTTTAAGCTGAAATTACTGAAAAGGCAAATTATACATATTACGGAGAAACGCTCATGAAATTTGATCTGAAGACATTTTGAATCGACATTAGATATAATATCGAAAATATTATCTAAACCTTTTCGTTCTAGGGAAAAAAATATAAATGTATTTATTTTGTCTCTATTCTATTTTTAGATGAACTATATACTTTTTATGCTTTACAATAAATATTTTGGCTTATGCCCAGAATATTGCTTCTTGACTTTTCTTAACAAAGAATCTTCGGGTACTTTTATATCTTCTTACGTAAATAGGCTAGTGTAGGACACGTCTCATTTAATGTAATGGACTCGCTTAACGGAAAGAATTGGACTTAATCCTGGTAGCCTGACGGCAATTATACGCGACACACTGACAATGGCGGACGGCTCAGTCCCTTGCCAATTAATGTTGAAAGAATCAGTGCGCAAATAATAAATGAATTGGGCAAAAATCTGCAATAATGAAGGATTGTACCGTGTTGGTCATATTGGCTCATGGCAATCTGTTGATACAACCATCATTAACGATTAAAATTAATAATTAATGTAATAAAAATCTTTAGATATGAAACATAACTTTAGAAAATGTACTAACTACTATATTTTAACCTCTATAATAGAAACATTATTATGATTAAATGATTTTTGACTTTGATCTTTGACAAATTTTTCTTTTAACTAGGTATATATATATATGTGTATATTATATTATAATATATATATTATATATATATACAATATATATTTTAGATTGAATTGATTATTACTTTTAAGATTGTATTTGAATTAGGATTGTAAATATTGAACGGATCATAGGCTACTTTTTATAGGAAGCACTGCTTTCGGATTTATGTATGGATAGTTTCTTGACAGATAGATATTGGATATGTCAGCTTACTGCATTTCTTACTTATCTCTTCTGCTTCATTCCCTCTTCTTATGTTTCCAAGTATATTCTATTGTTCTAGTGTTTCTATATTTACGTAGTCTTTTTGGGATATAATTCTGATGTCTTTAGAAAAAGAGTGCTAAGGATTTTTCATTCCAAATTATTCTTTCTAGACATATTTTAAGTGAGAAAGGAATTAATTTTTAACGTCACTGCTTCACGAGCATTTCTATTCTCTACTAGATTTTACCTGCGGCTTCGTCTGCATAAATTACAGCTCGCCTGCTACGGTGTTTAAGTCGACCACACTAAAAGTCATAGCTCCGATCTTTCTCAAAAGGATTAGATGAAAAGTGGCTAAGTTGTTAGATCAAGCTCCAAGTTATTAACTAATTTGAACTGCTTCAAAATCTGTTCAATAGTAATCGCGTGAAACTTGGACACACAAACTTAACAAAAGCATAATTTCAAATATAGAGACTCTTAATTAGTTGATCTTTTTTTTCAAATATCTTTCTCTAGCGTATAGATAGCCGTCTACAGAATTTTCAAAATTAAGGTTGTAATTAGGGGAAGATTATTATCAAGCAATACATCATCTAATCGCGAACAATAAATATATTTTAAAATAATATCTACCCGTCTCTAAGTTGCAAAAGTAAATAAGTGCCAAACCTTCCCCAAGAATAATCCTCTAAGGATTTGATACAAATAACTAAAGCTGTTCACAGAATAAAGACCTTTAAAAAAGAACATGCTTACGTCTATGTTGTATGCCACTCGTTTTATTTGCATGTGTGCAATTGGGTTTCGGCTTACACGTCGGCCAGACTTGGACCAGTTTGTGGTGGAATTTTAGAAAAACTGTTCAACGACTACGATGATCTATATGAAAATTCCCATTTTTAATTTATGAGATACAGCTTTTATCCTTAGATGCATAGGCGTTCCTGGCTGTGACTTGGTTTGCATGAATTCTATGAAACACGTATATTAGAATAAAATGTAGCTTACAAGTTAATTCCATACATGGTCAATTTGAATTTCCAGTTTAATTCAAATCCATTCAACGGTTATTGAGTAACAAATATCTAAACGTTTGCTCAAACTTCCATCGTCGTAGGATAGAATTATAAATTGCTGATCCAATCATTTTTACAGCATTGATTAGTTTACTCGTCTATCTAGTAATATCTAGTAGTCAGTTTTTGCAGACGATTCATGACGTAGTTACTTAGAGAGAACGTTTTTGCAGACTAAACGGAGTTATACAAGATCGATGTGCTCTATCCCGGGTCTGACACTAATAGTTTGCGAAGTCTAGTGTTGCACCGATTTGATGATGTTCTAGTTTGTCTGTGAATTCTCTAAACGGTGAAACGACACAGGTTATGTCGTTCCATTGTGTGCATCAACAGTGATAGCCTAGTGGGAAACCGACTTTAGACTGCCACGCAGAGGTCTCGAGTTCGATCCCAAGGCGCGCATCTCTGACTTTTCGAAGTTATATGCGTATTAAATAGTTAATTATCGCTCGCTTTAACGGTGAAGGAAAACATCGTGAGGAAACCTGCATGTCTGAGAGTTCTCCATAATGTTCTCGAAGATACGTGAAGTCTGCCAACCCGCACTAGGCCAGCGTGGTGGACTATGGCCTAACCCTTTAACAGTGATAAGAGGTCCGTGCCCAGCTGTGGGACAGTTTAATACAGGGCTGATATTATTCTGTGCTAACGTAAATCTGTTCATTTAGAAAGAAGCAAGAGAAGAAATAAATAAAGCACGTTTATTTCGTACATAGTACACACAATTAGTCAAAACAAAATAAACAAAAATAATTATACAGGTCAATACAAAATGTGTATACCCTCGCCGAAAAGGGTCATCACCTCAGCATTAGCTAGGCACCCAAATTTAGTGCACCAGCGCTGGTTTTCAGTTGGTCATCCTGTATAAGTTAGTGATGCACGGACGGAGGCAAAGGCTTAACATTAATTTTAGCATTTACTTAGTGCGTGGTCTCACGCATAAAGCATCCTCAAAGGTATTAGGATGAGGTATGTTACGCCTAAATTTTGCGTAGGCATGCTTTTAGTTACCTCGTGAAAAGGAGTGAACCTATTGCCGTCTAGTGGATACAGTTGTTAAATCTGTGCCGCTACTAAGAATTGACATAAACACATATATGTCATAGTCTCATACATATATCCTTGAAAGGGTAGGCAGAAGACTATCACAAACACAATTTTCCAGCTATGCTTTCAGGTATTACGTAATAGTTAGCGAATCTATTGTCATCTACCTGGCATAGTTTCGAGGCAGAAAAATCCAATAAAATTTTACTAGACTGAACTTGTAGACTCATACAGCAGTCACATTTCAGTGTTATGAACACATCTAAACAATATAAATGTACAGTCAGTTCTAATAGATACACACTACAAAGGTAGTCAACATACATACGGCCTAATTGTAATAGGTTACCGTACCGCAGGGACTCTTGCAACACCAGGTATCTCTCCTGTTTCCCGGAATAGTAGACAATTTCCACATACTACGAATATATCATAATAACCTTACTTGGTTTATTCACTCACTAGATTTTGCCCGCGGTTTCGCTCGCGTAAATGCAGGTTAGGTTAGATTAGTAACAGTACTATGTATTTTCTGGATGTGGCAGCGGCGATAGCTCAGTGGGGGAACCAACAGACTGCAGTGCAGAGGGTCTCGGGTTCGAACCCACGTCGCGCACCTCTGACTTTCGGAAGTTATATGACTTTTCAAAATTATGTGCGTATTGATTGACAATTATCGCCTGCTCCATGCCTTGGAGAGCACGTTAAGCCGTCGGTCCCAGCTGCCATGAACACCTATGACAGTCGTTATTGAGAAGTCAGTGCCCTATAATATCCTGATACTGGTCTAGCCTTAGGGTATCGTTAGTCTTCGGGTTGCGGAGGTCAGGTGGCAGCCGCTCCGTGTAAAAACTGATATCCAGTCAAATCCGGTTAGACCAGAAAAGCCGACGCCAAGTGACTTGGGAATAATAAATGCTAGGGAGAAGAAAACTATTTTTTGGATGTAAGGTACCTTATGACCTTTTCTGTTCCCCTGACAAAGTGTATGCGTAATTTCATGATGATTGGTCGAGTAGTTAAACCGTGAAAGCGTAACAAACTCACATTTACATTTAAGTATAATGTTAGTTAGGATATTACCACCATACGCTTGTCGATTTTGATGACAACAGATGAAAAAGACAATCCATGAAGCAGAACTTGTACTTGCGATCTTCACAAACCATGTTGTTGCTATGCCAACTAAGCTGTTCATGGTCCTACGTCAGAAATACAAATTTGCCTCTTCGTTTTTCGACTAGGGTGATGCTATATGTCATATTATTATATCGTATAGTTATAGAACTATGCTATCAGCATGTGCATATATCGAATGTAACAATTGCTGTTAAGATAAACACAGCCTTATATCATTTAGATTAAGATTTATTTTATAATCATTGGCCATGATTAGGTAGAAAATAAATTATAACTGAGGAAAAAGATAATCCATGAAGCAGATACTTAAACTTGCATAGAATTTCGTCAATCTTCTAAACGTTAACATTATACATTATTATATTATGCACGCACACACACACACGCACACGCACACACTCACAAACTCACACACGCGCGCGCACGCACACACATACACTCACACACACACAGGCAAACCCATATGTACACACACTAATTTCTAAGTATAATTTTGTAAATTGTAAATTTAAAATAATGTGTAGAGTTAATTTCATTATTTCAAATTATTAATTTGCTTTTCTTTTTCTTTTTAAAGCAACTCCAAGCATGAGAGTAGAATAAATGCTGTAGAAATGAGAGCGCTGAGAAGCATATGTCACTCATTAGGGACTGATACAGATAGAGAAAGTCTCATTAGAAATGTAATCATGGAATGTAATAATTATCACGCAATGTAAAATATGGAGGAGCGGCACGCTTTGCACCCTTTACTGATAGGACGAGCTTATCTCAATCAGAGGCTTATAGTTATGAGTATTCATTTAATTAAAGAAAAAATAGATAGGTGCAGACTAATTGCTAGAAAGCAATGGTCCGTTTAAACACTCGTTAGGTCTCGGCTAGTGTCTGGAAAATCCAGCTTCAATTAGTAAGCCTAGAAGGCCCAGCCTAATCTCACAATCTTGAATTACTAGTAATAGAAGGATATAACGAAATTTCTAGAAAATACATTCGCTAGCTTGTAAAAGTTAATTTCTTAGCTTGGATGAACTAAGTGCTCGTTTGTTGATAATTATATAAAATATACATATTTCGGAGAATAGTATTTCCAGGCATTTTCTTAATGATGTCGTATAGGATAATTGTTACGTAAAACTCAGTTAGTGCTAGAATCGGTTACCGCCAACTAAATAAAAAATTGTGTACCTGAGTGAGACAGTACAATCACAGATTTCATATTTTACTAGATTTTGTACAAATATACTTTTTTCGAGATGAAAGGTACCCTATGTCCTTTTCTGTGCCCTAAAAACGTGTATGTGAAATTGCATGATGATCGGTTGAGTGGTTAAGGCGTGAAAGCTTAACAAACAAACAAATATTCTCTCTTATAGGTAAAAGCCAGTTGTTTTGAATTTGAGACCCAGATTTCTAGCCTTTGTCAAATCTTTTTGCTCTTTCATAATGATAACAAATAATTCATTGCGTGAGCCACGGTTAGTATTTCGATGGGTGACCGATTACTGACAAAGAAATTACAACTGACAGTGTGCATACAGACATAGACAGTAGTCTCGAACTCAAGCGTTAAATACGTCTAGACTTAAAAGTTTTCTTCTCTATTGATATTTTAATTTAGGTGTGGACATATCTGAATACCTTTAGTTTAATCTTGGAAAAAAAAACAGTGACACGAATCCCGAGTGCGAGATTTATGAAGAAACCTTAAATATTTTAGTGCTGTTTCAGTTAGTACAAAGTTTAAAAAAGCAAAAGTTTTAATAATTATTTCCATTTATTAGTTTAGACGTCAGTCAAAAAGTTAATCAAAGATTCCATAAGCGGCTTAAAATTTCGCTGATGGGATTAAGTATTAAAATTTAACTTTCAGACTCAGTTATTATTCTTAGAAAGTTTGTTAAGAATCAATCAATACAATATTATATTCATAGGTACTAACAGCTATTCTAACCTACGATCGCACTGTGAAAAAGCAGCTTACGTCTCTCCTCTGACTGTCTTGGTGGCGTAGTGGTGGTGAATGCGACTGCTGTGCATGATTTGTTGACTTCAATTGCCGGGTCAGGCAGAGTATTTTTGGCGTCTTTTGTCGAGAAATTCGGAATAACAGCACAAGCTAACTGTACCTAGTAGAAAACATTAGATGCGTCTCCTATTACGATTCAAAACCATACTTGCAAAATATGAGCGTAATACTCTTTTACCTACCCTTTGATTACTATTGGCGTGAGAGTCAGCCGCCTCTTTTCGCCATCGTCCTACGCGACAGAATTTCCATCCCTATCATTTAGATGGTTGGCAGTCTACTACTGTGCGTTTTTCTAGAAATTTTCTGCCTCGCACAACTAAACTGTGGAATGAACTGTCGCCTGCGGTATTTCCGGACCAATACGACCTATAAACCTTCAAGAAAAGAGCGTACTCCTTTTTAAAAGGCCGGCTATGCACTTGTAACTCCTCTCGTGTTGCGGGTGTCCATGGGCGGCGGTAATCACTTACCTTCAGGCGATCCGTCTGCTCGTTTGCCTGCAACCACATAAAAAAAAAGTTCAAACGGTTTTCATACCTACCAAGTTTCATTATAACCAATTTAGGAGCTGAGGCGAGAATACTTCACTATTAGACAGAATTTTCTGGTTTCTGAAAGACAAACGGGAGCAAGTACTTAACGGACTATCAATCGTATGTCAACTGCTGTGATTGACTGACTGAATTAGGAACAACCAATCAAGTCACTTGAAATGAGTAATAATGTATTGATACACGTCGTTGAATAGCCATTATCATATCGTTTGAAACTGTCACAAAAACTATTAATAACTATCTGATGAGCAAAGAGACCAAATAAGCCTTTTTGATATATATTTTACTTTAAATTATATAATACCATTATTGACATCAAGATAGGTTAATTTTACCATTGAGCACGTCTTTTCAATAAACCGTTAGGTTTAGCGAGTAAAATATATCTGTAATAAAATGAATAAAAAGAAGCAATTGGATGGTACATTCCCATTTATTATATTTTAAGTACTATTTTAGACGGCCTCGATGGCGTAGTGGTTGGTGTAACCGACTGCCACGCCTGAGGTCGCGGGTTCGATTCCCGCACAGATCAAACATTTGTGTGCATGAACATGGATGTTTGTCTTGGTCTGGGTGTTTCTATGTATAATATGTATGTATTTACAAAAAAACAGTATATATGTATGTTTATGCATTGTCTAGTACCCATAGTACAAGCTCTGCTTAGTTTGGGCTAGATGGTGTTGTGTGTATGTGGTAGAATATTATTATTATTATTTAGCTGTCGTTGTAAAGTTCTATATTTTTTTGTGTATCTTCGTGATATCAAAGTGTATCCGTATACTTACTTGTCTTTTTAAATAAAATGCTAATTTAATATTGGTGCTCTAACTGACATAAATTTAAATATCAAACCAAAATATTCTGGTGAAGAATTGGCGGGTATTAACATAATTGATTGAGTCAGGCGTTACTTAGCAGGATATCTATTGCGGAATTACGCGTTTTTGAGATACGCCGCCGTTTCGGGTATGTCAGTGCCGCAAAATCCACTTCATCTTTTTTATACTATATAAATATGAGCTTCATTAAAATAAAATATTTCTTTATTTCTTTCTTTCTTTCTTTCTTTCTTTATTTCTTTCTTTCTATCTTTCTTTCTTTCTTTCTTTCTTTCTTAGGATTATAGCATTTGAGGATAATATGCACTTGTTGTTAAATCATTACTATCTATACTAATATTATAATGAGGAAACATTTGATATTTTATTCGTAAGGATTTAACTCAAAACCTACTAAACCGATTTTAAAAATTCTTTCACCATTAGCAAGCTATGTTATCACCGAGTAATATAAACAATATTTTATTTTATAAAAGTATTTTTACTAACGTAACCTAATCTACCTGTACGCGAGCAAAGCCGCAAGCAAAAGCTGCATTTGAGGATAACCTGCTTTGTTGGTAAATCTGTACTAATATTATAAAGCTGAAGAGTTTGTTTGGTTGAACGCGCTAATTTCAGGAACTACTGGTCCGAATTGAAAATTTATTTTAATGTTGGATAGCTCATTTATCGTGAAAGGCTATAAGCTATATAATATCACGCTACGACCCAAGGGGGTGGCGCAGTAATCATAAACGTGGGTGAAACCACGGGCACATCTAGTTTTATATAAACATGTTTCAGGTTGGTTTGTTTATAGCTTTATTTGTTGCACTGAGTTCAATTAATAGTTTACAATGTATAGAGATACATACGTCGATATTTCGTTCATTTTCATCCTATTATGTCACAATAAATTTCACATTTGGTTGACAGGATTTTTTGATGAATTTGTGTCATCCAATCGTTTTACCTATTCAAACTATATTATAATATTACTAGTAATAATATTCATAATAATATAATAATATTCTACCACGTACACACAACACCATCTAGCCCAAACTAAGCAGAGCTTGTACTATGGGTTCTAGACAATGGATAAACATACATATTATTATATGCTTTTTTTTTTGTAAATACATACATATTATACATAGAAACACCCAGACCAAGACAAACATCCATGTTCATGCACACAAATGTTTGACTTGTGCGGGAATCGAACCCGCGACCTCAGGCGTGGCAGTCGGTTACACCAACCACTACGCCATCGAGGCCGTCAAAATAATATATAATAGTAATTGCAATGTGGCCAAATTTCAACGGTTTTTATTTTAAATCTTAGTTTTCTGTAAAACTACGGTTTATCACTCGCTTGTCTGTATGTGCAATTTGCTCAATAAGCTGTCTTAAGTTTTCTCGGCACATATTGATACGTCAATACTTTAAAACTGTGAAAGCTAAACATATTTTTTATTTAAAGACATTAAAATTAGTAACAGTTAGATTGATATGATTTGTATATAATTTACTTGAGATATCAAGATAATTACTCATATGAATTTTCTATTACTATCGACGGGTTATAAAACGCACGTTATTATCTATTGTAAACAACTTGCAAATCTATGTGCGAAATATAAATAAATTGGATAGATCTGTAGTATGTAAGTTTTGGATGAGGGATGATATCCTAACACATGTATCATTTAATACTTAAAAGAATACCGCCATTCTATGATATAAGTATGTATGTGAGTAATTAAATTAAAGTTAAAACATATTTTATTTTGATAAATAAAACATGCTTTAATTTAAATTTAATTTAAAAGTAATAAACAAATCGCATCTATCGCTCTGTCTGCCTACAATAAACCCTTAGAAGAAGATTGAGAAGTACCTGGCTCAAATATAATAAACAATTTTACTATGTCTGAGAGCAATCTTAGGGCAATGCTGGTCGAGAGTGGTCGATGGCAGTCGTGATAAGCGCGCCATAAAATTATTTTATGACGTCATTAAAAATGCGGCAGCGTTCACTGGTGCCACTGCCGCTCTCGCGGCGCCATCAGAGGCGAGATTTAAAATTGCTTAGTTGTTGCACTACTGTTTTGTGACCCAATAAATAAACGGGTGCATAAATTTAAGTGCCGTTTTGAGAATAGAAGTTAAACTTTTAGCAGTATCAAAATATTAGTAACTTTTGTCCGCGGCTTTGCTTGCTCAGAAATAGTACTCTGAAAGGTATATCCTATGTTCTTTTCTATACCCCTGATAACGTGTATCCGAAATTACAGGATAATTGGTTGGAAAACCCAACGAACAAACAAGCAACCTCAAATTCGTATTCCAATATTATATACCAGTTTTTGCACAAGAGTTCGGTTGCTCGGAGACAGTGCTTTTTTCTAGATGAAGTCTTTTTTTGTATCCCTGACAAAGTGCATGCGAAAGTTGATGATAATCGGTCAAGTAGTTAAAAAATTAAAAGCATAACAATCAAACTCACGTTCTCATTTATAATATTAGTGAGAATAAGTCTGCAGTCTAATGAAACCATATATTAGACTGGCTAAAATATCAAAAGGTTATGTTAGAAAGGTTCAAACAGAAATGGGACCTTCACAAAGAACCTTTGCTATCTTATGACACCCAAATTGTCTAAAACGTCGAACCACAAAGGTCACCTAGAGGGCCATAATATTTCTGTTCAAAGTGAAAAGACACAATATACGCGTCCAATTCAATATGATTCTATTATTTCGTGAATAGAAGTCATGTTCTGGAGTCAATGAAGTCCTACTAATATGAAAAATGTAAAAGTTTTTAAAGATTTTTTGATGCTTGCTACCCAATCTCCGGTAAAGTAAACTGACGAACAGATTTTTATAAAACTTAATATACTGTATTAACTGAAGAACTTATCGTTATCCTAGAAATAGTACAATATTTTGAAGGAATCGTTATAATACTTACGAGAAAATTGCTGCTGTTAAGTGCTCTCATAAAAATAGAATAATGATACTTTGCAACAATATGTCGACGGCTAATCCAAAATTCTGAAGTTTAATCAAGAGACTTTTGTTGGTCCTACGGGTAAAGTTTGCTATTATGATTTCGTGTAATAGTGAGATTTCAAATTTTAAGTCCGGGTCTGACAGTTTTATTGGATTCAAATAATGATAGAGCCGAATATCATCGGGGAAATAAAAGCCACCCGACTTCGCTGGCTCAGATATGTGGACAGCATGAGAGAGGATCGGGCTGCCAAAAGAGCATATCTCGGGCGACCCACCGAGTGTCGTCCGATAGGTCGACTAAAGTACCGCCGTCAAAGTTGAAATGGCTAAAGATCTGAAAGAGATGAATGTGCTCGATTGGTCAAACTTAGCACAAAATAGGAAGGAATGGCGCACTTTAATGTCAGCCAAGATCCACTTTGGGTCGCTGAGCCAGCGAAGTAAGTAAGTAAGTATCATCACGGGGTCTGTAAATATAGATAGCAGTAAAGCATCGTCTGCAAAAAATTGCAAACGTGGCACCTAAAACATAGCTGCAAATAAGTGAGTGTAATACAGCTTTGTCAAGTCTTTTACTCGGGTAGATACAATAAAGATACTTTCTTCTCTCTTAGCCTTTATTATTCACAAGTCACTTGGGATCGGCTTTTCTAGACTAACCGGATTTGACTGGATATCAGTTTCTACATGGAGCGGCTGCCACCTGACTTCCGCAACCCGAAGGCTAACGATACCCTAAGGCTAGACCAGTGTCAGGATATTATAGGGCGCTGACTTCCCAATAACGACTGCCATAGATGTTCATGGCAGCCGGGACCGACGGCTTAACGTGCTCTCCGAGGCACGGAGCAGGCGATAATTGTCAATCAATACGCACATAATTTCAAAAAGTCATATAACTTCCGAAAGTCAGAGGTGTGCGACGTGGGTTCCAACCCGAGACCCTCTGCATTGCAGTCTGTTGGTCTCCCCACTGAGCTATCGCTGCTTAGATATATGCAATAAAGATACTATTATACTTTATGTACATATGTACATATTGTATATATGTACATGTATTTATTTGCCACTAGATTATGCCGACAGCTTGGCTCGCGTTAGACGTAGATTTTCTCAATAAATTGCTATGACTGGGCACGAGTACTATTTTCTGGATTAAAGGTACCCTATTTCCATTTCTGTACCCCTGACAACGTGTATGCGAAATTTCACGACTATCGAGTTGTTAAGGTCAAACTGTATAAAACACAAAAATAACAAATTCACATTCGCAATTCTTTATCAACTGTTCTATCAACTTGTGACCGTTCATAAACTTACAAGTATTGTCATAAGTACTAAGATTGTCAAAGTTGTAACAAATAATATTGAAAATGAAGCCAAGTCTGTTCGTGCCGGCTATTATCCGGGGCTGGTTACTGTGGAGTTTGCTGCGATGGACAAGCAATTTGCCGGATCATTGCGTACTGCAATCTTCTACATGACATATGTGGATGCTTGTATCGAGAGAGGGCAGTTATTTTACGATACATTTAACGCATAAATATAAAGTATGTCTTCAAATAATGCCAGATAATATTTGTGGCTCACTGATGGCTGTGCCCAAGTTTAAATTTTGTTGTTTTAAAGTTACTACATTTTCTAGGATTGAGTAGTATTGGTATATGACTTTAACAAAATCAAATTTGGAGTGACTGTTGCAGAAAAGGATATAGCTTTCTTCCAAAAAAAAAACTGCAGTCATAGCAATTTATTGACAAAGACTACATTACCGCAAAATCTGAAATTGGCAAATAAATATATGTAAATGAAGCTCCTTTGGCTCTTCATTAAATTAAAATTGCCCGCGAATTACCTTCGACTGTATACATCAAATTATTATTTATGGTGGCAGCACTTTGCACTATGTTCATTCTATAATTAGAAAATTCACTCTGGCTTTGCACAATAAAAAGTTCGCGAGGATTTTTAAAAGAAATATTTAAGATTGTAAATATCTTATATGTAAATATATATAAATGCAGCGATAGCTCATGGGGAGACCAACAGACTGCAATGCAGAGGGTCTCGGATTCGAACCCACGTCGCGCGCCTCTGACTTTCGGAAGTTATATGACTTTTCGAAATTATGTGCCTATTGATTGACAATTATCGCCTGCTCCGTGCCTCGGAGAGCACGTTAAGGCGTTGGTCCCGGCTGCCATGAACATCTATGGCAGTTGTTATTGGGAAAGTCAGTACCCTCTAAGATCCTGACACTGGTCTAGCCTTAGGGTATCGTTAGCCTTCGGGTTGCGGAGGTCGGGTGGCAGCCGCTCCGTGTAAAAACTGATAACCAGTTAAATCCGGTTACACTAGAAAAGCCGACCCCAAGTGACTTGGGAATAATAAAGGCTAAGGGAGAAGAAGTAAAATAGTATCCTTCCCAGTTTTATACTAATGTGTTTGCAGCTATTTTTTAGGTGCCACACTGGAATTTTTTCATGCAGGCGCGTTAGACTTCTAAAAGTTTGATATTTCTAGAAGCCGTGTTACTAGCAATAATATCTTAATTTTTACAGACTCGGTTTTACTGCTAATCATTTAGATATTACCGTCATGCTATTTAAAATATATTATTTGTAAATCCTATAACACTGTCTGACCCAGATATCGAACCAGAGATGTCACGATTGCACATCAAACTTAATAGCAAACTTATGGGGTACCTACCAGTGTGACCAACAAAGTACTTTTAATTATTGAAATTAAACTACTATATACGGATTTTATCGCGTTATTTATTTTACACTTTGTTACAAAATTTTGAAACTGTCACACTACTACTAGATACTATTGAACTTTACTAATTTTTAAGCTAATTAATTTATTAAAACTATTAAAACTATTTATATTGAAGTTTACACTTTCCCCGACGTTAATTATATTTAAATTTCGTAAATTTGCCTATATTTTCGTTTATGCTGCAATCTAGCTTTATTCATGGGTTAGACAACAATTAAACAAACAAAATTATTATAGTACAAATAAGTGGTTCATGTTCATATTTTTAAAAGTATTTAAACTATCTTACCATTAGTTTAAAATAGCTAGGTCCTAACATAGTATTTAGAGTTACACACTATTAAACATTACAAGAAAATTTAAATAAATTGTAAACATATACATATTAGTAAATAAATAAAAATAAATAGTGATTGTGAGTTTATACTCACAAGGCTCAGATGTTTTTTAAAATGTAGTAACTATATATATATTCTATCACATACACACAACACCATCTAGCCCAAACTAAGCAGAGCTTGTACTATGGGTACCAGACAATGGATTAACATACATATATGTATGTATGTATCTTATGTGGGAGCCAGTCAGTGCAGACCGGCGACACTTCGACCTAGTGGGATCTTTTGTGTCGACACTCTCCCAATAACGACTGCCATAGATGTTCATGGCAGCCGGGACCGATGGCTTAACGTGCTCTCCGAGGCACGGAGCATGCGATAATTGTCAATCAATACGCACATAATTTCGAAAAGTCATATAACTTCCGAAAGTCAGAGGTGCGCGACGTGGGTTCGAACCCGAGACCCTCTGCATTGCAGTCTGTTGGTCTCCCCTCTGAGCTTTCGCTGCTCTTAACATACATATATACTCTATTTTTGTAAATACATACATATTATACATAGAAACGCCCAGACCAAGACAAACATTCATATTCATGCACACAAATGTTTAACTTGAGCGGGAATCGAACCGGCGACCTCAGGCGTGGCAGTCGGTTACACTAACCACTACGCCATCGAGTCATCATATATAAGCGGGGCTTGAAAAAGCACCTTCTCAGGCCGTCAAAATAGGTGTGGAGGCCACAGCTCTTAGACTACATGACTGCCTACCATCAGGCGAAGTGTGACATTTTGACGAGCAACATAAAATAAAATATATGTCAATAAACTTCAGTAAACTCATAAGTTGCTGCAAAGTAATACTTACGAACGTCAAAGTTGTTGGAGTATGGTATGAATTGTTAAAACATTCTCAGTAACACAGTTGAAATGCGTGTTTCTATGCCGCTTCAGAGTATTTCTATGTACAGCGCAGTATAGACGGCAATAATCTCGGCCTCATTATTCAGGACCTAAAATATAGCTGCTGAAATTTGGCTGTAATATGTTTCAGTATAAGCCTTTGGGAATATACAAGTAAATTATTGAGTGTTTTTTTTTATACAACAAAGGTGGTAAACAAGCATACGGCCCACCTGATGGAAGGTTGTCACGGTAGCCTATAGACGCCTGTAACACCAGAGGCGTCACTTGCACGTTGCTGACCCTTTAGTAAAGGAAGTGGGAACGAGAAGAAGCGTGAAGGGGGAAAGAGGGTGATTGGGCCTCCGGCACTCTTACTCACCGAACGAAACACAACAGTAGGAATACTGCTATTTCACGTCGATATTCTGAGAGAGGGTAGTCCTTCCCTGGTCGAGCCGGCCCATTCATGCTGAAATCAGCGAGGCTCTACTACTCTGATATATGTATAAAGTGTTATGTATATACATCACGTAAAAGTACTATGTGTTTGTGTTTTAAGGTCGCGTAGTGTATTCTGTGTCAAATGTAGAAATCTTAATCATATGAGAACGAAATAATAAAAATAAAATTTGTAAAGTGCCGAAATAGTGATAATCGTGAAAGTGCTTGATTGTGACTTATTACTTATTGGGTGATACCCAAATAAAAAAATAAGAATGCTAAACTATATTTAAGTGCAAATATAATATTAAACTATAATAATAATAATAATAATATTCTATCACATACACACAACACCATCTAGCCCAAACTAAGCAGAGCTTGTACTATGGGAACTAGACAATGGATAAACATACATATATATAATATTTTTTTGTGACTACGTACATATTATACATAGAAACACCCAGACCAAGACAAACATCCATGTTCATGCACACAAATGTTTGACTTGTGCGGGAATGGAACCCGCGACCTCAGGCGTGGCAGTCGGTTACACTAACCACTACGCCATCAAGGCCGTCAAAACTATGCTTAGAATTGAATATAAATAATATATATCTAAATAAATAAAAACAAAAATCTTGACAATACATACTTGTTGTCACGTTACAAATTATATAAGCGTCATTGGATTTCTATTAAGAAAATTACACTTGTAGCACGGAGTCTACAAATCCGCGCAGGAAACAGTCATAGGCCAAACACTATTATGTTGGACCTAATACCATAAGTGATGATATGTGGGTGTAGTAACTTGGCCTACCCCTTCGGGGATATCGACGTGAGGTTGTGTGTTTACTTTACTAACCTAAAATATTACCTAAACAGACTATTAACTCTTATATATCCTAACTAATATTGTAAATGAAATAAAATTTAAAATTCCTTTGTTAGGCTTTTACAAATTTTTTTTTTTCCTTTCTTCGGTGACGTACGATCTTGCGGCCCCTCTGATAGTAAGCGGGAACCGTGGCTCATACACATGGCTGTGTTTTCTTAGCATTGCAGAAGCAAAGTAAAAAAAAACACAACCAAGTCGCTGCCTACCGGAAGGAAAAGGGAAATGGAGCAGGATGGGGTTTGGGAAAGGAAAGGTGATTGGGCCTCCGGCGCTCTCACTCACCGAACGAAACATAACAGATTCTGTTATTTTACGTCGATCTTCTGTGAGAGGGTGGTACTTCCCCGGTCGAGCCGGCCCATTCATGCTGTAACCAGCGTGGCCCTACCACTCAAAAAACTACTTGACCGATCATCACGAAATATTTGCATACATTTATGTTAGAGGTACAAAAAGGGACATCTTCCATTGAAAAAAGTATTGTTACTAACTTAACCTTAATTTACATGAGCGAAGCCGAGGAAGAAATCTAGTAAAAATATAAATCCTGAAATTGTGCCATCTCATTCAGGTACGCAATTTTTTGGATAGTTGGTGGTAAATGTTTCCGAGCGAGCGAAACCGTAGGCAAAAGCTAGTTCTATAATAAATATTGCTCCGTACTCCAGCTTAGTATATAATTTCAAACATAATTAGACGTCATTATACAGAGCTACAACGGAAAGCCTGATCAATGTTTAGCCCGTTGGCTGTAGTTTGAGTTTGCGTATGTTAAATTTGGACGCAACATCAACAGAGTTGTGTACTCGCATAATATTATCACATTATTACTCTATATACGTCTTGTTAACATCACTGTTTTACATGATGTGGATTTCTGGACGTACTTAGGATTAGTATGTTGACGTACATGTTAGCTGATACTATAATTACAATGTTGTTATATATTTATACTTAGGTATAGTGCATAGTTAAGCAGCGATAGCCTAGTGGGAAACCGTTGGACTGCCACGCAGAGGTCTCGAGTTCGAACCCAAGATGCGCATCTCTGACTTTTTGAAGTTATATGCGTATTAAATAGTTAATTATTACTTGCTTTAATGGTGAAGGAAAACACCGTGAGGAAACCTGCATGTCTGAGAGGTTTTCATAATGTTCTCGAAGATATGTGAAGTCTGCCAAACCGCACTAGGCCAGCGTGGTGGTCTATGGCCTAACCCTTCTCAAACTAAGAAGAGGCCCGTGCCCAGCAGTGGGACAGTTTAATACAGTGCTGATATTATTATTATTATACTGCATAGGTGGTGGTTTAAGAGGTAGCATTGTCACTATTGCGGTAAATGTTGTGTGTTGGATTCTCAAACGAGACAAAAAATTGTGTAATCTGTTTCACGTTGAGATTAAAGCTGGGTAAAATGTAAATAATAAACGTAGCAAATGCTTTCACACCTTTACTACTCACCGATCATCATGAATATGACATTTTGTATACACATTGCCAGGGTTGCAAAAAAGGAAATGGGGTACCGTTCATCCAGGAAAAAGCACTGTTACTAACCTAACCTAAATTTACGCGAGCGAAACCGTAGGCAAAATATAGTACATGATAATATAAATCATTGGTTAACTATTTACAGTTGCCATTTATTTTTCTGGATAGCAAAAGATAAATAGTCGAAAAAAGTAGACTTATTTTACTAAGCTTAGTTTTATCTTCTTTTGTAATTAGCTAATCGTATTGCCTTTAACTTTACAAAGATTTTTGTTACTTAGATAAGTATTTCGGCAAAGAAATTCTATCTGTTACGATTTAAAAGCTCGTTTATTTAGCTATTTTAAACATCTGAGAGCAAATTCTCGTAACAAAACTATTCAAAATATAGTTCCGATCCAATCTAATAAACGTCAAATATTAGCTGAAATGCAATTTTTGTTGAGATTTGATGTTTGTTATAATTTAGGAGAATACAATTTGTCGAATCTAAATGACGTTAAGACTAAATAGGAATTGAATAAATTGGAACTTTGAATCTTTTAATTACGAAGCTAGAAAGGCCCTCTGTAATTATCTTTCATTCATAATGAAAAGGTAATAATATATATTTAAATATCGGTCCCATATAAATCTTATTAAATTAATAATAATGATATAACATTCTATCACATACACACAACACCATCTAGCCCAAATTAAGTAGAGCTTGTACTATGGGTACTAGGCAATGGATAAACATACATATATACTTTTTTTTGTAAATACATACAGCCAATAGTCCTATATAAAGGTTTTCCATAATAGAAATCTTCTTAGGAATAGGTTTATTCAAGTCAAGAAGGTGAGCCCGCTGTAAGTTATGCCAAGGCGTCGCCTCCGAGCAGTTGACCGCAGGCGCTTTTGCGTCTAGCATCGGGCACTGCTGGCTGAATCAATTATGTAGGTACGGCACCAGTAGTCCACCTATCAGCAAAGCAACGAGTACAAATAAAGAAAGTTCAATAAAAGTAGCAGTATTATTCGGTTGTTTGTTGTAGAATACATTCATATTCTAAATTTAGAACATTTTCGTTACTTATGTTCACTCGAAGTACGCTGTAATTGATCTCGGGTTGACATTTGAAACATTTCACAAAGAGTAATAAATTGTACATACGTAATCATTCAAAGTCAAAGTCAAAAATCATTTATTCATTTAGGTCACAAAACTCACTAACCTATCTATTTTGACGTTCATAAGTGTAAACTTATGAACGTCGAAATATATAGGTTAATGAGTTTACTAAGTTACTGAAGCTACATTTAGGTTAGTTGCTAGGTTCAGGCAAAAGATAGATTATAAGAATTGCCTCAAAAAATATTGCTGTTTGCTCATAATTGGTTCAAAGGTCATGGTTTGTTTATTTGCAATGGATATTATATGTATTTCTTTATAAAAGTATCTCCCATACTAGGTTTAATTCTCGTGTAAACCACTACGCCACCTGTGCAGTCAAAAATTTTAATTACATGTATATAAATATATACAAAGGTACTTATGTTTACCCTAAAGGGTAAATAGATGCACATTACCCTCACATTTCGCCAGCCACGTACGTGGATCCTACGCATCCCGTACCGTGGTCCAACATAATACAGGATGGGTCGATTGCCTACTGTGCAGTTGGTAATACAAATTTTGAACAGTAATAGCGTTGTATGTTTGCCTATATACAGCTACATAATACAAACATGTGTATTGACGTTACGTATATCAGACAGACTCACAGTTAGGTACTAAACGTTCAATTAAAAGCATTTAAAGTATTTATTAAACATCGTAATTTGCTATATTTACACAAAATTATGTATGATCTTTTTATTACGGTGTCAATATTTATATTGAAAAAGCATTAGTGATTTATTTTTGTAATTAACTCAACATAGAGTTTTTATTTACTGTATAAACACAACCATAATTTTAATTTCAACTTTGTCGCTCGTGATTTCGTGTGTGTAGTAGTACGATAAATGTCAGTTGATTAAATAATAATACATAACAAAAAATCCTTTTCAATTAATAGGTTTAATATGATAATGATTAACTCAAATACTGCGTGACTAAATATAAATAAATAAATGCCCTCTAGATCGAATATTATAATTTTTCCATCAAGAAATTCTCAGTATGAGAAAGATGTGAAAATCTCATATTTTCACCTAACGTACTAGCTTTATCCCTCGGGAATGCATACCGGGAACATAATTATCTCATTTGTTTTTCTTTTTCATATTTATTTACAATATATTAACATTTTTAATTTTAAAATGAATTAATTAAATATATATATTTTCAAACGTATTAAAAAAGATAACATAATTACATAAACACAAATAATTATAATACTAAATATTTATAAAAATGGTTTAGGCATCATAGAATTCTTCAGCATCGCTGTGAACTGGTAACGTGCCCAGAAGCCTGCCATTGCCATTCAACGTTGCAATGCTGATTCTTTGGGCCAAGAAAAGACCAGCTTTCTGATCATGCGTAACGTCGATCAGGCGTTTTGCGATCTCCCTGTATAAAATACGAGCGCTTGGACCCAATGAACCTAGGGTTTCCACCCCAAAGGGCTCAAAAATTTAATTGCCAACTAAATTACTATATTTGCGCCGTTTGAGGGTTTACGCGGTTGCAGCAGCAGCCGCGGAAACCCTCATTTGTTAATCCCGAACATAGTCTAGTTTATTTTACGTGTGATTGAATAACGAACATCCGATCATCTTCACTGACTTAATCTATTAGTGAGATAACAAGAATTTTATAGAACCTTACCAGCTTAGCAGTATTATCATACTTAAAATTGAAATTACAGCAAAATCAAAATTTATCTACGCCCATGATAGAATACCAATTATTATAATTTTGGCAGAAAACGTAATTTTAAACAATATAATATCAAGTTAATTTATAAAAAAGACAAAACTGAACGCTTTGTGCAATTTACGACAGATTTTATGTGAAAACTTCAGAGCTATGTCCTGAGTAGTGGTCGTTAGGAAATGTAGGAGAGATTTATCAGACGCCAACTGCTCAAATAAATATCCTTAAGATAAAGCCTATCTCTCCAGATGATAGCACAATTAAGGCACAAAACGAACATAATGGATTAAGTATGAACATTAAATATAATAGTGTAGCTGTTATAGATAAATATAAGGTTAATGATTACTTTAATGTTATAGTATATTAGCAAGAGGCAACTTCATGTGTATAACTAATTGATATCTTAAATATTGTAATGAATGCGTTTATGGGCGATGAGAGTAATGATAAGAGATGATAAGTAATAATACAATAAGACTTTTTGCACAACAAGTACAAGAAATTTGTCTCGGTTTTGTAATATAAGTTGACGCTGATCGAACTCGCATTTAATTTTCGGGTTGAGCATGATGTTATAGGGTTTTTCGTTTACAAGTACCTACAGAACAAAGTTGCGATATTTGTTCGATAAACGTCAATAGGTTAGCCCCTATTACATGGAGCCTAATAGCCCAGATATTAATTAAAACCAGAAAGACAACATGACGCCACACGTGTACAACATAAGGTTGATAACTAGATTCGATACGTTTCAAAAATAGTATCTGATCAAACAGTAGAAAAGAAGCAATGAAACGTTAAACTCCGCATGAATAAAGACATTGACTCGCGACTGAAAGGTTTCTTTTTCCTTATTGGACTTTCGTGATGAGTACTGTAACTCAGACGTATTTAGCCTAATTGAAGGGAAACCGAGAATGTTTTTAATGTGAATAATTTTATCAGTAATTAATAAAAGCAACAATCTTTATTTTGTGTGACTGAAAATTATACAATCTAATGTTTGAATTTGATTTTGTTCTCAAACTTGTAAAATTTGACCGAAATAATGTTGTCACAATAAAGATCATACTGGTATGTCATTATCTCCCTTGAGAGGACCCCATGTCCAACAGAGGACCGGTGACAGACTGTTAATGATTAATGATGTTCCCTTAGAAGCCAAACTGCTTTATTTCGTACAAGTAATAGATGAAAATATAACAATAATGTACTGATAGTAGGACGTCACACAAGAAAATAACAAGGTAAACGCTGAAAGTAAGAAGCTGTACAAAAACTAAAGGAATCGACCACTCGACCGGCTAACAATATTACTTCGGAGAAAAACTGGAATTTTCTAGAAGCTCTTGCTACAAAAGGTCAAGTTAGTAAAGAGAGCTTAATCACAATGCTGAAGGCAGATGTAGTTTTTATTGAGCGAAAGAAATTGTATTTGCAATTGTCATTGTTCAGTCAAGCTAAAGAATATTGAATACCATATTTTATAAAATGTGCTAAATTTTGTATTTTCAAACTTAGTACATTACTTTTTACAACAGTTGGACTTAAAAATTGTTGAATAATTCGAGAATAAATTGACTAAAAGCTTTATGTTAACTTTTTTATTTTTCTAGGTTCATTTCAAATAATCCTTTAAAATGCTAAAACTTAATTTATTTCTTTTATATGCTTATATGGACAGAGCGGCTTTTTGAATAGTTTGAATTAAAAACATGCTTACCAAAGCACTTCGGCGACAACGAGTTAACTCGTGCCCAAAGTGTAATGAGTATTGCGCGAAACTAAACTCGAAGATCATAAATATAATAACGGTGCATGAATGTGGTGACGACTCTTAATACGATCTACGTTATATCTGAGTGTTTTAAAGGGTAGGTTTTCATACATTTGATTATTATTATAGTTTGCTATATTTCAGATGACACTGAATATGATCCAAGCCGACTGCAATATTCAGTGACTTACTTTATAAGTATTTTTATTGTCTTAATTTTAAACAAAAAATACTCATACATGTAATTTGGTAGTGCATTTGGCATCAAGTATTATATCGGGGAGTCAGATTTATTATTTTACTATAATCCTAGTTGCAATATTTTTAGTCGCTTGCTTGGCAATATTATATTTCAATGACCATGTGAATTAATTAAAACTGAGAAATTATGATTAATTTATATAATTATTTATTATATACGTTAAATTATGAAATAACATTTTCTTAACAAATAAGACATTGACACATAAATTATCTGAATTATATATCATTATATATTATATCATTTTAATTTTCATTTCTACAAAGTCAGTCGCTCTCAGTACGTACAAGATAGTGCTTTTAGAAACGATTAATATCTATTACCATTTTGACCTAGTTAACAAACTTTGTTGAAGTTGGCCAAAAGGAATTTGGTGTTAAACATGTTTTTAGAAAACTTGAACATTGTTTAATTTATTCAGCGCTTGTGATTTAGTTTATATTATTAAACTTTATATTTTGCGAGACTATCTCAGTAACTGTTACGATATTTAGAAATATGAATCAAATTTATAGCCTTTTCCTGCAGCAATATCTTCCAATAAAGGAAAACTACAGGCGACATATATCATGAGACAGGAACAAACGAAATTCAAATAAAATTGGGACACCCGTTCCATTACTCGTAGATCGCGAGTCTGTTGCACCGAAACGGCACCTTAAGCTATAAATTATTCGCGTCACGCGGCAAATATGACAAGCGCACTCGTAGGAAAGAGGAAATCGGCCTTCCTCAGACAGGAAAGAGGCTCGGGCGCGGCGAGATTCGGTCTGATAACGCGCCAATAAAGCTGCTTTATGCGCACAATAAAAGCCAAAGGGCGTACGCTCGCCTCGTGCCGCGCAAATTGACGCTTCAGTTTTGGGCTCCAGAATACTACCCTGTGGGATTCCTTGATACATCACTCAGCTTGTTTTATGGTTTATTTTGATATTAGTTTCTTGAATACCAATCTAAGTATTCTGTTGGGATGTAGTTGTTTTGAAATGAAATTTTGCGCATGCATGAAAATGAGCAAAAGACGTATACTCCACTGTGGACGAAACGGTTTTATTTTCCTTGGTTTTTTAGATGCAAAGGTAGAATTTACGTATGAGAACATAGAGACAGTAAATATTCAGTAATATTAGTGAAAGAGTTTACGAGTTTGTTTGTTGGAAGTAATCTCCGAGAGGGCTCAGATAAGCATATCTGTGCCTCCGGTACACTTACCGCGGAGCAGTAAATATGGGGAAGAGCAATATTCGTACTAGATATCAAGGAAATCGGTTATACTTCTAATAAATGTGATTTTACTATGTCACAATCTAGAGATTATATCACAAACGTTCATATTCAAGTTATCGAATATTATAGTAACGTTTGCTTTACAAAAGGTGCCGTATGTAAAATCTTAGATAAGAAAAAGGCTTTATTTATATCTTGGCGTGTTTCGGGTCGTAGACAGAATTTTTAAATCATTTTCTTTAGGTTGCATTAGGCTTATTGATTCAAATTTATTGAGCAACTTAAAGGTTTCGGACTCCGATCTGATTATATTGGCAGTTAAAATCCATTTACGTCAGCCAAAAGTATTCCTAGCCGCAGAATCGATATTGGTGTTGATAGCGATCTGTGTCGACATTGCGATCAAATTAAATTTGATGACGAAGTTGATGCGGTACGTTGTACTTGTTGATTGAAGCTCCAAATGTGATAGGCGATTCAATTTTTGCACTTTCACGAGTTTATTACACTATGAGAGAGATTTATTTTAGTTGATACTGTAATTATTATTTAAAAAAATACTAGCTTTTAGCCGCGACTCTTTTTTTCTGGACGTAAGGTACATGTACTTTTCTGTGTCCTTGACAATGTGTATGTAAAATTTTGTGCAAGCGTAACATATAAACTCACATTTTTAATCATAATATTAGTTAGCACTGTATTTCATTAGGAGACATTAAATGTTATTGATTTGACAAAACAATACCTTGAATACATGTAAAACACAAATAACCAACATAGAGTAAATCTGATGCAAAATTAAAAATGAATTGAACACACCAGTAATTAATTTAAAATGAATTTATCACCGCATTCAAATTAATAGAGTTTAAAATTAGACATGCACAACAATTTCACAGAACAGTTAATTTTGAGTACGATGGATGGTGCTGAAATTTTACAAAAGATAACATATTGTGTTCTCTATCTATCTCTACTATAATGAAAACTATGTACATTTTTAAGAATCTTTATTAATTACTGTTTCAGACTCAAATCAATGTATTAAATGTATTGTCTTTCTCTTTGTCTGTTTGTCACACAAAACCACTGATAGAACATTAACGAAAATCTAAGTAAGATTTTTTCTGATGCTAGTAAGTCGAATAGAAAATATGGTACCTACTCGTAGATCACTACGAGTAGGTACCTCAATTAAATCACAGTGGTCGCTACCAATGTGAAGAACCATAGTCATATGTGTATGTATAGCTGGAAAAAAAGAGTTACTTAATATTACGCATAAATGTTTTTAAAACACAGTTATTAAAATGAATCCTATGTTTATTATAAGTCACAACTTAACTTTATAAATGTGATTCGTGCTCAGTAAACGTGTTTGTTATTACAAAACAATATAAAATTAGCCATGCTATGCCAAAAAGTTACCAACGAAGTACACATTAACTGGAATATGAATTGATCTTACTAATTTCTCCACACATATCAACTTCAGCACATTCTCTTGGAACGTGGACAATATCATTTTCAAATACTTGAGACGGGTCACAAAGCAAGAATGCAGTCACTATCCTACACATAAATTGTTGTTCTACAACTATTGTACCGTATAGGTGTATATGAGTGTGTAGGTATATGCTTATAAGCAAGCTGAAAACTTTATGCATGTCGATATTATCACATGTGGTATTCTCAGTACACGGTAAAACAACGTTGTTAGAGGTTTTTCAATCCCTGCAAACAAGTTAAATGTTTAATTTAAAATATTATTTCTATCTCTGTGATATGAATTTTAAGTTTATTTTTAAATACAGGTTTATGTTTTATATAAAATTGTTGTTCAGAACTGAAATTCATTTGGTGGGGTATAAAACTATTCATGTTAAATTATTATAACTAGATATTGTAAGTTAGGTTAGATTACTAACAGTTCTTTTTTTGAATGAAAGGACAACGTGTATGCGAAATTTCATAATGATTGGTCAAGCTATTAAGGCGTGAAAGCGTAAGAAACCATCGAACTCACATTTGCATTTATAATATTTGTAAGGATTTAGACTTGAAACCACAAGTGTAATAAACTGTGTCATTGCTTCTCTAACTAAGCTTTGTTGGTAGCGATGACGATAGTTTGTTGTCGTAGTGTTAGGTCCTTATTTATGAATTGTGTTCCTCCTCGTTTATAATGTACGTATATTCTTGCTTAGCAAGAGAACTGCTCGAAATAAATGATAATAAGTACAATAAAAACTACATTATATTAACCTTTCTCGCGTACGGCGCGAATTAATTGCAAATGCATAGCATGTCCAAGCTGCGTACGTGATTCGCGTGTGCAAGGTCATACGCCTATTAAAACCATAATTTAGATATGAAAATGATAATTATATATTATGATACGTACATCATTGTAATGGTAATATTATATTCTTACTACAGTCTATCTAAAAAAAGTGAAAAATACGTACATTTTTAAATAACGACGAAATAATTTGCACTGTTGATATTTTTTGGCGGCAAAATCAACAGCTCGCCATCAATTATAATATCAATAAAGTCACACTGTTAACACAAACACTTGAATAAACACTACTACAATACAATAGGATAACATATCTGTCATTTTAGTATATTATCTATTGCACTTGACACCATAAAACTAAATATTTACACTTTTTTTGCCACTTAGCAGTTTTATTTACATAACAACAATCACGCCATTGTTGCCGACGGCTGGGCGACACTGACGTCACACGGAGAGAGAACGAGACAGAAGAAAGCTAGTGTTTGACAAAATCAAACTGATATCGATAAAAAATATTTCGTTATGAATTATTATTTTGTGATTTAAAATTTAGAACTTGTATTTGATACTATGATTTAGAGTATTTACTAAATAATAATTTCTATTGTACACACCAATAAAATTAAATTATCTTTCGCTGTTCAACCGTAATAGTAGAGTTGAAATTTTCACAGGTGTGTATTTCTATTATAATGAATGATAAAATAATGAATGGCTTTAGTGGTGTAGTTCTTGTTCTTAACTGCTCGGTGAGGTTTAGCATCGTCGGTGAGGCCGTAACCTGGGTGAGTTTCCGCTTAGAGATATTTCGAACTCGTGCGTTTCTGTGCTTCAGAAGACACGTAAAGACGTTGATCAAGGTTATCATTTAATTGTGTTTGTCGTTAAGCTAGTTAAAGGCCTTCTGGATGGCTTGAAAACGTTGTACTTTGTACTTATAGGTTAGCCCCTGGCCTATTTCCACCACACCCAGTGGGCATGCGTGGTGGAGCATTCACCCAATTCCTCTCACCCTCACGATGTGAGGCCTAAAAGCCCAGTAGTGGGACATAAAAAAGGCTGCTATTATGGTGACAATAAAAAAGAAAAGATTAAAAAATAAAGGGTTTCTGTATAAGAGACGTGTTTTATCCTTTGGCGGGCTATATAATATCGTGAACCGTAATAGTTTAAAATTTAGACAGTGTGTATTTCTATTGCCATATTAACAACAAATATAATTGATATAAAATACAGTTTAAAACAAACGGGGGCCCATAGACTTCGTGCAAGACCCTTCATATACCAGTCCGACTTGAGAACTTTGCCGAATCATTTTCGAAAGTTCTTGCTAAAACCATTAGACCATGGCTAAATCTAAAATATATATATGTATATATGCACGCTATAAAACTTACCTCTAAATAATTTTCTTCCAAAACATCTGTGGTTCCTAGTTTAGCGACGTCGATCGCCAAACTAATGACCACTATTTTATTATAGCTTTTTGAGTTGTTATTATACATTCATATATTTAGCTACATAATATGCACGTTGACGAAGCCTGAGCTAGTTACTAGTAAAAATGAAACATTTAGGCTAAAATGAAATAAAGCGACAAAGATATATAAATATTTATAATTTTGTTTATTTTACAACTTTTTACAGATTAATAAAAACATAAAAATAAAATCCACACACAAGTATATCAAAATAAATTATTTATTATATACCAAAATATAAAGTTTGCGTATTCAAAATTAAGATAACACAATTTTTCTTATATAGATTGTTTACTTTCTTAGGGCCTTATTTATATTACAAAATAAATAAAATGCACATTGCAAAAATGATATCAATCCTTATACAAATGTCTACAAAAACTGTCCTACGTCGAAATGGAATCATTGCAAATTGTTTTAAGCTACGTACGCTATTTATAATATGTATACAGTCATTAATAGAGCTAGCGTTATTATGTAAATTGTAACGTTTTGAAAATATATATTTAAACTTTGCACACCTTACACCTGAGATACAGGTTTATCTTAGTTCAGGTAAAACCCTGGTAAGGTATTATGGACTCTTGTATTAGATTGAGATTATTATACAAATCTATGTAAAACAAATGTTATTGAATAAAAAAGAACATTCTTGTCCATTCGACGAATCCATCTGTCAACCGTAGAATGGGCAAGAATGTATCGTACAGTCACCCATCGGCAAGTGACCGCCTTAAATATTTGTCGAGTTATTGACTTGTTACTAGTACTTAATTTGCTGTAACTTCAATGTAATTGGCTCAAAATTCATTTTATTTTTTGTTTCTGAAAGTTTATAGTTGACTTAATAGGTACGTAAAGACATTCAATGAAAACGTTTATAACTTGAGTACAATTTGAAAGAGATAAATTTCACAAAAGAAATAGAATCTAATACCTAGCAACAAATTCATAGAACATTGTCAATACGAAATTTTTATTTAAAAAGTCAATAACTCTTTAGAAGCATGTTGAAAAAGTTGTGGACGACGAACTATAATTGGCATTTAAGATACAGTGCTGATCATTCCTTTCATCATCTTCCATAACCAATAAAAATTCTCACTCATCACGTCTTCTCCTTCGCCCACGTTCTTCTTGTGTTTGCAACTCCTCGAGTGTGTGCCACTCCTTCCAACAGTTGCCAAGACACAAGAAGACGTCGCAAGGGACACAGCGGAAATGAGAATTTTTAGTGGTTTTCGTCCTTATATAACATACACGACATCTCCTTCTATTCTTGCTCCCGGGATGGTAAGACGGGTCGTGAACAATATCCCGCCTCAGCCTTGTAAGCTCCCCTACAGGTTCCTGAACCTCTTTTTGAGAAAAGCGATGCTTCTCAATTAGAGATTCAGCAAGCGCATAGCGGAACTCACGATGCGTCATTGGCAATTGTCCACGCCGTTCTCGAGAGCACCCAAACATTATCATACTATTCAAAATACTTACATTCATCAACCGTTTAAACAATTTCATATACCATTTTACTCCCCTCTTGCGCTCTAGCAAATACATAGAGAGTTTTTGATCTTTTAGATCAATTCCCCCCATGTATTTGTTATAATCCCTTACACACACAGGTTTAACAGCTCTCTTACTAGCCCTCGATCCAACGAAAGTGTCCGCATTGTGGTAGGTAGATATTATACTCACCAATTTGGAGTCCTTCCATGACACGATTGAAACGTCTCCAGAGTGGCGAGATATAATAGTCCCCTTCGGCACGTTTGCGGGCACTTTCGCGATTTCATTGGGCACATACCGACGATTCGTACGAAGAGTCCCTAAGCAATCAAAGCCTAAACTCTTAAGGTATCGTGCCAACGATGGACAATTGTAAAAATTATCCATCGTGATACAATGACCCCGATGTTCAAGGCCTTGCAAAAGCTCAAGGACTGTCTTCGTACTTTTGAGTCCTAGATCAGCACTGATTTGCATATCCGTTAAAACCTCATCTGTCTTCCCAGTGTAAATTTGGAACCGAGCCATATAGCCGGTGTCCGATTCACACAGCTCATATGACTTGATTCCAAATCGCGCAGCCTTTGACCTTATTGTCTGGACCCAAGACAGGCGGCCCTTGAATAAGGTCAAAGACTCGTCAATGGAAATATGAGGCTTTAACTGATATAGCGAATCAAATTTGTATCCTAAATGCGCAATTATAGGGGCCAGTTTTAAAAGTCTCCGCGACAACACTTTTGTTGAACCTATTGCCCCATTCTGAGGCAAATCCCGACCAGGGTCAGAATTGTCGACAAAATGGAGAAATTTGTTCAACAAAATGTAACGATTATAGGTCATAAGGGTCCTAAATACTGACATACCTAGGACACCTTTTTTCCAATATTCGTCCTGTGATGTACGCGGATCGATGGCCATAAATTGAAAAATTGCAAAGAGAACCATGATCTCATCTGCATTAGTGGGCTCCCACCTATGCAAACGAGATGATCGTGCCAAGGTTCCCTTTGCATTCAATTCTTCGATCGTCTTTTGGGCATATCGATTAGTTTCACAGACGATACAGTCTATGATGTCTTTGTCCCAGATGTCGACAAAGGCATCATAAGCCGAATCGTAGTCTCTGAGTGGTCCAGGAGTAGGTCCTGAAAATTGTTCAGGAACCCCTCTGAACGACTCAAAGTCTTCACGCCATGTAAAATTTGGCGATATGCCCAAGAGTCGATCGGCTTCGTCGTCTATACCTCTTCCAACAGCTTCTACGATATCCCTGACCGGCGCGTCCAGGGCTGCGTCGTCAGGGATATCCCTAGGCGCAGTGGCTTCAATAGGTGACGGTTCGAACTCGTCGTCCCAGTCACTATCGAAGCCACTGCCATCACTAGCGTAGTCTACTAGCGGCGTAGGCATCGCTCCTGATGTTGACGGCCGCTGTAGACTCGCTCCGGAGATCTCCGGCACCCAACGAGCAATGTGGCCCAGGTCCCTCTGCAGGACGTCTTCGATCTCGCACTCAGGGATGTCCAGTGCCTCGATCCTCTCCACCACGTTATCACTAGAACAAATATAAATAATATGAAATAAAAACAATAACTTTCGAGCCATTTACACAGCGCCGTCTAGTTCCAAACTGCACACATTTGTTTGCAAATGATTTGCTAAAAATTTGAAATATCACATAAATGTTTGCTCTATGCGGGCAGTGATCCTACAAACTTATGAATTAGTAGGATCACTGCCCGCATAGACATACACTGTATGGAGACTGTTCATTATGATGTACAGTCACCATACACAACCACTAGACCATCGTAGCAAACAAGACAGAAAACATAATTATAAATATTATAAATTACAAACAGCTTTTGAACCTGCATCGATAGCTAGAAATATAAAAAAACAGCTTACCGAATCAGCTCGGGTGATTTTCGAAGACTGCCACCAGGGCTCTTGTACAATTGCACATCTTGGCCCACATTGATAGAGCCCCCTGGTGTACAGTCGACCGTTATTGCTCGGATCTTCCTATAAACAAATAAAATTACTAAATCGTAAAATACATTGGAAAAAGAAAAGTAAAAAATTATGATTTCATTTACCGGGGAGGCGAGAGTTCCGGCTCCCTTATCTCGCACCCGGCAAGAGCACCGAGCAAAATGGCCCTCCGAGCTGCTGGCTGGCTGAATTGCCTCTGGTGGTTCGATGGAGTGACCGAGCGCGACCGACTACTCCCTGAGCTCGTAGATCGAAGACGGGCGAGGCTAAAAAATATTTTACATTTGTAACTAAGAACATTAGTACCCCTTTTTTGTCTGTAAAACATGTGACGAACTTCCTTCTACGTTCCTTTTTATTTTTTTGAACTTGGTTAGAAGGAACTTTTTCTAGTATTACAATTTAAATATGATAAAAATCTGTCATCAAGCGTGTCGTGATCTTCTTTGCTATTTCAGTAATAACTGCAGTTTTATCGATAATTTTATCGATATTCGATTGCCAAGCGTCCGACCCTACGCGCGATAGATACGTTGTACCTATCGGTAGTCCTAAATAATAATTCTAATATGGCGGCCACTGCGTAATTTCATTAGTATGATTTGAATTACAATTATGATGTAACTAAACTATAATTTGGGAAACTAATTTATACATTTTGTTTTATAATATATTCTCTAATGACTTATCTTTATAAATACAAGATACAAACATAATAATAACACAATTTATAACTTATGTCCGTGGATGCTTGTTTGAATTTCATTACTTCAAAAGTTTGAAACGATTTCTACTAACATAAATCTTACATTACACGTAAAATTCACCTTACACAAACACTACAGTTATTTGTTAGTAATTATTTCATATAATTTCATAAGAATACTTACCGAGCTCTCCTGTTATTCATGTTTAATTTTGCACACACTAAATAAAAAATGTCCGCCGTCGCAGAAATGAGACGAGTGAATATTTTATTTATTTTTTGACACCAGAATGATTTCATAGCGTTCAAAAATGCCAAAATCCATAGATTATATATTAAACTAATAGATTAAAAGCGAATAACGTGCAGTAATGGAACGTTTTGGTATTTTTTTCGCGACCAATCACAACGAGTTTTCTTGACTCACATGGGTGTGTCACGGACGCGCAACGGTAGCGTTTTACTTGATACACCCGTATGTGTCATGGACGTTTCAAAGGTTAAGACGCAAATGTCTCGCCTTTGATCTTTAGACATGCACCTCTGAATTTCGAAGCTATGTGCTTATTATATAAGTATAGTAAATTATAACTCGTTTTAACGGTGATCGTAAATATTATGAGGAAACCTGTTTGTCTGAGAGTTGTCCATGATGTTCTAGAATATTTGTGTCACAGTTAGAACAGGCTGGTGCTCAGCAGTGCACTTCTGCTTAAATCTACAAGAACATAAAAAATAACTAGTGTTTTGGTACGTTTAGTATAAAATTGTCAATCGTCATTTACATATTCGATTGTTATTTGAATAAAACCAATAATAAGGCTAAAATTGATGTTGTATAATTTTAGGATAATACTAAATTTTTCGTATAATGCCATGTAAATCACACATTTGCAAATGACTTACACTACGACGATGATTTACACTTATACAATACTAGCGACCCGCCCCAGCTTCGAACAGGTAGTACAAAACCTTAACAAATTATACACCTAAACCATAACTGTATGAAAATCCGTTAAGTAGTTTTTGAGTTTCTTGTGAATAGACAGACAGATAGACGCGGCGGAGGATTTTGTTTATAATATGAAGTTTTTTGTAAGTAAAACCTAAGAAACAACATCATGTTAAACAAATATCTTCCTAGGAGAAATTTACGACTTAGGTATTAGGTAGTTTACAAAGCCACCAACTTTGCCGTTTCATTAATTAAATAAAGCTATACTTGGCACAAATCCAAGATTAGGTAATTATTGAAAGGTCCCTATGTTGCCTAGGCTAGTCGACTCCAACTACAACAGCAAAATACTTGGCACTACTAAACTTTTTCATTGTTTGACAGGAGTATTGTGTATTTATTGTTTGTTGTTTGTTTATTGTACTTTAGACTTTAGCTAATCAAATAAACTTTCAATTATATATTTATTATATTCCTTCTGTACGGTTATCAGTTTATCGGTTATCAGTTTAGCAATTTTCGCTACAAAAAACACACGAAATTATTTCTTGAACCTCATTGTACGTCACTACGATTCTGAGCATCTTTGGGCCATAATTACATGAATTATTGAAATATGAATAATAAAAATTAAAATTGTCACTGATTTTAATAATCAGAATCACTTAAAATATAATAATACTACATTTGGCTACTACTCAATCGGCTCTTCCTTTTAAAACCTTTTAGCGTCCATATATAGCAATGTTTTGGATGTTAATTGGAAACGAAAAGAACAACCCTATGACCTCACGCACATACCGTACTGCATTAATTACTCTAAAACAAAATTGACCAATTAATTTCCTTTGACTCTGTTGATCCGGCTAATAAGAGCTAATAAGTGAGGTAATCCGTGGCTAGGACTTCAAACATCCAGCCTTCGACACCCACTAAACTGATTACGTAGCCAAATCTTCGTCGATCTAATTAGTAAGGATCAAACAAGACACATTACACGTGGACCGTTAATGTGAATTTCATACGAAATGTTGCTTCGTCACTGTAAGATAAATAAGAACATCGAGCACGTACAGTCGGCCAAGAAAGTGGTCTACCAGTTTTAAAAAATGTTTCTGTAAGATCTAATTATCACTAAACTTGACTTTTCTAACGGAGAGTAAAGAGATATTAGACAAGTAGGTAAGTTGTTGTTAGCTTTGATCATTCAAACTTAACACATGGCATGACGTAAATATAATACATGAATGATAAAGAGAGTAATGGTCACTGTCATAAAATACAAGGGGAAATCGACCTTGTTGTTTCATGACGTTAAAATAAAAATATGGTCTACCATCCTACAGTTGAGCTTCAACTGTAGGGTTACTACCCTACAGTCTATCTACCGACCACATTTTTAGTCGACTCTACATGTAAGGCCATATAAGTTCTGTGGTCTCGATCTCCACGTAGAACAATGCATTGTGACCTCTAATAGTTCCAAATCCAGGTCAACACCCGGAGCGTTTATGTTGCGTAAAGCCTCTCGTTGCAGTAAGTATTGCTCGTGCCAGTTGATGTCTTTTAAATTAATATATTAAAGGGCAATTATGGCGTAAATTACAATAATATCTGAATTCATAAACGTGTGAGTGGACTTAATTATTTTAACGTCATAGAAATAATGGCGTTAAGGCCGATGAAGTTGAGGTACCAGAATACTGACCATGAGATTACATGGAGAAGGAAGGTTACATAGCTGGAACTGCCGCAATGAGCAGCTAACAATGGACGCAAAGAATACCCAGACCCAGAACAGAACAGAAAAAGTAAAACATAGCTAATCTTCATAATACTTTGAGCTCGTTCTGTGTAATTAGAAACACCAATGATTAAATAATGTTATGGTATTTTGAAATAACTACACTTCATGAGACAACCACCATCTTAGTCTCCCCGCAAATATGGCTGTTGAAAAGCAACTGAAACGTCGAAGAAACTGTATTTTTACTGAATTTTTTAGTTTATACATTTTAAATAGTTTAAATAGAAGTATAGGTTAACTAGTAGTGTAATATTATCAAAATGTTGTAATAAATGTTTTAATGAACATCGCTATTAGATCTGTATAAAGTAGTTTAATTTCAACTATTTGTGGGACATACAAGTTGTCGTCGCACTGGCAGTGTCGAGACAACCACTTAAATAATTGCAACATCCGTGCTATCAGTAATATGATGTAACGCACTTTAATACACTTAAAAGTTATATAAACAGTAGTATATTACACCAGTCATGTTTTTAAGTCCCAGATACCTATTTCGTGAGCAATCCTTGGCAGTGCTATTGAGATTTTTCTATTAGGAAAACCTATAAAATATACTATAGCTTGGAATTATTTCTAGTAAGAGAGCTCACTTTTAAAATCTAAGAAACATAATATGGAATTACAACGGTTGAGAGCCATGAATATAATATGTACGGCACATACTGTTTATCATTTTCAATTCATGTTTCATTCCATGGTTGTATTTTTCCTTTACCATTCGGTTGTATATAAAAGCACGATTGACAGTATTATTGGCATGAAAATAAACCTTCAATAAAGAAAGTATTCCGATTTTTATCATGCCAGTAACAGTTTATGTATGTTTAAGGTTGAAAGAAAATATTTGTGGGAAGTACAAAATCTACATCAATTTCCGTCGATCATTCTCCAAGTACATGTAATCATCGCGCCTCAGATTTACGAGTGAAACAATAAAAGTTTGAGTGTATAGCCTCCACCTTCTGTTACAAATCGATCCTCAACTTACTTTAAAAGCCTTGCTGTGTTCCTGTAAAACGATTATCGAGCGCAAACAAGATTACTTACGATGAAGGAGATGGAAAGTGATTAACTTCCTTTTCTTTCTTTCTTTTTTGTTCTTGACTACCTTATATAAGTGATGGCAGTGCCTTGTTTGTCCTGTAACATAAGTTTGTGGCTGATGATGGCTATAGGATGAAGCAGTAATGGGTATTTCTGTTGGATGTTTCTTTTTAATTAGAGCTCGGGGTTTGAAAGTATACCATGTGTTCTCTACCAACCTAAAGGGACCGTTGCGTAGGGCTTAACAACTTAGGTGAAATATGGATGCAGAGATGTACCTCTGCCTACTCTTATAAAGACATAATGTACCTTTAAGTTAGTCTGAATAGTATCGAATTGTTCGTTCGCATGGCTCCGTCTGTCCGTGTAAACTAAGGGAATGCATATCGGCAATTATATAAAATTGGGACAAAAATAGATAGATCCATGTATTAATGAAGTGTATGTTTTATCTTTGAACCAAGTTTTATTAAAATCCGTTCAATGGTTGACTAACAGTCATCTAAAATTTTAACAGCTTTACCAACTATTCATTTTATAATTTGGGGAATCTTAAATTATACGTCCAGGTGTTACAACAATAAAATATTTAATTTCCATTTGCAATAAACGATATGAAACCAAACAGATAACAATTACTGTTTCAATGATCGGATTGCGTGTTGCTACGCTTGCGCTTGCACTATCTACGGCGTAGCTGATGCTACGCTGTAGCGCACAAATAAATAGGTGAGCTTCTATTTATACTTGTGATTAAGTCTGTGGGTGAGTCGGCAACAACTCAGTACGGTGCAAATAAAGTTCCGTTTTATCCCTGCGTTTGAACAACTAAATCTAATTCGCTAACAGCTGCGGCCAAAGTATCAACAATAACTGAAACAGATTTAATCTCACTCGCGAGTTCTCCAATTTCATAATATCTCGGGTTGGCGGCGATTTTTTTCAATTTTAATTGAAAATGCTTCAACTTTTAATGAAGGGAAATAAAGAAAAGTTGAAAATTAAGCGCTGCTCGGTCTGAGTTGGCCTCTTGTCTTAATTAAAGCCAAGAGACTTAACTATTTTCTTGTTCCATTGTTTGTTTAAGATTTTTTGTGAGGGCAGGTAGCGAAAGAGGGCGATATCGGGTGGCGATAAGGTTCGCTAAGACATTGTTTACATTGTGCGATAATTTACCGCCGACAATGGAGTTTCTAGGAGTTGCCGCTAATGCTTTTGTTAATCTTGGAGCGATCGTATCTGTCAGCTTTGAATTCGGCTCAGTTTGGGACTGATTTTAATTGTTCTATGATGCTGTGATGTTTTACGAACAGTTCACTAAACACTGTGGAATTCAAATTCTAAATACATTAGAATTTGATTACACTGATGACATAGTGGGTAAGTGGTCTGCGAATGACACTGCCACTGCGCCGGGTGTTATGAGTTCAATCCCCACACGGGACAAAAAGTTTTGTGATCCACAATGAACACCCAGACTCCAGTCTATTATTTGAATGTTTGCAAATTCTTATATTACACAAGAATTATTCCTAGTGCTAAAGTTGTATTTTTTAAATAAAATGTATGATAATAATTGCATGCACAAAAACCTTAGATGTTTGTTCCGAATTACGGCAACTTAAACATTTTGGAATTAGAAGGAACCAATGAATGGTTATTATTTCTATGATATATTACTACGAGACGAAACAAGCATGACTTCTAACTAAAAGTCTATTAATTATCAAATGATAAACAGGTACCAAACCCAAGAAGCATAAATACAAGATTCATTAATATCCTGTTGATTACGATACAAAAACGATTCGAAAATATATAATAATACTCGTATCTCAGCTGGCAATACAGGGCCCCATTAAGTTACACTAGACTTACCCGTCATGAGGAAGTCATGTCCATCAAGGAAGCGGCGGAGCGGGAAAGGGAGCGCTTAAACCCTCTCCCCAACCGCAGAATCGGGCGCCGGAGGGCGCGAGATGACCTCCAGCCACCCTAAGGTTTGACCTGGGGGTGGTGGGCTTCGTGGGCCTGCCCGCCACCCGATCAGCACCAGGTCCAAGAGGCGGCGTGTGTGTTCCCACGCGCGCCTCTGAGTCGTGTTTTTGTCTCCCTACAAGGGGACAGTAGAGGGTCTTTTATGTAGCGGCCTGCCGTTTCACACGGCGGGCCGAAACCTCGGCGGGGTCACGATTGCATGTGAAAGCGATTCGCGCGGCCCCGCCGTCTATGGTTATGTCGAAGAACAACGTGGTAGGTTTAGTCGGTATTACCGGGGTATTACTCCCCCGGTGAGCCCGACATAACCTCTCCGTCGCCCCACGGAGAGGCATGCTTAAAATGAAGCCCCCAAGTAAAAAAAAAAACGACTTACCCTTCACAGAAACACGTTACAAGGTTTGTTAATATGTTACGTATATAGATGAAGCAGCGCGCAAGCGGTCGTCTTGCCACTGTGTAGAGTATTGTGGATTTCACTCAGGAAAATTATTTGTGGGATCTACAAATGATAGTTTTGAGCCCGGGAGTACTCTGTATCCATAAATTTTCTTGCAAAGTATTGACGACTCGATGACGTAGTGGTTAGTGTAACCGACTACCATGCACAAGTCAAACATTTGTGTGCATGAACATGGATGTTTGTCTTGGTCTGGGTGTTTCTATGTATGATATGTACGTATCTACAAAAAAAAAGTATATATGTATGTTTATCTATTGTCTAGTACCCATAGTACAAGCTCTGCTTAGTTTGGGCTAGATGGTGTTGTGTGTATGTGATAGAATATTATTATTATTATTATTGGCATTGGAGTCAAATGCGGTAGCCGGAATTTAAAACAAAATTATACGAAACAAAAATCTTATTTCTTTTATAATATGATATACCCTTAAATAAACCAATAAAATAACAACAATTTGTTTTATACCTTAAATATAAAGTGGATCGTAAAAATCATCAATTGTAAAATACATAAAGCGCCTTGTTCAATATTCAGGTTAACAAGGCGTAGTCTTAACGACTGGCCCATTCAGCGAATGGCTTAAACGTAATGGTTACTAATAGAAAAGTCTTTTACGAGTAGCTAAGTAATATCTTGTGATTGAAAGCGCATAGAGTCAAAACTCTAATTAATTATTAAGTTAAATATAATTATATAAATAAAACATAATTATAAATTACAATTGTGTTCATTTAGGTTACAAAAATATCTATTTAATTCAATTTGATCGCTATATAGTGACAATCAGCGTCCTCAAAACATGCAAATTATAGATTTACATATATTGTGCCGAGTCAAACCCTCTAAAGGTTTGACTATTTAATTATGTATCTAAGAGTTTTAGGGCAGTTATTAATATAAGTAAATAAAATAAAGCTTACAAACCACTATAAATGTAAATGTTCTACTTGACAGCCACGTTTATATACGCACTTTTATCGTTCCCATTTTATCCAAGAAAATACCGTTTGTTACTTGACCTAAGTTTACAAAAAGTCAAATACCGCCAAAAATTTTACGTTTTCTCCCTCGCCAAAAGGAACAAAGGAAAGGAAAAGACAAATAAATGCTAAAAAAGATTACGTTGAAGATATTTTTATTCAGGCAAGTTACAAGCTGCCTAGATACTGTTTGCATTGTAGATGAGAGTACCGACAAAAAGAGCTCTTAACAAATTCAAAGTAGACTGGTCCACCAGACCCGGTCTTAAGATTTTATTCAGCTTCCTTTTTAACTTTAGTCAAAACTACAATTTTCTGCATCAGAGGGTTGGGTAACGTTTTACAATTTTAAGATAAGCTTTTCATGGATATTTAGTACCTTTGTTGTCTGTACATATTTACAATATTTTTGTGGTCTATCACTAAAGAAACTTATCTTATTTTCTTCCGGATTTTCATTGCGGTTTATTTTCATTTTGATGATATTTTTTTACTTTTGGATTTAAGTAACAATGTGCCTTATATCGATGGCAGACTTATATGTTTACTATCTAAAAATCGCGTATGTTTTCAAATTATTACATATATAATAATTTGAAAACATACGTAGGTATATATAAACATAAGTAGGTATGTACCTACGTTACAATATTTTATTAGGATCCTGTCTTCTTAAAACGTAGGTAATTTAAAGTCTTGCTGTCTAAGTTGATAGCAGCTATAGGTGTAAGTGTAACTGACAGTAATTGAATAAATTGTTTTTTTGTACATTATAGAGTCAATACCAAAGAAATAGACTAGACTTATCAGTATTTTAAAATGAACATAAATGTTCGGTGACTAAAATAAACAGATTAACTATTTATTAAGACAGTTCGGTAACTAAAATAGTAAGAATGGGGTTGCCAACTCGCTCGTGGTTTGTAACCGGACTAGGACAAAGGAAGGATAAAGTGTAGTAAGTTTAAGGGAGTGATTATAGGACACCAACACTGCAGGTAGAGCCTTGTACGTTATGGATGACTAAAAATCTAAGGCCAAATATTGGGCTCACAACTATTGAAACCCGAACGGTTAATTGAATGATTGGATTTGCATTATGTTCAAGAATATATTCACCTATGTTAGTTCATAAGTTTAAGATGGAAAAAGTGTTGGCGAACCATTCAATAAAAAATAAAATCTATTATCTCAAACATTACTAGCGCTTTTGCATTTTCGTTACCTACTCCAGCTAAGCTAGAATACTTGTATTAAGAGTGGATTTACGTCGGTAGTGTAATGTGTGCGAATCGAACCCAACACAAATCGCAAAGCCAATACGGTATTCATTTGACTACCATCGCTTCGTTACAAAATCTCAATGCCTTGGTACATTCAACTGAACGAGACACTTTTTTCTAAACAGTTACAAATACAGCAATTGATTGTGAGAGCTAAGAACTTTATATTAAAATGTGAAATGCTACTATAAAGCGTCTGGTTTTTCTGTTCAGGCAACTATAGAATCTGCTCCACCGCCGACGAATAAATAACTAGAGAACAAACCTTTTTCACTTAAGAAAAATACAAATGATATAAGATTTTGTATAATTGAAAGAAATATATATGTATATTTAGAGTTAATCGGTGATGGTTAACATTGCTGACGGGAACTCCATCTACTAGGGATTCTTGCTTGAAGGAACTCACTCAGCGATACTTGCTCAATGGTAACTTAGCGGTCAAACCATAAGATTTTTTATTTTTACAATAATTTGTGAAACACTTGCTCGGAACAAAATGTATACAAGTGATGTGTAAACATCCAATGCATTTGTTTATAGCCCAGTGACAAAACTGTGATGCATTATAGAAATGCACTTTCTCGCCGGGATATAACGTTCAGGAATGATACACAACTTCGCTGTACAACGTATATTGGCCGACTGGCTTGTTACAGTTTTAGAAGGTTACTTATAGCTACATACCATTTTAGTAGTACCCGCTATTTACAATCTATTACAAAAACATTCTTAAGAGGAACATCAGAATATTTAAAGAAAATGTTTTTAGCTGACCTCTTGCTGTCGCAATAAGCTTGAACAAAATATCAATATGCAAATGAAATGAAATGTCTGCAACTAAGTAGTAGTTTTAAATTTTAATATTTCATATTTTATTTTATTTTTGTTTGTCTATTCTTTTAGTATATTTTTCTTAATTAACACTGTGTTCATCTTACGAGTACTACTCACGTAATTGTTTATAGTGTGCGCGAGAACGCTGGTACCCTAAACACAAGTTGAATCTTATTCTGGGTACCAGAGTTTATCGTAAATACTAAATATCGTGTTTGTGACGCTGCCATAGTATTTTTGTGCCAAGTTAAGAAAAAAAAAATTTTTTTATTATTATTATAAATGCCTCCTTCTGCTTGAACTGATTTTACATTTGAAATCGTCATCTCGCATTCCCCTGTTTCCTTCATCAAAACTAAATCTACTTTAATTTTGATCAACTTAAGTAATTTTTCGTAAATAATTTGGGTAGAATTTAGCCTACGTGTAGGTTTATGATTTTATTTGTCATGTTAAATTTGTCTGCTGGATATCGGAAAACAACATTACAGTCGAGCGAATTATGTAAGTATTGAACACATTCAATTATAAAAAATGCATAATATAAAAAGTTGGCAATGGTAGACATAGATTATAATATCCTAAATTTTTGTTGGTCTAGTGACATTATTCAGAGAGAACACCCACACCGTTTGTATGAACTAAACGCTGTCCGCATTTTCTCTTAACTACACATTTTCTCTTAACTACACATTTTCTCTTGCTATTCGTTTTTCGCCAACGCTCTACTCGTTTCTCGTTTATCGCTGCTAGTGCCACCAATGTCTTACAAATACAAACTAAAATCAATTGTATAACTAAATTTGTAATAAGCATTCGTATTTCTTTGAAGTATTCTGTCCATAACAACAGGCGTGTCAGATACAATATTACTGTAGTTCCATTGATTCTATTCCACTGTATTTCCTTATTGTGTTCATTTACTTCCTTCTCTTTCTTGTGAAATAATATTATGATGCTATCAGATAAATTCATTCGATTTGATCAAAGATTGGGCAAGTAAAGGAAAACCCATACATATAATAAGTATTGGTTTATTTATTTTTGTCTATTTATTACACGATATATACTTACACAATTTACTTAGAAGTTTTATCATAAAAGTGAAGTGATGAATCGAGTAAAGTTTGAATTATTCGATTCTTGAAGTAAATAAAATTATTCGAGAGATTGAAAATTATTCGAATGCATTTATCGTTGATGTTAATCGATGTTTTTATTGCGTTTGAGGCATAAGCAATTACAAATGTATGTACCACCGTCATTTACTGGTACGATCGTCATATAAATAATATTAGGAATTAGCTGAAATAAAGGTCATCACCATCATCGGCCACAAAGATACGAAAACATGACAACACGATCGATCATGGCCTATCATGTCATCATCATATCCAGTTTATATAATCCTAATATTCTATTACAATTCGAATTATAAACAGTAAGGATGAATTAAGTATTAGTTAGTAATACAATATTAAGAAATTTTTAAATACTCCTTTCCTGTTTCTGCAGCAATTGCACAATGATAAGCGTAATTATCGACGGTTACATCGTCAATTCAAGAAAAGTGTCTTAGTATTTTCAGTCTGAATATAAGATCATTATCTCGCTAGCCCTGATCTGGCTGGGTCACTGGTCACACTTATATATGTAACCTTTTGTGGTCTGCATAGTTCGATTGATCTTGGGTTCTTCTCATAACAAGTTATCAGTGTAAGCACGGAATCTGTAGTATGAAATAGAATGGCCTCCGGTTACATGCACTCGGTAAACGTAGATGGCTTAAAAACAGCTGCCTTTCAAATTCGCAGATAAACGAACGCGAGTCCATATATGTAAGCAATATTATGTAGAAGATGGATGTCAAATATAATTTCGTTTTATTTGTACATATTATTTATGATTGAACTTTCTTTTAATCTATATATTTAATTGTTTAATTTCAATTTTATTTAATGTCAATGCTATTAATTTATGTAATTTTAGTTTTATTATAATATCTATATAATGTTACCTACTATTCTAAAGAAATAGTTATGTTCTATTGTATGTATGTATATGTTAATCAATACTAATTTGTTAAATCAGAATCTAAAATTATCTATTATACTATACACATAATTAATTTAACTGGCGGTCGCCTAGTGCTCGAAATTCGACCAAAGTTTGCCTGTAAGATATTGCTGATACATGTCATTATATATTGATATATGTAACCATAGTTACGCGCTTCGACTGCGTGTGTCAAATTCATGATTGTGTGCGTACTACACGCACGTTTTTCATTAGTTTAATGTATTTCTAATGCATTTTTTATATAAATATTAGGATTCGTCCCTCCTTATCCATGTAAACTTTAACTGTTCCAAATTTCATACTCATCCACCCACGCAATTCTCGTTAAAAGGGGTACAAAGTTTTTGCTTCACGTATTGTGAATCAGACCACGGTGTATAGCCGGCGACATACGTAGCCTTACATTGAATGAAATTGTAATATTAGTTAATGAATTAAAACATCCTAAGAATTAAGCTATCACAAAATTAACTCTCCCTTCATTATAACTGTTGTAAATTTTTTATCTTAAAAAGACATCTCCCACACTAGGAATAGTTCCTGTATCCCCACGACTTTACAAACATTCAAACAACAACAACAACAACCAGTCAAACATTCAAACAACAACAACAACAAACAGTCAAACATTCAAACAACAACAACAACAAACAGTCAAACATTCAAACAACAACAACAACAAACAGTCAAACATTCAAACGGACACAAACAACATCTAAACTCGGAACAACCATTTGTGGATCACACCTTTTTGTCCCTTCTGGGATTTGAGCCTACAACACTCGGCGCAGTGGTAGTAGCGAGGTGACCAATTAAACCACTACGCAATCCGTGCAGTCGAACGTATACGTGAGGACAATGGTTATTTTTAAAATGTTACATATGATCAGCGACTTATGCTGAGTATACTATCGACATCAGCAAAAAAGTACCTTAAGTTTTCATCAAAATATCAATTAGTATTCTAATACGCAGATAAACCCGATAATCTCTCTCACCGAACACACGCTCGTATGCGGTTAGGGGTCACTGTAACAATGCATCAAGTCAATGTACAATCAGATACGCATCTTATCTGTGTCCCTTTGGGATGAATACTAATTACACTAGCTAGCATGTTTGCAATACCCTTTAAAAAATGATATATTTATATTACGTAAACCCTGAAATCCGAATAATAATAATATCAGCTCTATACAAATAGACTGTCCCTATGCTGGACATAGGCATTTTCTCGGTTTAAAAACGGTTAGGCCATAGTCTACCACGGCTACCTGGGGGTGGTGGGCTGCGTGGGCCTGCTCGCCACCCGATCAGCACCAGGTCCGAGAGGCGCCTCTGTATCGTGTCTTTGTCCCCCCCGCTCAGGGGGATGGTGGAGGAGATATTCTTCGTGCTGTGGCCTGCCGTTTCACACGGCGGGCCGAAGCCACGGCGGGGTCGCGATTGCATGTCAAAGCGATTCGCGCGGCCTCGCCGTCTATGGTTATGTCGAGGAACACCGTGGTAGGTTTAGTCGGTATTACCGGGGTATCTTTTCCCCGGTGAGCCCGACATAACCTCTCCGTCGCCCTGCGGAGAGTTATGCGTCAAAGCATTCCCGCACGTAAACAAAAAAAAATAAAAAAAATAGTCTACCATCTTCGAGAACATTATGTAGAACTCTCAGTCAAAAACCTACATGTATTCCTCACGATGTTTTCTTTCACCATTAAAGCGAGAGAATAATTTACTATTATAATACACATGTAACTTCGTAAAATTAGCATGCTCTGGGATTGATATCGAAAACTGACTCTTTGTACATATTCCTTTCAAAGCCAGTTTTGCAATAAGGATAGCACTGCTATTACTAACTAAGTGATCTTATTTTGTGTTCCTGCCATGTGTTGTCAGTATAAGATATCCCGTGCCTTTTGTTCTAGAAGCGAGCATTGCAGTTTCGTAGAGTCGTAAGACATGCATTGTTTACGGTAACTGTTTACAAGCAGTTGGATTGTATGCCTGTCTATACTAAAGCTAGATATGCAGTCCAAGCTATTTGGGATGGACTCTGTACATACATATATTCACCATTTATATAAACTCCACGAATGGCTTGGTTGCCTCGATACTGCCAATTTGGCGCGTGCTGTGGGGCCGAATCTTACCACACGGGTAAAAAATTTGTTGTTTTGTATCTAAATGTTGTTTATGTTTTAAGAAACCAAAGTTTTCGAAGCAATATAGAGACGAGGCGATCTTTTAAATTATTCAGTTTTTCATTATCTACACAAATATTTTAAGAGGAATGATTTTATTCTTGATTTTCGTTTGTTTGTAAGGATTTAACTCAAAAACTACTCAACCGATGTTTTCCCCATTAGAATGCTTGTTTTTTTACCTGGGAGAATGCTTTGACGCATACCCCACCACGGGGGCGGGCGGAGGGGTTATGTCGGACTCATCGGGGTAAAATATAGATGTTGAAATGATAAAGGACCTCCCGGAATACCGACTAAACCTACCACGATGTTCCTCGACAAAACAGCAATCGACGGGGCCGCGCGAATCACTTTCACATGCGGTCGTGACCCTGCCGAAGTTTCGGCCCGCCATATAAAACGGCAGGCCACTGCACAAATAGACCTACCCTTTGGGTACCACTAATTTAATCCCTGCTGTCTCCCTAAGGAGGACGGACACACGACACAGAGGCGCGCATGGGAACACGAAGCCCACCACCCCCAGGTCAAACCTCAGGGTGGCTGGAGGTCATCTCGCGCCCTCCGATATCAACACCGACTAACATGGGCTATATTTTATATTTTTAAAATTACTGTTTCTGACTTAAGCTATGCTACCTAAGCCGCGGGGAAAAAGCGATGTATAATAATAATCATATACTATCAAATACCTTAACTTTGTTTTAACCTTCTACAAGATGAAATCTTAGGTAACGATGCTTCTTCAAAGTTAAGTCTCTATTCTGTATTCAACAGTTTCAAACACTGACCTTGTGTTTTTATCTCATTCTCACCACCACAAGTTTTTGGATCTCTCACTCACACTCGGGGCAAGCGAGGCTCGGTTTTGACATGACGTCCTGTTACGTTTGCTCACCTATTACTCTGTTTGTTCGAATTAACGACGTGCTTGCAATGTCTATAGAATGGTGTGTAGTGCCGGGATAGAGGATCTAGCCCACACCTCATTAAGGCAGCTCATGACAATTAGGTGAAATCGATAATGGCCATAATTATTTAACTATTTAGACGTTGTTATATAGACATCAACAACTATAAATTCTAAATGAATTTCAAAAGAAAACACGATTGGTGTGGTTGTTGAAGAAGTCGCTTTACTAGTGCTGGTTTGCTGAATGATGCGGGGGTAAATGAAAGTAATGGGTTCGATTCTTATACGGGTAAACGAACATAAGTCTGTGATTCATGATTAGTAGTTCCAAATCTAGGTGATTTTTGTGTCCATCGTTTTACTGTGTGTATAGTCAATTGTGAGGCAGGTATTATGTTTAGTGAGAAAGTTGCCTTTAAAAAATAAGAAAATATGCTTTTAGACTATTCTCGATTCAGCTAAGAACTCCACTGCAAGTAAAAATGTATCGTATGAGCTCGCTCTTGCGAGTTACTTGGTGAGGTTATGAAAGAGCTTACTAGCTTGAAGAAGTACATTAGACACGACTCGATGGCGTAGTAGTTAGTGTCACCGACTGCCACGCCTGAGGTCGCGGGTTCGATTCCCGCTCAAGTCAAACATTTGTGTGCATGAACATGAATGTTTGTCTTGGTCTGGGTGTTTCTATGTATAATATGTATGTATTTACAAAAAAAAAAAGCATATAATAATATGTATGTTTATCCATTGTCTAGAACCCATAGTACAAGCTCTGCTTAGTTTGGGCTAGATGGTGTTGTGTGTGATAGAATATTATTATTATTATTTCTACTACTTCGATGCTGCTTGAAAGTACGAACCATAGAACACGTTTTCTTGTTTATAATATTAGTAGGCTGCTCCGGTGGTGGAGCAATAGTGAATGTGATTGCTATGCAACATAAAGATAAAGATTAAAGATAAAGATTTATTTATTGCATAACTGTATATCTTGTATCTTATGTGGAGGGGCCAGTCAGTGCAGACCGGCGACACTTCGACCCAGTGGGATCTTTTGTGTCGACACTCTCCCAATAACGACTGCCACAGATGTTCATGGCAGCCGGGACCGACGGCTTAACGTGCTCTCCGAGGCACGGAGCAGGCGATAATTGTCATTCAATACGCACATAATTTCGAAAAGTTATATAATTTCCGAAAGTCAGAGGTGCGCGACGTGGGTTCGAACCCGAGACCCTCTGCATTGCAGTATGTTGGTCTCCCCACTGAGCTATCGCTACTCTTACTGATAGTAACTGAGCATATTAATAAAACATATGTTTTCGGACCCAACAGTTTGTCCATATTGGACATGCAACATATAAAGAACTGATATAAGGCAACAAAACTTAAATATTATAAATACATTTCATATCATTACTATTGCTTTTCAAAAAACTCTTGAAGGTTGTAAAATACATTTTCAATTAAGCACTTTTTAACTTAATTTTAAATAGATTTCCATTTAATTCATTTATAGCTGTTGGTAATTTGTTGAAGACACGAATAGCGGTGATATAAGTACTCTTATCGAACATCATATTATTTATTGTGGGAGGATTTATATTATTTTTATATCTACTATGGATATTGCTCCTTGAAGCAGATTTAAAATTAAAATATTGCATGTTATTTTTCATGAATAGGCTTAATTCTAAGATGTGTTCTAGTTAATGTAAGGTAACCCTCGGTTTTTAAATATCCGTAAGGTTCAGGTTTTAGTGTCGCTTGCCGGGGCAGGCAAAGTGATTATTCGGAGTCTGCCTGAGCCTGGAAGATAGTGACAGGCCTGCTCTCTATTACGTCACACCTAAAATTACAGCTGGCAAATTATTGGTGAAGAAAACCTCTGTTTTCACCTTTGTGGATTTAGCTTTTAGATTTTGTATGTATTTATGTTATACTAGTTTTTTCCCGCGGTTTGGCTCGCTTAAGTATAGGTTAGGTTAAGTTAGTAACAGTACTTTTTTGTGGGTGACAGTTACCCCACGTCCCATTCTGTATCCCTCTCAACGTGTATGCAAAATTTCATGACGTTCGGTCGAGTAGTTAAGGCGTGACAGTGTAACAAACAAACAAACTCACATTCTCATTTTATTATTACTAAGGATTAATATGGACAACCAGAAGTTTTAAGAGGACATTTTATTATTATGTAAATACATTTCGTTAATAATAATAATAATATTCTACCACTACCACTAATTTAAGTTTAATGTTTTTTAATGAGTTGTGACACTTTCATCATCTAAGACCAAGGAAAGCTTTTTACATTCATTATAAAACGTTATGGTATCCATAACAATTATTATATTATGATTAACGTACAAGGCATGTGTAATGTTCTCAATCTGCTTGCATGTTCTTGCGTGTGTTGTATGCATCGTATAACCAACGTGACTTAACCACGCAAGTGAAGCAAGAAATTATTGACTAGGAAGTAGCTGTTACTTCCTTCTTCTACAAAAACTCAGTAATACACAGCCTTTAAATGCTTTATTGATCCATGGTGATCATAAATGCTAGACATAAATGAGCATAAATGTACATAATATATAAAAAATATACATTTGCTGGCGATCCAGAATTCACGTGTACCGTACACGTGAATTCTGGATCGCCAGCATTCTTTTTAGGCAAAATGGTATCACGTTTTTCTTCTACAAAAGTAGTATCAGCATACTGTAAGGAAATGCTTTACAATATTAAATGGTTTCTGAATATGTTAGATTTATTGGGTAAGACCAAACAAAAAGATAAAACTTTAAAAACTATTTACACCTTTCAAAAAAATATATTACCTGTATATCATTTCTATTTTATTCATTTTCAAATACAATATGTTGAGTTTAACACAAAAATTAATAAAGTCGATGCTTATGTTTGTAATAATATAATCTTAATTTATTTACTCAATAACGACCGAACCCATAATCGGCTTATGTTTATATATCGGCTCTTGTATAGAATATGAATCGGATTAAAATATAGAACATTTTACGTAACGGTAAATCAATAGAATTCTGTATTGAAATAAATGCTGGTTTGCTTTGCAATTACATTATTTTACCAGATATTGCTGTTGTAAACTATCATCAACTTGGGTGACTCATTGAAGTCCTATCTTGTGTGATCAATATCCTTTATTTATCTTTAAAGGATTGTAGTAAAGAAAGAAGAGAACTTATAGAGAAAAAAAAAATAGGATAAACAAAGAAACATTATAGAACAACTTCGAAATGACAGACGTCTTGGGATCAACCTCGAAATCTCTGCGTGGCCGTCTAACTATCTCCCACTAGGCTACCGCTCTATATATATTTATATAGTGTAATATATATAGCAGCGATAGCTCAGTGGGGAGACCAACTGACTGCAATGCAGAGGTTCTCGGGTTCGAACACACGTCGCGCACCTCTGACTTTCGGAAGTTATATGACTTTTCGGAATTATGTGCGTATTGATTGACAATTATCGCCTGCTCCGTCCGTGCCTCGGAGAGCACGCTAAGCCGTCGGTCCCGGCTGCCATGAACATCTAAGGCAGTCGTTATTGGGAAAGTCAGCACCCTCTAATATTCTGACACTGGTTCTAGCCTTAGGTTATCGTTAGCCTTCGGGTTGCGGAGGTTAGGTGGCAGCCGCTCCGTGTAAAAACTGATATCCAGTTAAATCCGGTTAGACTAGAAAAGCCGACCTCAAGTGACCTGGGAATAATAAAGGCTAAGGGAGAAGAAGCAAGTGTAATATATATGATAATTCTATGCTTATTATACTTCATTTACCGTAAATCTCACTAGATTTAAGATATATGGAGAACAGTACATTCCACCCACTGCTGCACTGATGGAATGTACTGTTCTCGTAGCTAGATTATTTAATATTCTATATTAAAAAGGAACAGTGTTTCGCTTATGTAAGTTATTTACAATAGTAAACATTACTTCGACGTCCCTGTATATGTCGTACTGTATTTTCAGAAATACGACTTATTACGAAATAGTCAACAACAGTAACTTCAGTTACTGTGACGTCATGTCATTTCTGTGGCAGCTTTTTATTTGTGTGAACCCTTAATTTCCGGCTGAGCCTCGTCCTTGTACAATGAGGGTGAATATGGGAGATGCTGTGGACATTTCATCTCATTTGTTGTATATTGAGTTATTTTTACTACACGTCTTAGAAATGAGGAGATTTCTTAGAGACAGTTATATTATTTTCATTTTTGGGTTTAGGGTGAAAACCGTTCCATACTTACTAGTAACTTTATTTTTGTCTACTTAAAATGTGGCTCAACAATTTTATTCCTTTGGAGGTATCCATTTGGAAGCAGGGCATGAATATGATTTAATGAATAGACGTTCTTTGTAACCGACTTCAAAATAGAAGGAGGTTCTCAATTTATCTATATGTTTTTTACCGCAAAACTTTTTCTAGGTAAACTGATTTTGATGAATATTTTTTTATTTGAAAGCTTATGCTTCCCATTTGTTAATATTTCTCATTTAAAAATGAATGTAATGCGTAGGGTATATCATTCAATTTTGTGAATGTATGTAGGTCAAGTGACAAGGGTAAGTTTTCACCTAAATCGTTGAAAGTAAGTTTACGGGCGTGAGATATATAAGAGGACCGCAATACGAATAGATTACAGTAAAGTTAGATTGCTAGAAGACATATCGCGTAGGAAAAGTAGAAGCACATCTCTAGCAAGCATAACCAAATTCTACTTCGTACTAATCTTATCTTATCTTATGTGGGGGCCAGTCAGTGCAGACCGGTGACACTTCGACCCAGTGGGATCTTTTGTGTCAACACTCTCCCAATAACGACTGCCATTACATAGATGTTCATGGCACCCGGGACCGACGGCTTAACGTGCTCTCCGAGGCACGGAGCAAGCGATAATTGTCAATCAATACGCACATAATTTCGAAAAGTCATAAAACTTCCGAAAGTGAGAGGTGCGCGACGTGGGTTCGAACCCGAGACCCTCAATCCCCAATAACAAACACAAATCGGTGGCTAATAGATCTGTCACCGACTCACCACCAACCCACCCGACTACATAATTCATCCGTATTCACCATTATATTCATTGTAGCCTAGACCTTATTATTCAACCAAAATTAATTCCCAATCGGCTTTATTATGCGTAGTTCGTTTAATTGATAATGGTTTTTGGGCTTGGTGGTGGCTGCAACTGCTAGGCATGAGGTATCGGAATTTTATACAATAATTTCTTCAATTGTGAAATGTTGTTACATTTTTTTGTGAACAAATTCTCAGTAGCATAACCGAGTGTCGAACTGTGCTCAGTAGACGGCCATAGGCTTAGTTCTTATTACAATGGACCTTAAAACATAGCTGACGATCGCACTCCTAATAAACCAGCGACTTAACTCAAAGTTTGGAAACTAGGCAATTTGAACTCAATTTTTTTTTGCTATTAGAGTTCAAATTGCCTTACTTCCAAATTTCGAGTTAAGTCTCTGTTATATTAAAAGTGCGATTATAATGTAGGTGTAAAACATATCTGCCTATCCCTAAAAACTCATGATCAGCAGTCGCAATGGTAGTTACCATTAAGTCACTGACGTCATTAACGTCATGATATTCTCAACATATAGTTTGTAATTGAAATTAAACTACTATATACGGATTTTATCGCGTTGTTTTTTTGACACTTAATTACATAATTTTGAAAACTGTTACACTACTACTACTTCTTCTCTCTTAGCCTTTATTATTCCCAAGTCACTTGGGGTCGGCTTTTCTAGTCTAACCGGATTTGACTGGATATCAGTTTTTACACGGAGCGGCTGCCACCTGACCTCCGCAACCCGAAGGCTAATGATACCCTAAGGCTAGACCAGTGTCAGGATATTAGAGGGAACTGACTTTCCCAATAACGACTGCCATAGATGTTCATGGCAGCCGGGACCGACAGCTTAACGTGCTCTCCGAGGCACGGAGCAGGCGATAATTGTCAATCAATACGCACATAATTTCGAAAAGTCATATAACTTCCGAAAGTCAGAGGTGCGCGACGTGGGTTCGAACCCGAGACCCTCTGTATTGCAGTCTGTTGGTCTCCCCACTGAGCTATCGCTGCTTATTGTTTTTTTTTTGTTACACTACTACTACTATTAAATGTAAATTAATAATTTCAATGAATAATATTCGCGTAAACAGAAGACAATATTATATAGTTTGTAAAATATTGCTTGAAGCCTGTGACATTTCTGCCGAGGGCTTGGATGATGTTGACCACATTGGATTGATGTTATCATTATCGTTGACGTTAATAGATTTACTAGATATTTCCCGCGGCTTAGCTCGCATAAATGTAGGTTAGGTTAGTAACAGTACTTTTTCTGGATGGTACCCTATGTCTTTTTATGTTCTTCTATATGTCTATGTTCTTCAGGGTGTGATGTCTCTCCAACACAAAGAGCTGGACTAGGCTGGCTGATCGTGCCTGGCGGGCCGCGGCCCGACGGTCAATGTCGTGAGCTTGTACATATACTTAGTCGCTGTGTAAATGTTACTTGTGCGATTCAGAATTGTATGACGTCATGTTAAGCGCGATTGTATCGCCATCTGTTAAATGTAGGCGGAACTTCTTCGTCTGTGCGGAGTCGCCACAAAACAATCAAACTCACATTCGCATTTAAATTATTATTTGAGATTGTAATTTAATATAATTATAAAAATCAAACAAGAGAAATAGAAAACAATGAATTTTATTTAATTAAGATTTGTATACTAGTATTTTTGAAAAGTTTTTTTAAAGAAAATAGATTCTTAAATTTTTTTCTCGCTACGCATACTATAAATAAAACTTTTCATCAGAATTTATGTTTTATTATGTTATTTATATGTCTATTGTGTTGTTTTAAAGTCTGCTTGGTACTTTTATAATTCGATTAGAGGAACGTAAGGAACGTCAGTATTGATGCACGTTTATCAATTTTTTTACTTTTTGATATGAAATACCGGCGTGATATGAACGACATCTGTCACACAACTCAAGCTATATTTCATGGATAGTTTACTGATTGAAATAAAAAAATATGTAAATGTTACTGTTCTAAGCCCGTCAAAACTGTCAAGAAAAATCTATTCGAATGTTACGTTGTATGTGAATGTTGTGTTGTTTTTATTAGGTATTTTATCAGAACCTACATATGCGCGTATATTATATACTTTGAATAAACATTATTATTTGCTTTTATACATTAAAACTTCTTATTATGTCATATATATTTTCTGGATCATATCAATAAATGCAATATATAGCTATGACTCTAAACAAAATCCAAATAAAATGATTAATAATTTAAATGTTAAAATTAAATCTAAATTAGATAAAATTCGATTTCTCGCAAAATAACACATTAAACATTGACGCAATCTCTGTGTCTGACTCATCTACGTGTGATCTTGAAAATTGCATTCCACCCAATTTTATACCCGCCCATTCTCTAAAAATCTTAAACCAAAATATTAGAAGTATATCAAAAAACATGCCAGGATTACAGACGTCACTTGCTAGAACTAAGGTGGAATGGGACATGATTATATTGACTGAATGTTGGCTACCGAATACGCACTACATTCCTAATCTAGAAGGTTATAACTATTTTAAAACACACAAAAACCTTACTCAAAATGAGGGCGTAGTTGTTTATGTGCTTGAAGACCTTAGGGTGTCTGTAAAAGAGTTGTCACTCAAAGACGCTAATTGTCTTTAAATAATAATTGACGAAACTACCATCCTACTATCAATATACCGCCCACCGGGTTACGGGGATGCTAACAATTTTCTTTCATCGTTAGACACAGTTTTAAATGACATTTCGAGTTTCAGCAATATTATAATTTCGGGTGATATAAATATAAACATTCTTCACCAATGTCATGACACAATAAAAAACACTTACCTGAATTTACTTGCGTCACACGGCATTCTCCCTGGTCATACTCTACCCACACGAAAACAATCATGTCTAGATCACATGTGTTTAAAATCAGCTCTGCCTGCTTTCACGATGGTTGCCCATTCTTCGGTTACCGATCATGATACTGTACTGCTATTTCTTGCAAGAAAGAAAACCAATATACATGGTAAAAAAACTGTTATTAAAATTAAATACGACGAACTTGACGCAGACATGAAACTTATTAACTTTGACTGTATATATCAGACACAAGATCCTAATAAAGCAGCAGATTTAATGATTAATATCATCACAAGAACGATTGAGACAAACTCTAAAATAATTAAAGTTCCAAATCGTAAAAAGATCATTAAGGCATGGATCACTCCAGGCCTTCTACGCTGTGTACGACATAGGGATGCATTACACAAAAAAGTTAATAAAGATCCAGAAAATGTAATACTACGAACTACATATATAAGATACAGGACACACTGTCTTAAAATACTCAAACAAGCCAAAATAAATTACAATAAGCAAAGAATTAGTGACGCTGGCAACAATAGCCGGCAATTATGGACAGCAATAAATTCCATTACAAATAGAGTCAAAAACCAAGGCAACAATGACGAACTTTTGATATCTTCGGCTACACCTCAACAATCTGTAAATGATGCTAATAACTTTTTTGCTGACATAGGAAATAATTTCGCGGCAAAAACGAATAATTCACCAAAGTTACCATCACTTACTGGCAATAATACATCACAATCAATGGCCTTTCTACCTACAGATGAAACAGAAGTTTCAGCAATAGTTATGTCTCTTCGTAATGATTGTGCTGTGGGATGGGACCGAATATCTGGAAATCTTCTAAAAAAACATAAAGACCTTATCGTACCCCCACTCACCCATATATGTAACCTTGCAATAAGTACAGGTCAATTCCCCAAGTCTTTTAAGAAAGCCATCATTCATCCTGTCTTCAAGGACGGGGACAGAAATTGTGTCAACAATTATAGACCTATAGCTGTGTTGCCGGCCCTATCCAAAATACTGGAACGAATCATGAACAAAAGGCTTATGGATTATTTAAATAAAAACAATGTTTTTTCTTCGTCACAGTATGGTTTTAGAGCTGGCAAGTCAACGTCTGATGCAGTTCACGATTTGACTAACTATATTGTTACCAACCTAGATAGAAAGCAAAAGGTCCTAGGAATCTTTTTAGATCTCGCTAAGGCATTCGACACGGTTTCTGTCCCTATCCTTATCCGGAAGATGGAGTGCATAGGAATTAGAGGGCTGCAACTCAAACTGTTTGAGAATTACCTTAGTGAGCGAACACAGCGTGTAAAGGTGGGCGAGTACATGAGTAACGAGCGTCTGGTTACTTACGGGGTGCCTCAAGGTAGTGTAATCGGGCCTACACTCTTTCTTATATACATAAATGACCTGTGTTTGCTCAGTCTCCCAAAAGGTAGAATAATATCTTTTGCAGATGATACTGCCCTTCTATTTAGCGCCGACACGTGGAATGAGGCCTATGAATGTGCACAGTCAGGATTTAATACTGTATCAGAATGGCTGCGAAAAAATGTACTCACACTGAACACAGACAAAACACACTACGTCAATTTCGAAATTGTACACAAAAAGGCATCACACCCAGTTACACCGCACGCTATTATTGCTCACACTTGTCCGAATTCACAAAACGCCGTCTGCTCTTGCACACCTCTTCACAAAGCTAATGCTGTTAAATATTTGGGAATTATAATTGATAGTAGTCTAAGGTTTACGGAACACATTAACACACTTTGTAGCAGAATGCGAAAACTAATTTTTGTCTTTAAGACTCTGCGACTTGTAGCGGATGAGAATCTCAAAAAATCAGTTTATCTTGCCCTCGCTCAATCTATACTAACCTACGGCATCACCTCCTGGGGTGGTGCTGCACAAACTACTATCTTAGAATTAGAAAGGGCGCAGAGAGCAGTACTAAAGGTATCACTGTTCTTGCCTTTCAGGTATCCCACTACCCTTCTCTACCGGAAAGCGAAAGTTTTAACTGTCCGTCAGTTGTTCATACGGCAAACCGTTCTGATGCAGCATAACCTATTGACGTATAACCCCACTCTATCCCGTGGCAAAAGGAAATGCAACCCAGTACATCCTAACCCTATACGTCTTACCACCATGTACTCCAAACGCTTCTTTTGTCACCTTGGCCCTTATTTATATAAGAAAGTAAATGGATTATTACCAATTTATGAACTTCAAAAAGTCAAGTGCAAAATGAAGTTAAGCGACTGGCTACAGGATCAAACTTACCATGACACTGAAAAACTTCTCGCTGTATTGGTGTAGTAAAACCGTTTACTTTAGAAATTACATACTTACTTTTGAAATGATTTAATCAAGTATAATTTTACCTAAAATATACGCACATATAATAAACAAACACACATACACACACACACACACACACACACACACACACACACTCACACGCACACACACACGCACTCTTACACAATCCAATTACGTACTTATTTACCTACTAACAAAATACCATAGTAAAAAAGGGAAAGAAAATATTGTTCAAACATTGTTACAGAATAGTCCGTAAAATATGAGTGCATGTATAAAACTGTAAATGTCCGCCAGGGGGCAGACCTGGTGTCCTGAAATACAGGCCTCAAGCCTAGTTTAGGCACCAGTCTCCCACAATATACAATTCTTTTTATTTGTTAATGAAATGTTACTTATGATGACTATACCAATGTAACTATATTGTGGAGGAAATAAAAAAAAAAAAAAAAAAAAAAAAAACTTAAAAAGAATAAAGATTTGATTTTTTGTTTGCTTGTTTGTAAGGATTAAACTCAAAAACTACTCAACCGAATTTAAAACATCTTCCATCATTAGAAAGCTGTACTATCACCGAATAACATAGGCTATATTTTTAAAGTGCTTTTACTAATTTAACCTAACCTACTTTTGCGCGTGCGGAGCCGCAGGCACAAGCTAGTGTTGCATATAGTTATATTTTAGTTGGTACAAGCAATTCAGCCCAACTGGAAACAATATAGCGCTCTCTCCAGGGACGGATTCAGTCTGCAAACTTCGCGATTTATTACTGCACTAGCGATCTACCCGGCGTTACTTGCGGTTAACTTTACTGGTAATTGAGGTGAATAATGTACGTGTTTTTGCCAAAAGCCCTAGTTTTAATGATCAAGGTTGTGATTGAGTTATGGTTAGGTAAGTGTGGTGTGTGTGTATGTGTTGCTTCGCTGACAAACTTGTTGACTATACATTTGTAGTAATTTATATGTGTGTCAATAGTATACAGGTTGTAATCATGGTAAGGTGTAGTCATATCTTGGGATCTTAAAGTATAATATTAGTGTAATGAGGTGAAAAGACTTGCAGGAAATTCTACCAAAACATTATTTTTGAATTTATTTTCTTTTTTGTTGGACATTACTAGACAAATTTAGATATGCCATCAGCACTCGTAAAAGTCTACATAAAATTAATTCAAATTAGGTAATATATCTTTCGAAAAAGTAACTAAATATACATATTTCTGGCCTCTTATTTCTTAAATATTTTCTTTACTTTATTAACAAAAACTTTTTACACAATATAATGAATTTTACATCAGCCATAGGCCATTAATAAGATTCATATTACACGCTGTATAGTAAAAAAATATAATAGAGAACAAAAAAGAAAGAAAATCTTGATCATAATTTCATAAACACAAAACGAGACAAAACCGTTTACATTACGTACACGTGAAAATGTAATACCAAATAAAAAGCTTTTAGCGAGACTTTGTTGAATTTTGTAAATTCTTGAGTACTACACCGTCAAGTGAACATCAAAGACGCCTTAAGTGGTATTAAATTATATTTATAATGACTTTATATTGCTACTTGCCGATATTTTAGTATAAGGCTCAACAACTTTCGAAGAAATACATTGATCGAATTTTAAGAAGAAAATATCTTGAAACCGTAGCAATTAGTAATTTCGAGAAAGCTAGCACACATACATATTTTGGCAGCTGTTTTCAATCTCATTGAATAAAAGCTTATTGATATCTATCAGGCGTAATGCCAGTCTTCATACGGTTACTAAGAATTTTGTAATAGAAAACCTAATTACGATATTACTATTTGAAATCAGAATCTGGCAGACGCCTTATAAAGGTGAACAGCCTGGAATATGTGGCAAACAGCAGCAGTGTCATACAAGAAATTGAAAGAAAATGTTACTTCTTATATTGAACAAACCTCGCTCTCACCACGGTCGCTATAAGTTTATTTTTAATTATTCAGTTAACTCACAGCATATATATGTAAAATTTTAGTGATGAACCTTTTGATGATAAGGCTCTAATATGCCATACCACTTACGAGCTAACAGAGTATTCAAAGTTGAGACAGCAAAATTATGTTAAGTGTTTTTAAACAATGTTTATAAAAATGTTAATCTTCAATATAAATTAACATAAACTTAAATATTCAAATTTAAAAAAAGTTCGATGCGTAGAAGCTAGGACAAGCAAACATAACACTTTACTTATTCTACTTTATAAGTTAACCCGTAATCGGGCAGGACCAAAAATTCAACTTTTCATGATTTAACTGTAATATATTGTGCCATGTTAGGTGGTAGTGTAAATGAAATAGGTAAAGTATAAATTACTGAAACTGGAAAGGATTTTTTCAGGTGGGAAATTATTCACCTCCGCCCGTTTACTGTCCGTAAATATAATCTAAGTGGAAAATTATTTCCCTTTGCCCAATTACGTTTATAAAATAAATAACATTTCTTTACATTTTTTTAATTTTTTTATAAGTCCATTTTCGCGTTATATTTCATAATCCATAACAACGTTATACAGAATATAATAAATCAGGCAAAAACGAATCAAATACCTACTTACTAGAATCTTTTCTGAAGAAACTTCTCGGAATTAAGTCTGCACTACATACTTGAAAAACGCGCAATTTTTTCAAACGTGACTTTAATCTGACTCTTTTGTTAACATTTGACATTTGAATGGGTGGAGCTGTCGATAAAATTAATCAGTAATTATCTAAGATTATATTGGGGTAGAAATATAGTCTAGAGTTGTTATTTTAAAATTTTCGTGTGGTTAGCTAGATTGATAGGGTGGGATGAGTTCCCTGTGCCCGATTAAGGGTTAACATACAAAACATCTCTCCTAGGTGTATTAAGATACATCAAAATTTAAGTTGTTAGTAAATTAATGTGTTAAGCGTGGCGTTGTTTTCGTGGTCGAGGCATAACCGTATTTCCTAGCGCGTCGCGACGCGTGGCGCGTGGTTTAACGAAAGTCGCGAACTGTAACGCTCCTAACAAATTCGCTTAACGCTGTAAGCGTCAGCCGCGGACGTGAGTTTATTTCATAAACGAACGGGGTTTCATCTGTACCCGGCTTTACCTAGCGTGTTTTTTTAAGTGGTAACTTACGGTGGCAAATCCATTTAAATCCATAAAAAAGCATATAGGTATATGCTTTTATCAGCACGATTTGATATTACAACTGTAGTAATGTAACATCGCATGTTGCCAATGTCTGCATCCGATAGCTATAGACAACAGTAGTCTTGGACTCCATGTACTTGCTGGATCAAGTTTTAGTGACTCATAGCTTAGTTTTACAAGTTCTTTCGCTGTGTAGAGATTTTAACTCACTAGGGATTCTAAATGACATGTGTGCATCACGCCTGAGTATTTAAAACATAACCAAATCACTGATTATTGATCCTAAAAGTAGCATTATTATTTTAGTCATAAGTAGTGAACAAGGTGTCACAAAACACTTAGCAATAAAAGTCCAGCTCTACGCATTTTATAGAATCCGACGCACACATACATAGACAAATTGCATCCTTAATAAAACAGAGACTTATCTCAGTATTTTTGGTTAAACAAATTTGAACTCTATTGAAAAGATTTAACACAAATATAATATTAGAATTTAACATATACAATTAGAGTTCAAATTGGCTTACTTTCAAATTTCGAGTTAAGTCGCTGTTTTATTAAGAATGCGAAATGTCTATACAGACTCGCATTGTCTTAAGCCAAGTTTCTGTACACTGTACACTACATCTTTTGTGACAATCTCCTGGGTGTGACGTATTCATCAAAAATCGCGTTCTGCGTAACCCAGCTATAGTACTACACTCTGAAATTATACAAATCAACGATATTAACAAGCAAACATTTATTTATTTAGTTCTAGTTTATAAGGATAAATTTATTTTTATTAATTTTCGTTCGATAAAAAGGGCCCGTACTAATTATCTTCCTTGTTGCCTCTACAATAAATACATACTTATAACGATATAATAGGATTAATCATTATCTTGATGATATTATATTGATAACTGGATTTCCTCTGAAATTAATTATCCTACAGGAACAGGATGAATATTATCAAGTCAATCCGTTGCTCTATCTCTGTGTTTATTATAGCAATGGCCAATTACAACGATACAAGGAATTCGAATAATCCAAAATTGTATAATTACGCATCCAAATGTTCATGTTCGTCGTTACTAATTACCATTCGAAATATAATCGAATAATCCAAACTTCGAAAATCGATTTTTTAGATCCTGGGCTTTGGGCTATGTCTATACCCGTCAAACGGCATTTATTGGCGCTAAGGGATATTTAAGCAATCATGTTAATATTTAAAAGTCTCGTACCCTACAGTACGTGAATAATAGGATGGTGGTATCGCATTCGTATTGGCAAAGGGCCAACACGTCCTTAAGTCTGGCCTTCCACACAAGGTTAAATACATCAAGAAGTTGGGAATATTTCGATTTATTCAAAGAATCGATTAATGGAATAATTTTAATCCGCAATCGCCTGGCGCTCGTGCAATAAGGACAAATCAATAAACTCACTTTGGTATGCTATCTTAGTAATATTATACTCGTGCAAATGTTTTGATGTTTGTTACCTAATTACGCGTAAACAGTTGAATAGATGTGAATGAAACTTAGTAAACAGATAAACCATAATATCCTGGATGAACACAAAGGATACAAAGCTCTATTACATCCTAATTTTACCAGCCATGTTTGAAGTTCCACATAATAGGGGTGCTCATTAGCGTCTGTCGCGTGAATTTCCAGACCATGCTATAAATAAAACTTTCCGAGAAGAAAAATCTCTCAAATGTAAGCACAAATTTAACAATAATATTTGTAGCCTTAAGCCTTAAGTTTTTGTCTTTTGGGAAAACTCAGAAGAGTCGCTCATGAGTTCCCAAGAAAAAGACAAATAATGACTTAATCAGAGAAGTAAGTTTTTACAAATCCAAAACTATTATATGGATTCTATCACAGAATATTTTAGAAAACATTATTTTTAATTTATTAAGTCTCTTTATATTGATTCAGCAGTAATGTACTATTAATAAAAAAAATTTGGCCAGCCACGTCTTGAGGTCTTAATTTGGATCCCAAGGACGCATCTCTAACTTTTCGAAGCGCGGATTAAATATTTAATTACTACTCGCTTTTACGGTGAAGGAAAATATCGTGAGAAAACCTATATGTCTAAGAGTTCTCTATAAATTTCTTGAAGGTATGTGAACTCTACCAACTCACACTAAGTTGACGTGAATATGGCCTAACACTTCTCACACCAAGAAGAGGCCCATGCCCAGCAGTGGGAGTGTGATATACAGGGCTAATATTATTATTCATTTAACATTCATACTTTCCACTTTCCGTTATCAATGGTGACCAAACTCCAAAGTATTTCCAAATCTAATTCAACAAACAGTTGATCTGTGCCAGCCGTTTGTTCGAGATATTAATTTGTAATATCAATAGTCTGCAAGTCAATTACAAAACTGTGAACTGTATTAAAGTACCAGTAAATATTCCCAAAGATTAATGCTTCCAATAAACCGTTGGAAACGTCTTTGTGCTTCAACAATGAACTGAAACGATCAACTTTGATTTCTAAATAAAGTGTTCACTGGGTAAAGCATTAATCTTTGGGAGGGCTATTATAATTGAGTACCTATTATGGATGTATTTTTATTTAGTTTGTTCCGTTTGAAGTTGGTTGTATCATTTTGTAAGAATGCTTTTGTCTATCTTTGAGTATTTGTTCTAGAAAATCTATATTTTATGTTTGTTATTTTAGCTGTCTTAATATTTCATCGTTTCATTATGCCATGCTATCGAGGCAGTTGCCTCGGTATCAAACGGTGGTAGTATGGAATGTCGCATTCACCGTAAAGACCTAATGTGATATGACTGCTCTGCATGAGGTCTTCGGTTTGATTTCTGGTATAGACAAAGTGTTATTGGTTTTTTCTGACAATAAAGTTTCAATAGCAGAATGGCGTCTGGAATTCTACCGGTGGAAGACAAAATAATAATAAAATATAATATAGTCTATCACATACACACAACACCATCTAGCCCAAACTAAGCAGAGCTTCTACTATTATAAGTATATATGTATGAGCAGCGATAGCTCAGTGGGAAAACCAACAGACTGCAATGCAGAGGGTCTCGGGTTCGAACCCATGTCGCGCACCTCTGACTTTCGGAAGTTATATGACTTTTCGAAATTATGTGCGTATTGATTGACAATTATCGCCTGCTCCGTGCCTCGGAGAGCACGATAAGCCGTCGGTCCTGGCTGCCATGAGCATCTATGGTTATTGGGAAAGTCAGTACCCTCTAATATCCTGACACTGGTCTAGCCTTAGGGTATCGTTAGCCTTCGGGTTGCGGAGGTCAGGTGGCAGCCGCTCAGTGTAAAAACTGATATCCAGTCAAATCCGGTTAGACTAGAAAAGCCGACCCCAAGTGACTTGGGAATAATAAAGGCTAGGGAGAAGATACACACAACACCATGTAGCCCAAACTAAGCAGAGCTTGTACTATTATAAGTATATATGTATGTTTATCCATTGTCTAGTACCTATAGGGCTACTAGACAATGGATAAACATACATACATATATACTTTTTTTTTGTAAATACATACATATTATATATAGAAAAATCCAGACCAAGAAAAACCTCCATGTTCATGCACAAAAATGTTTGACTTGTGCGGGAATCGAACCCGCGACCTCAGGCGTGGCAGTCAGTTACACTAACCACTACGCCATCGAGGCAGACAGAGAAGAATCGCCCACTATTACATAGGATCTAAAAACATATCTGAGGCAATGCTTCTTTTGCACTTTTTTGCACTCAAATTTGGCTGCCTAGAATCAGACTATGTATGTATTTAATGCATATCATCAATTTATGCGAAATATGACCGATTGATACACCAAATGTTCGTGATAAACACAATGCTATAAAATTATTAAGTGCGTTAATGGAAGCGCTAATGGCATGCATTCAGTTATCACTGTCAACACGCAAGCACGAACATTAAGCTGGCACATTTATTATCAGCAGTTTGGCAATCAGTTCACGTCACAGTATTATCAGCAGTGGAAACTAATGATCTTTGGTAAATGCGTCTTACTAAAGGGTAGTCAAAACTTGTAATTATTAAAGAAGTAAGGCATGATTCGTATCTTAGTTCTAAATCTGGAATTTCGCTCAATCTGGTGCATCTTTATTAAGGAAACTGGCGCAGCGGTAGTGAATGCGACTGCTGTGCATGAGGTCTCGGGTTCGAATCCCAGCTCGGGCCAACAAAATGTTATTAGGTTTTCTGTTAAGAAATCTCAATAATAGCCCGGAGTTAGGAAGTTGGCGGTTTTGGACACCTCCGTGCCTCGGAAAGCACGTAAAGCCGTTGGTCCTGCGCCTGATCTCTCTCCGGTCGTGTCGGATTACCGTCCCATCGGATCATGAGAGTTAGGGAGTAGAGAGTGCACTTGTGTTTGCGCACACACTTGTGCACTATAATATCTCCTGCGCAGATGGCCAGTCTCCGTTAAGGTTGGTCGCCTTGACCGAAATCGGTCTGGAGGACATTATTATTATTAAGGAAATAACATTCGCCTACAGAACATCGAAGACATTAAATCTAAAGTTGCATTTTTGCTGTGAAATAAATATAGAATCTGTTATATAAAATATAGTAAAGTTAAGCTTTAAAACCACAGATAAAGGCAATACACAACCGCTTACCGTCAAAGCAAAACATAAACTATACATAATCTTATCTTATCTTATGTGGGGGCCAGTCAGTGCAGACCGGCGACACTTCGACCCAGTGGGATCTTTTGTGTCGACACTCTTCCAATAACGACTGCCTTAGATGTTCATGGCAGCCGGGACCGACGGCTTAACGTGCTCTCCGAGGCACGGAGCAGGCGATAATTGTTAATCAACACGCACATAATTTCGAAAAGTCATATAACTTCCGAAAGTCAGAGGTGCGCGACGTGGGTTCGAACCCGAGACCCTCTGCATTGCAGTCTGTTGGTCTCCCCACTGAGCTATCGCTGCTCAACTATACATAAACGATTCTATTTTCTTAGAAAATGTGTTTTACAATGCTTTACACAAGGTTAGCCAGACTGCACATGCATTATAAACCAATGAAGCGTCAGAACCCGCAAGATTGCACTCAATTGAACGAGAACCGACCCCTTTTAAATACAGCCCCGTGGTCTTAGGGGATAATGTGTCCCTTGTTTGCCTAATGGCTTCGCCTCGACCTAGAAATGTATCCAGGAACTTACTGTGTATTTAGGTTGAGTCAATAGTTCACTCCTTGTTGGATGTTGTTTTAATACGTGGGGGTATTCAGGATGTTTTCTTTTCACCGTTTGATGTTGCCAACTAAAACATATATTGTACCTTTGATGTATAAATTCAATAAGGATATACTTGTGTTTAAATAGTTCAGACGTATACGCTATAGTTAGATAATCGTAAAGAAACTGTTTTACTTTTTATTAAATGAGACTAAAACTGTTTCTATGTGGAAATAAAAAATATCTCAGAGATCAAGGAAGCCACCATTCAAGAATGGGACATGTTACCACAAGAATTATTTGACAACTTGATCTACAGTATGCCCAGGAGGATTTCCACACGCGTTCAAGCCAGGGGAAGAGTCATTTTGTATTATATTTGTAAATAAAAGCATATTAAAATGAATAAAATTGTTAACTTTAATAAAATCTTCGCATTTCTTTAAATTACAAATTTCACAGTGATTGAAATATCTATTTTCCAAAGGAAATCAATAGTAATATAGATATTTTCATATTAAAATTGTGTGCTTTTAAATGTTAAAGCAATAAATAATGCAAACATTAACTATTTTGACACGAAAAAAAATATCTTAACTTTTCCAAGTGAACGCAGACTTTTTTGATGTGTATATAAACTAGTTAATGCTACTTTTGTGCATTATGTTTTATATGCGATTTCCAAGGTAAATGTTATTGGACTTTTCAGTGAACATTTTCAGTAATAGCGCTTCAGTCGGATCTCTTCCCGATAGATGTCATTAGGGTCGTCCCATATTACATAGGACCCAAAACCACAGCTAGTGAAATATCGCTGTAAATTGGAAATGTTGGTTTGATTATGTATGTTATATGTAATTTTGACTTTTAATTCTATAACATTAATAAATAATTATTGCTCGCTTGAACGGTAAAGGAAAACATCGTGAGGAAACCTGCAGGTCTGAGAGTTATTTTTGGTTTTGTTTATAAAAGACAACTTCCACACTAGGAATAAATCCTGTGTCGCGGGGGACTTTATAAACATTCAAACAACGGACACAAAGAACATCCAGACTCGCAACAACCCTTTGAAGATCATACAAATTATTGTTCCGTGTGGAATCGAACCCACAACACTCGGCGCAGTGATAACGGCGAAGCGACCTACCCATCCGTGCACTCAATAAAGTATAATATCTCTATAATATCCTCGAACATATGTGAAATGTAAAATATGTTCAATTGTAACAACTATTATTGTAATACCCATATATTGCAAAATAAATGATTCTGAATTTGAATTTGAATTTGAAAGTCTGCCAACTCGCACTGGGCCAGCGTGGTGATCTATGGTCTAGCCTTATACTGAGATGAGGCCCGTACCTAGTAGTGAGACAGTTTATATACAGTGCTGATATTATAATAATATTGTGGCATTATATTACTGTATATTCATGACGAGTTAGGTAGAGATGGAGAGCAGCGATAGCTCAGTGGGGAGACCAACAGACTGCAATGCAGATGGTCTCGGGTGCAAACCCACGTCGCGCACCTCTGACTTTCGAAAGTTATATGACTTTTCGAAATTATGTGCGTATTGATTGACAATTATCGCCTGCTCCGTGCCTCGGAGAGCACGTTAAGCCGTCGGTCCCGGCTGACATGAAAATCTATTGCAGTCGTTATTGGCAGAGTGTCGACACAAAAGATCCCACACTGGGTCGAAGTGTCACCGGTCTGCACTGACTGGCCCCCACATAAGATAAGATAGGTAGAGATGTATAAAACTCGATAGTCTAGATCCACGTTTTAAGGAATAAGTTTATTGCCGACTATCGGACACATTGCCAGACTTCTTTTTACCATATATTATGCCTTACGACTAAGGACGCACTCAGGATTATAAGTGCCAAAGAAATCGTAAACATTACAGTAATTATGTTTTTACGTTGTCGCGAATGACATTAATTATAATTAAGATACTTTTACACAATCTTCACATTTATAATATTACTAGGATTACTTTATTAATATTTACAATGGAACAGTCGCAAGGAGCAAACCTAGGCGAACGTTTCTTGATCAGATCGGAGACGTTCTGGACAAAGGCCAGGTTAAGAGCATCTTAAACCGGCGAACGTGTATGAGGAATGTGATGAAAGTGAATGAAGCCAGGGAAGTGTGTCAGGATCGTAGCAACTTTTAAACTTTCGCGTTGCATGATATATATATAATATGTAACGGGTATTAACGCGATCATGCATAATGTTTACCTTTTTTATGCTTGACGTTTCGACCAGGTTACACCGGCCGTGGTCACAAGCTGACTGGTGCTGCGATGTCGCCGATGCGATGCGATGCGATGATGCCGTTACATATTATATATATATTATATATAGGATCGTAGCAAATGGAAATCCGTATTCTCTGCCTTCCCCCTTGGGAAACAGGCGTGAATCTATGTATGTATTTACAAATGGCAATGTTCTTACAGTGTGTGTAAATGTGTGCGTATCTGTAGATGAATATGTATGACCTAACATTTATACAAAGAACACAAATACCACGTAGACTAACAACAACTATTTGCGTATCATATTTTAATCTACTTAGTAACGACTAGGTCGACCGTTCCAATGGGTCTTGAGAAGTTTTGCTTAAGTTGAAAATAAGTAATTACTAAAATTGGTGTCGCATCAGACTTGCCAACTTTTTTATTGAAATAAGCCCTTTGTTTAATTTAAATTGGCTTGTGAATCTCGTTTGGTAGGCAATGGACTACTTTACTATTGTGAGTGGGGTGAAGTAATTGCTATAAGTATCGTATATAGTTTTCTGGCGAAGTAGGCAGTTACTGTGGACGGAAATCCATACCAAGTGAAAACTAGGTAAAATTACTTGTTACTAGCGGTCGCCTAGTGGTCAAAATTCGACCAAAGCTTGCTACTTTGTTTTCTTTTTTCTTTATTACATATAAATATGGTATAGGTAACCATAGTTATAGAAAATTGTACGACGTCAGACGAACAATGCCAAAATACTACGAACGCGATTCGACTGCGTGTGTCAAATGCATGGATGTGTGCGTGTAGTCTTTTTTCATTAATTTAATGTATTTTTAATGCATATTTTATAAAAATATTAGGATTCGCTCCTCCTTCTCCATATAAACTTTAACTGTGCCAAATTTCATACTCCTCCGTCTGCGTAATTTTCGTAAAAAGGGCTACAAAGTTTTTGCTTCACGTATTAATATAGAGAAGAAGATATGCACAATAGTGATAACGGTGCTTCCAAGTTCTTATAGTCCATGTAGAAATTTTGGTGTTTTACGAGGTTTCACAATATATTGTTGACTGAAATCTATTAGCTGCCAAGTATTACTATTAAATAGGTGCACAAGGTCTAAGTTTCAGATATGACATTAAACTTATTTCACTTTAATTTATTACAAAGCTATATTTTGCCTGCAGTTTCGCTTGCGTAAATCTAGGTGAGGTTAGTAACCGTACTTTTTCTGGATGAAAGGTATCCTGTGTCTTTTTCTGTTCCCCTGACAACGTGTATACAAAATTTCACGATGATCGGTTGAGTAGTTAATGCTAGAAAGAGTAACAAATTAACAAATTTACGTTCACATTTGTAATATTAGTTGGCGTTTAGGCCCATTAGTTAATTAATTATTAAGTAAACAAAGTACTTGTAAGTAAAATATCTTGCAATGAAAGTAAAACCTTTTACTATGTGGTACATTTTCGACAAAGAAGACAACCCCTTTAGCGACAGATATTTTCTAAAAAGAAAGATGTTTTACCGAACCGTTTTCCTCAAAGGCCTGCCATAACCTATTTCATATTGATATAAGGAGAGAGGGTACGTGACGTTTAGTTATGGAAATAGCAACGTGGAGGTCAGAGCCACATGGTGTTTCCACCCTGCGGCCCTCGGTGCACCGGGCCATTCTAGTGATTGATCGCGACCCCTCCCATGGGAAAATCACTGACTACATTTTCCTTTGTCATAAAATGGAAACGTTACTCTGTTTGACGGACTCGTTTTTGTGCTTTTGTCTAAAAATGAAATGTAGATGCGTTTACAATTTAATATTTTCGGGCATTTTTATCTTCTTTTGTGTAGGGAAGGTCCTTACGTACTCAATTTTTAAAGCTTGTGAGCGTTGGATGCTGGAGGCCGGACATTTTGATCTTTTACAAATTACGGTGCCGTATTATTTGATTGATACCTAAACCGATGGTATATCACTTTAATAGGCTTTAAATATAACTGTCATGTTTAACAAAAACTGAAAGGGTAGATGTGTATTACACCCGGTGGGTAGTGTGTGTGACTGCGGTGCATGAGGTCTTAAATTCCATTCCCAAGTTGGCCCAATTGCCTGGAATCGTGAATAGGAAACCCAATGCCTCGCTCCCTGTTAAGTGTAGCCTAAAACTACGGTTAGCTAAATGTGGATATAATACCAGTTTTTTTTTAAACACCTCTTATATAGGCGTGGACCTATGTATGCATGTTTCAAAGATCCACGTTGTAAGAGGCACGTCTTTTGCCGCCTATCAAGCAATTTTACAAAACCTGTACCGCTACTGTAAATTTTCAAACTAAAAGCCTGGAATTAAAATAAAATCAAATTCAATTCTAGGAATCGATCTCGGAAGTTCACGATAGATACAAACTTACTCCTTGATTTGAATTAGAAAAACTTACATCCCAGGAATCGGTCTCACATCTTCACCATTTACCGCACAAACTTATGCCAGGAGTATAATTTAACAATCATCACAAACAAAGACTTAGCATATTCCTCCATTAAAGCGCTCTAACGTACTGAACTAATGATATAATTGATATTATTTGAACAGCGGTGAATAAATTAAACAGAAGTTCAAATTAAAGCAAGATACAAATTAATCAATTCTGCTGAGTATCGCATAATTGAGATGTTCAAGTGGAAAAGCGTTCTCGTCGATTATTTGATGACGAATATAATGACCCGGCTCATCCGAGTCAGCCTTTTACTTTCCATTGCGTCGAGTGCTGTGAGTTCGACACCCCATACGGTACTAAAAACTGTGTGATCCACGAATGGCAGTAACGAGTTTGGGTATCTCTCGTGTGTTTAAATGTTTGCATAGTCCCCCGCGACTAAAATTATTAAAGTGGGAATATTTCAAGTATTCCTTTTTTGATATTATCTATGTTCTGACAAAAAGTCGATGGTCGATTTTATTTCAAATCGTAACCGCCGTTTATTATATTTTGTATAACAACATGTTGATCACAAAAGAGATGAAAATAAAATGTCTTAATTACACATTTCGTAGTTACCTGTCTGTAGTTATATTTTTACGATGGCTTTTAGCAAGCCGTAATAAAAATACACCTACTTCGTCAGTACTTTAAAATGAATAAATTAATAATTTCATGCCGCAAACATATTTCAATTAATTAATTTAAGGCGCAAAAATATTTCAGATCTTTCAAATACAGATACTTCATTAAATATAATTAGTAATTTAATTTTGCGAGATATTTAGTAAAACTAACTTAATTTTATTTTGTGAGTTATGTTGTTGACGGTACCAGACAGTTATAAAGGATATTTACTTAATCAAAGACTATTGAAAAGATCTTGGTTATTTTGTTTTGACACTGGTTTCTGAGAGACAGATCAACAGAAAATCTAATAAACCCATGGGAACTGCTGGGATCGGCTGTCTGAATAAGTAAATACTTTGCTGTGAGACATCGTTTTCCTAGGTCTTCCTTATCTAAGAGTTCCATTCATTTACATGAATGGAACTCTCAGATGAGCAAGAAAGGGAAATTCCTTAGATTCACGTTTACCATAAATTGGTCGTATATTCATTTATTATTATTCATTCTTAATACCAAAGCACAAAATTTTTATAATATAGTCTGATATTAGTAATTCCATAAAATGAAATTAGATAAATTGACAAATATAATTAATTCAATCTTACAAAATATTTTTATATTTTATTTTTATTATTTGTACTTTCCTTTAGCTGATATCCCATTCCAGTATTGCTAGCATCATGCTTTAATAATAAAATAATTTTATTTGAGTTACCTAATAGAATTCTCGCCTATGATAACAACATTTTAGTTAACAAGAAGTTAGCAAACTTAATACTTTCTTACCTTAGAGGATACCCTTCTATAACTGTAGGTGTGAGCATATAGGAATAAAAATTACTGAAATATTTCACAAAAATGTCCTCGATCAACAGTAATGACTCACACAGCTGCGATAACACCTTACTTTATCACAACACGGACACCGCACATTTTGTCCTTAGTAAGGTCACCATGTTTTACATTAGAATCCTCTTTTTCTTTCTGGCGTTCCTAAGTTCCGGCTTGGCTCGCATAAAATTAGATTAGGTTACATGTAACAGTACTTTTTAAAAATAAAATATAGCCTGTGTTACTCGGTGATAATATAGCTTTCCAATGGTGAAAGAATTTTTGAAATTGGTTGAGTAGTTTTTGAGTTAAGTCATTACAAACAAACAAAGCAAGTCTTTCCTCTTTATTATATTAGTATAGATTATTTCCAGTAACGGCTTAATATCAGTTTTTTAAAACAACTAAGTGGCAAACAAGCACATATGCTTGTTTGCATGTATGCTTGTTAGAATATACAAGATTTTAGAACCAAATATCGACTATATTAGTCAAAGAGAGCTTTTACATTTATTTTATCCAAAAATATTTTGTTCGGAGACCAGCGTTCATTTGATAACGTTTTTTATATGACTAGTACATAATATGAGTTGCAAATAAAGGAAGCGGTTGGATGCGGATGGTCCAACACCGGTCTGTGTGAAAAACGATGTCCTGGCCTATGTCTACCAGTGGACGTCTTTTGACTGAGATGATGATGATGATGATGATTAAGAGTTGCAAATTACTGTAACACTCTGAAAACCAGGAGTTGCGAAGCTACTCATATTTTTTTTACTTTAAGCTTAGAAACTCCAGTCACCGCAGAAACACAACTCAACATTGTTTGTGTATTGTTAGACATAATATAGAGGCTATCTTCAGTATGGTGGTGGAAGTTGCTCAATCGTAAATTTTAACTTGTGCAATATCCTTTTGTATTGCTGAGGCTGACAAACAATTGCTAGCACTGCTAAATATTGATGGCGTTATGCTGATAACACAGCGCATCTTTGAAAATTATAGCCGACCTGTTTAGTTAGATTTTACAACAAATGAGAGGATAAATAAGTACCACAATAAGACTTCGGGTTTAAACGTAATTCCGGGTTTAAAGATATTAAATACTTATTTATTTGCCGACGTTTCGACCAATTTGCATTGATCGTGGCCACAGGTTGACATCAGTGCGTGTCCCGAGTCTAATATTATATTAAGTATGTGTACACATTGTAAAAGTGTAAAAACCTTTTTTTAAAATAGTTTTGAAAATGGTCATAGTAGTAATAAATACCTAGTTTAATTAAAATTAATTTTGTACATAGGTATTTATTACTTATTAACAAAAAGATTAATTTAATAACGCAATTTAAAGTAAAGTACTACAAATTGCAACCGCTTGGTCACGCTACTAGTCAGTAAAATATAAGCGAGCGTACACCGGCATCGCAATCAATCATTTCAATGACCGCGGCACCGCGCTTGTACACACAGCCTGTGGGTCAAAGCGGTATTTATGAACGCACATAAATGTAAACACAATATAATATAACACACAAACGTGCCTTACTCAGGTCTGATTTATCATTTAGGTACTGATGTACTGTACGCTAATATACGAGAATAATTATGAAGGTAAATTGGTTTGTGAATCATTTTCAAACTAATTTCGTAACTGTAGTTTTGGCTTATTAATATATAATTAAGTTTTGATGTGATACTTGCTTGACGTATTGTTATTATAGAATAGAGCTCACAAAAACTTTAGCGTTGATAAGAATTACATTGTGGTAACTATGTTCTGGATGTTTGATATTTGACTTAGATTTGAAGCCTCTTTCTTTGTCAATAAAGAGTTCCATAGAGGCGCTTTTTCATCTTGAAATTAAAATTGACTAAAAGCAACAGTTTTCATATACACGTGCAATAATAATGATATATGATTCGTTTTGAACAGACTGCAATAGGTACAGTACGTCAGCACAATATATACACAAAAAATCTAACAAACTTGAGTTGCTCAAGTTTTAGGACGACAAGTAACACATATGACTAACTTGTCCGTATAGCCTGCACATTTCACCCGTACCAGTTACTTGCTTTATATATACAGTAATTAAAATACGATTGACTGATTTAGTTTATTTCATAGTGCTATCACCATGAGATAAACTAAATCGTATTTTAATTTATTTTTATCGCTCGTCGTGTTTATCATTATATTGAATCTATTTTTTAAATGACTGCTCCCGCTCTAGGATCTTATCTTGAGCCGCGGAGGAACTTAAAAATATTAATACTATGGACACAAATAACACCTAGACTCGAAACAGGTATTTCAGAATCACACAATTTATTTGCCCCGTGTGTGTTGATCGAACCTATTACACTTGGTGGCGTGGCAAAAACTTAAACCACTACACCGTGTGTCCTTATATTGGTTAGGTTGACAAATAATATATAATATAATAATATCAGCCCTGTATTAGACTGTCTCACTGCTGGGCACGGACCTCTTCTCACTGTGAGAAGGGTTAGGCCATAGTCCACCACGCTGGCCTAGTGCGGGTTGGCAGACTTCACATATCTTCGAGAACATTATGGAGAACTCACAGACATGCAGGTTTCCTCACGATGTTTTCCTTCACCGTTAAAGCAAGCGATAATCAACTATTTAATACGCATATAAATTCGAAAAGTCAGAGATGTCCACCTTGGGTTCGAACTCGAGACCTCTGCGTGGCAGTCCAACGTTTTCTCACTTGGCTATCGCTGCTACAAATAATAGTCTAAAATCTTCATAAGTATCAATAAAAATAGATACAATAAAGAGTCTTCTTTAATTTACGCTCGTGTGAATATAATGCGGCTTTCTGACATGATCCTACAATAAAATATTAGAATATGCGAACAAACCATTCAGATTCCATGGCTTTGCGGGACAAACAATATATCTGATCCCAAACTCAATAGGATTCAACAAAGAACATTTTATTTTTTATTTTATAAATGGATGGGCCGGTGAAACGTTTTTCTCGTTTGTGTTTTGTGATATTTTACTTTTATATATGATACGATTGTAGCTTTTGATGTGTAAAGCGGACTGATTGTCATGTGGTTATTCTTTAAATAATATATTTATAAATGTATTTCTCGAAAGGGGTAGACAGGGACCATGGTTTCCAATTTTCTACGATCCTGGCCTAGCACTGTTTATTTCATCCGTCTTGCACGCTTTTCTGTATAGACTGCACCGTTCATTTATGCCCCATACATTTATGGATTCCTATAAATGACTTTAATTCCAAGAAAAGCTGATTTTATATATTTTTAAACAGTAATGACTTTCAACTATACAGAAATTTAATCTTTTGATTTGATGATTATAAAATAATAATATTTATGATTAAATTATACGTATCGATAAATATAATCATTATTAAAAAATATACATAATATGTAGCTGGTCTGGGGCCTGCATCTCCAGTAGAGTACCACTGCTACTTTACATTTTCTACATACAATTATATGCCAAATATTTATTTATAAAGCAGCTTGCGTATATTCACAAATTCCAGCATCAATTTTAGGATGGAAAAGGCTCCCACAAAAAACTACATCTCCGCCAAGGCAAACTTATTTTAATTTAACCTTTACTGTATTCCCACGCTGTGATTTACCTCGGCCCCGGTCAAAACTTCGTTCAGTATCCACTCTACAAGTTATCGCTCGGCAGACACAGCCTTTGATTTATGACGTTTAACGGTAAACAAAGCTTTCCACTTTGTTAGTGGCAAATTAAAATGTGACGATTGAAGTTACGATAGAGAACCGGTGAATAGAAAGCAATCTCACTGTAAAGTCATTTACAGAGGAAAATGTTGTTGTACTTTTAATTAATTTTTTTTTTTTTTTTTTTTTTAATCTTTATTTATTTAGAGGCTTTTATTACAGAGTAATATGTTAGCCCCATCGTGGCTTATTCTAAGATACTAACTTACTATTTTATAATAGGCAACAGAGGAAGTCGTTGTTGTACATATATCTCAAATAGGTCTAACGCCGCATTTGAAGTAGGGTCACTTACTAAAAAATATATATATACTTACTTTTAATTAATTGAAGACAGCGATTATGGATAAAAAATCGAATCGTTCAAATTTTCATGTGAAGCATTCGAATCATTGTCGAATGTGCTAATCATCGATTGACATCTTCTTCTCCTTAGCCTTTATTATTTCTAAGTCACTTGGGGTCGGCTTTTCTGGTCTAACCGGATTTAACTGGATATTAGTTTTTACACGGAGCGCCTGCCACCTGACCTCCGCAAACCGATGGCTAATGATACCCTAAGGCTAGACCAGTGTCAGGATATTAGAGGGTACTGATTTTCCCAATAACGACTGCCATAGATGTTCATGGTAGCCAGGACCGACGGCTTAACGTGCTCTCCGAGGCACGGAGCAGGCGATAATTGTTAATGCACATAATTTTGAAAATTCATATAACTTCCGAAAGTCAGAGGTGCGCGACGTGGGTTCGAACCCGAGACCCTCTGCATTGTAGTCTATTGTCACATCGATGTTGGTCAATTATTTGATGAAAAAATAACTATACGCAATAACGCATCAGCTGTACGAATTCCATTGTTGTCTTTACTCGATTCTGCAATATCCTTAATTTTGTTTCGTAAGAAAGCAAAAATCTAGTGGCGCAAGTAGACTGAGCTTCAATTCCTAGGATGAGCTAAGTATTATTAAGGATTTTCGGTCAAGAAATGCTCTATACTGTAATTTGCAAAATTCAGATTCGGAATTACCAGGAAACGAAAATAGACTCGTTTTCTGTTTCGTGGAACCTAAAACTATAATACGCTTCTGCGTACTACTTTGAGTAAATAGGCGCGATAATATGTATGTATGCAAAAGTTAAAAAAGTTTAATGAATTATGTTTTAATAGACCTTTTCTTGCTCCGGTCTGAAATTGCGAAGCTTATGCCTTGTAAAGATAAAATTTTAAAAGATAATATTATCAGCGTCATTTCTGAATACAAGACGATCATAAGCACGATTGATTACGTGTTTTCCTTTTTACGTGATTTTTAATGCATTCTGCACTAACGCCTACCTACCACGGTGATCCTTGACGTTATCAAAGGGCCCGTCTCCGGCCGCGCAAATCGTTCTCATATGCGAATTGCGACCCCGCCGGCGATTGATTACGTGTGATACAAGTCAATCTGTCCCAATGAGTAAATACAGCAAATATTATTTCTTTCAATCCAATGTTAAGCCAAAGGAAAAATTAAAATAAAGATACATTTTTCATCTCAAACAAAATATCATATCTCAATTTGATCTCGAATATAATAAAGAATTACAGCTGTTGTTCTATTGAAAAAGCACAATAATAAAATTAATGTCCATTCTAATTTGCAAAATGTACGGGAGGAAATGAAACGAAGGCGCTCTTAAATGCTCCTCTGAAGATTATTAAAATAGATTGAGCGCATTGTGAGTATTAATTACGATTGTACAGTTTATTTTTAATTATTATTATAGTAACATTATGATGCTAATCAGAGTAATTAGGTATAAATAATCCAGGTAATAAAGACTACCTAAGTGGGTTAGTGAAGGTAAAGACCACTGTGTATGAAGTCTTAGTTTTCCGGCTTGGTAAAATCTTGCTGTCCGGCATGGAGTCGAGAACAATTGTCCAGTTAAATGCGATGGGCTCGTTTCAAACCACGTGGAACTTAAAATCATTGCTAGAAAAATGTAGGTGTGATCTCCATCCGCCATAATTCACCTCTGTCTACTTCTTCTGGAATATAGACACGTAGAGACCCAAAACGAGAGGCTAAAGCGTTTAAGAGTTTAAAGATTACGGTAGCCGTTTACAGTTTTCTTTTCTATCATACATAGGTGTTTAAAATAACATCAGAAATTGCAAGTTATATAAGATCCGGTGCATGATCATGCTATGCCTGACCCCTTTTAGCCTATTTTCGGCCTTGAAGATAGCCAGTAGATATGGTATAGTGATAGCGCTATTATTCTTCCCTGTTAATAAGATTTAAATCACGAATTAACACTATTCACCCTCTGAGAAGGGAAGAGCGATAGCTCAGTGGGGAGACCAACAGACTGCAATGCAGAGGGTCTCGGGTTCGAACCCACGTCGCGCACCTCTGACTTTCGGAAGTCATATGACTTTTCGAAATTATGTGCGTATTGATTGACGATTATAGCCTGCTTCGTGCCTCGGAGAGCACGTTAAGCCGTCGGTGCCGGCTGCCATGAACATCTATGGCAGTCGTTATTGGGAAAGTCAGTACCCTCTAATATGCTGACACTGGTCTAGCCTTAGGGTATCGTTAGCCTTCGGGTTGCGGAGGTCAGGTAGCAGCCGCTCCGTGTAAAAACTGATATCCAGTCAAACCCGGTTAGACTAGAAAAGCCGACCCCAAGTGACTTGGGAATAATAAAGGCTAAGGAGAAGAAGAGACCCTCTGAGAAACAGACGTGTCTTTGTATATTTATGCATGTCCAACAAATTTTACTTAATTGTAATTTTCAGTCTGTGTCTACAGAAGCAAAATGTAAAAGGTTTAAGTCTATGTGCATGGCCAAGAAACTTCTATTTTAATGTAAGTACCATTCTGTGTCTGCATATACAAAATGTAAACACAAACAGTCGCAACGTCTCAGCTATTGCCTTGACTCACAGAACACGAAGCGTAAATTTCAAGTAGTCTGGTTGCAAATATTGTCAGTTGGCATCCGACACTGTCCGTTCATGTTGTCCGGTTTGTACGATGTTTTACAATGTTTGCCGCAGAACACGTACAGAGATCTGTTGGTCTCTTGCTGTTGCAATTCGAGCTATTGTACCGATTTATTTATGAGCAAAGAAATATATTTGTTTAAAAATATATCCTAACTAAACTAAAGAGGAATGTGAGTTTGTTTGTTACGCTTTCACGTCTTAACTACATGACCGACCATCATTAAATTTTGCGTACAGGTTGTAAGAGATACGGATACGAATATAGGGTACCATTCATCCAAAAGAGTACTGTATAGGTATAGAAATTTATTGGCATAACCTACATTAACCGGTCGTATACCGCCGGCTCGCATACCAGCCGGCAGATTTGTACCCGTCGTAGACCGGTGGCTCGCATGCGAGCCACCAAATTGGTTTTACGTTAGCTTAAGCTAAAGCGAAGGCGGCGCGCGGCGTTTTGGCGCCAATTTGGTGGCTCGCATGCGAGCCACCGGCCTACGACGGGTACAAATCTGCCGGCTGGTATGCGAGCCGGCGGTATACGACCGGTTAATGCAAGAGAAGCCGCGGTCAAAAAAATGAAGTAGTTTACGCTTCTAAAATAGTTGTGTTCATGCAAAAATATCTTTAAATAAACAATGTATCGTAGTACACTTTAACACTGAAATAAAATGTTAACCCAAGTTTATATCAATAAAACCAAGAATCAAAGGCCTGCCTTTTCTTACGTGGTACAGTCCCACGCAAATCTTCACAATACAGACATTGTGATAAACACAAACAAACGGACAAAATCCTGAATCTTTTTTATATATATATTGAAGCCTTTTGAGGCATTTTCTTAAAAGTTAAATAGAAATAAACATTGATCCGTGACTTTTTATGTCTGTACAATGTTGCGAAACCAATGATATTGTGTATCTGAAAATCTTATTCCTCTAAAGTCTAAAGTAACGAATTAATTAATCAGTTAAAGGGAAACCAAATCAAATACGCCTTCTTTAGATAATAAAACGATTTTGAAAACGTAAGGTAAAGCTAAAATTAATTGTGGTTGGTTACGTTTTAAGCCCAATTTCCTGGTCAACTTAAATGCTATATATAGCAGGATTCTAAAAATATAAGGCAATATACATAGCTTCAGTAAGCATCTGAATTTTGATCTAGCACTGACTAACAGTTAATATTGGGATTCTAATAACCTCTAATCCCATTGACTTCTCGAAACGCTATACTTAAAACATTTTAACATAATACAGAAGAATAAGAATCAGGTTTTGATTTAGTGACCTAAAACATATAACATAGGACCACATATTTTGTACATCTCGAAAAATTCACTCGTGTAAACTCTTCGTTAGATATGATAAGGTCTCACGTAAATAGTGAGCTTATTACCTTTCATCGAGCATTTTACATGACTGCCTTAGTTGAAAGAGTTGAGAAGGCAGCGGTTGCCAATAATTCGGCGGTGATACAAATGAGCTCGCTCAAAGAAATATGAAGTACAGTGACCTACTCTTACGCCCGTGTCTCATTAAAAAAGCACCCTTTTATAGGAAATGTAAGGTATAAAAACAGGAATTGATAGGCCATGTGCTCATTAACACATTTTTAATCTCCATGCTATTTGAATTTCTCCTTTTTTCTTGCTCCTTACCGTCTTATATTCAAACCATGATCACAGATCGCCGAGATACGCTACTCAAAAAGGTTAGATATTTTAACTAACCAGCAACTTAGAGCTATACATACAAACCTGAAGTTGCATGTAAAGGGTAAACAGTAAAGCTTAGAACGTGTCGTGTCCAATATTTGATGTATATCGTTTATGTCATGGCATGTGTCATATTTAGAAGTGTAATAAAACAGTTATATAAAATATCAAAGCACGCTCCATTGAACTATTAAACAAGCTATTGAAATAACAAGTACCAAGAAATACTGCGTACTTATAAATATTAGACGTTATTTTTACTTGGAAATCAATGTTTTGAAACATATGAAGCTAAATGAAAATGTTTTCATTCATTTGTCGTGTTGTTTTGTTGCTGAGTATGAAAGATTTTAGACGGCAGAAACTTTTTTAAATTAGATATTAGAGTATTCATGGAGCATAGAACAAGGTAGCCAATTAAATTAGATTGGTGTTAATAATGTTGTGCGGTTTTCATGTCACAAATCATATGTGACAACTTTCATAAGTTACTAGAGGTTAGAGCAGCGATAGCTCAGTAGGGAGACCAACAGACTGCAATGCAGAGGGTCTCGGGTTCGAACCCACGTCCGGCACCTCTGACTTTCGGAAGTTATATGACCTTTCGAAATTATGTGCGTATTGATTGACAATTATCGCCTGCTCCGTGCCTCGGAGAGCACGTTAAGCCGTCGGTCCCGGCTGCCATGAACATCTATGGCAGTCGTTATTGGGAGAGTGTCGACACAAAAGATCCCACTGGGTCGAAGTGTCGCCGGTCTGCACTGACTGGCTCCCACATAAGATACATGTGCTATTGCTATGCTATTAAACTTTACAAATTTTAAGCTAATTAAATTATTATTAAAACTATTTAGATTTAATTTATTTTTACATTTTTACACTTTCCCCGACGTTTCGGTTGCTTTTCAGCAGCCATGGTCACGGGGAGACTAAGATGGTAGTTGTCTCAATGTTCCAGTGACGTTATTTCAAAGTACCCGAACATAATTTAGTACCCGAACATAATTTAGTCATTGATGTTTCTATTTACGTAGAATGAGCTCAGAGTATCATGAAGTCTAGCTGTGGTTTGCTTCTTCTTGGTTTTGACTATTTGAATCACTGGATCCCAAGCTGGTGGTACATTCCAACCATCTTCTCTATTGAAATTAGGATGCTTTTTGATTTCAATAGCCTCGCGAAGCATCCTTGGTAGGAATCGGTGTTCTTTAGCGACAATCTGTGGTTTTTCAAATCTCAGGTAGTGGTTGGTCCCCTGTTGCACATGTTCACACACAGCAGACTTCAACGAGCGTTGATGTTTTACATCAGCTATGTGTTCTTTCATGCGGGTGCCTATGCTTCTCTTGGTTTGACCAATGTATGAGAGTCCGCAGTCACAATCTATTTTATAGATCCCTGCATCTTGTAAAGGTAGTTGGCACTTGACGGATGGTAAAAATTGACTTATCTTCGTTGGCGGCTTGAAGTATGTGTTGATTGAAGCTTGCTTCAAGATGTAGCCAGCAGAATTCTCTTATGTGAAGCAGACGAAGTTGCCCGTGTCAGGTAGTTCTTGGATAAACCTACACTGATGTATTACACTAAAATTTTGCCAGCAATTCTTTAAATCCCACTTAATAGGTAACGAGCCTATAATAGCATGGGCCCACACCTCTAAATCTCCAAAGAGAGGTAGAGATGTATTAAACCCACATTTTTCTGGTTATGTTTAAAGTCTCATGTAATAGTCTAGTCTAGTCTTAGTCCTCCAGACCGAATTTCGGCTACGGCGGCCAGTCTTAACAGAGACTGGCCATCTGCGCAGGAGGTATTATAGTGCACAAGTGTGTGCGCAAACACAAGTGCACTCTCTATTCCCTATCTCTCATGATCTGATGGGACGGCAATCCAACACGACCGGAGAGAGATCAGGCGCAGGACCAACGGCTTTACGTGCTTTCCGAGGCACGGGGGTGTCTAACACCGCCAACTTCCTAACTCCGGGCTGCTATTGAGCTTTCTTTACAGAAAAACCCAATAGCTTTTTGTTGGCCCGACCCGGGATTCGAACCCGAGACCTCATGCACAGCAGTCGCATTCACTACCGCTGCGCCACGAAGGCAGTTCTAAGTTCTAAGTCTCATGTAATAGAAGCCGAGCTTATAACGGTCTATTTACCTACTCGCGCCTACAAATCTTTGAAGGGGTCGGATAATATGTATTTCACCTGACGTTTACACGAATGTCATACATTGAAATTAAAATACTTTATACGGATTATATCGCGTTGTTAATAGTACCGGGAGACTGAAGAGTCTCCTCGTGAACATAGCTGCTGAAAAGCTAAGAAACGTCAGGGAAAGTGTAACCTTCAATATAATAATAATAATATTATATTTGTTTAAAAAAATATATTATATTCTATCACATACACACAACACCATCCAGCCCAAACTAAGCAGAGCTTGTACTATGGGTACTAGACAATGGATAAACATACATATTATTATATGCTTTTTTTTGTTGTAAGATACATACATATTATACATAGAAACACCCAGACCAAGACAAACATCCATGTTCATGCACACAAATGTTTGACTTTTGCGGGAATTGAAATAGAATAGTCTTAATATATAATTTGAATAGCTCAAATAAATAAATAAATTGTAGTAAAGTTTAACAATAGTAGTGTAATATATTCAAAATATTCAAAAAATTGTGATAAAAGTGTTTAAAATAAACAACCCAATAAAATCGGAACAGAATAGTTTAAATTTAATGTATTTCCCCCTAATTTGGCGGTAATATTTAAATCCTTCATAGAGCAGCGATAGCTCAGTGAGGAGACTAACAGACTGCAATGCAGAGGGTCTCTCTCGGTTTCGGACCCACGTCGCGCACCTCTGACTTTCGGAAGTTATATGACTTTTCGAAATTATGTGCGTATTGATTGACAATTATCGCCTGCTCCGTGCCTCGGAGAGCACGTTAAGCTGTCGTTCCCGGCTGCCATGAACATCTATGGCAATCGTTATTGGGAGAGTGTCGACACAAAAGATCCCACTGGGTCGACGTGTCGCCGGTCTGCATTGACTGGCCCCCACATAAGATAAGATAAATCCTTTATGATTGGAGACAAAACTAAAGTCTTAGTCAGCATGTTACTGAGAATTATAGAAAACTTTAATGAAGTATCGCCCGATCCAGAATCGAATCCATAACCTTATGATTTGACATAGATATAAGTACAAACTTATACCGTAACACTAACGAGATTAAGCTAGCACTATCACCAAAACACATAACCTTTGATACCGCGGTGGCACACCGGTGGCCAGACACAATAGAATTTTAAAGATCTCTGGTATTCAAGTCTTAGAATATACTTTATAGCTTTCGCTCCAATTATTTCGCTTCAGCAGTGTGCCACTGGTTTTATCTGCAGCAGTCGCAAGGGACGACCCGAATAGAAATTGCTTTCTCACTTGTCACCTAGTGATCACGGCCCTGGGGAATATATAAATCCTGCCAAATAATATCGCATTTCAATGTCCCTGTAGATAGGTATGGCGGTGGGAAAGAAAAATAGTATGTTTCCTACTCATCTTCCTGGATTGGAATAGATGTTAGGTATTACATGGGTAGATGCAAATACGAGATGGTGATGTATGGTGTATATGTTTTTGTGGATGGAGATTTGTAGGTTCTTACCGTCAGTATGTTTCGTCTGTGCAATGTTTGCTTTCGTCGGATTCTTTGATTATATCATACTCTTTACATAGTATTCAACACTCAATGAGACTGTGGCTCCCCGGTGAAAACTTTAAGTGCTACTTTTGGACCTTATGCTTGTACCTTAATATTTGTTTATGTGCGATCGTAAAGTCTCGTGTTTAATTACCGTTTAAGGCAAATGTGATTGAGGTATTTTGGTTAAAATTTTGAGTATCAGTGTGCTTTCTGGAGATGTGCCCGGTAGTCGACAAAAACATACATACATAGATTCACGCCTGTTTCTTAGAGGGGTAGGCAGAGACTACGGATTTCCATTTGCTACGATCCTGACACACTTCTCTGGCTTCATTCACTTTCATCACCTTCCTCATACACGCCCGTCGGTTCAAGGTGCTCTTAACCTGGCCTTTGTCCAGAACGCCTCCGTTCTAATCATGAAACGTTCGCCTAGGTCTTCCTCTTGCGACTCTTCCATTCACACTAGCCTATTTATATATAAAACATATTTGGCAAAATATGCATATAGATACATCTCTTTTATGCCTTTATCGTCATACAGTCGTGAGTCTATGTAGACTCACGATTTTTATAAAAGATACATACATATGTATCTTTTATAAACATTGTAAATGTAGCATTAACAAGTGTAACATAATAACAAACGTAATTTAATAACTCCAATATTGATTGTGGTAATGGTGAATTATCACATATAATATGATCAGCCATATTATTTTTATTACCAATGCAAATTACCGATAAAATAAATAAGTTCAATATTATTATTTGGCCCGACATCAGTATGTAAATGAAGTTTAATTCTCGCGGAAATATTTGCAGCGTGTAATTGAAGTGGTGGATACCGATCGCGAGTGGAGCGCGGTTGTTGTACTATATTGCTATTCGTATAGTTGTACACAACACTACAGTATTAAGTTCGTATCGATATATAATCGACTAGCTTTTGCTCACGGCTTCGCTCTCATAACAATAGACTAAGTTAAGGTAGAAAACTTATTTAAAAAAATTAGGCCTGTGTTACTCGGTGATAATGTAGATGTCTAATGGAGAAAGAATTTTTTAAATTGGTTAAATAGTTTTTATGTTAAATCGTTACAATAAACAAACATACAAAGAAACAAACCAAAAATCAAATCTTTCGTCTTTTTGAATACTAAAGCGGTGGGATGATGAAGATATCGTTTGTACTACTCAGTCTCAATCTAAATATATGTTTACCAATAGGTTTTTCGCATTTTATAATAATATGAACAAAATAACGGCGATTTATGACAAAAATTATGTTAACACTAAGCAATTAGTTCAACAATATTTACAAATCTTGAACTACGATCAAACTGAAAATTTGATGACTGTTGTTCAATAAGTGTTACGCAATAAAATAGCTCTTTAAGACTACTTAAAGAGCTATCACATTTTACATCCATCTCTTCCTTGGCCTTCCTCTCCCTTTTCGTACCTCTATCCTCATATTCATCACTTGTTTACCTACATACGTATCATTTCTTCGCATACCATGTCTATACCAAGCCAAACGATTTCTTTTCACCTTCTCGTCTATGGGCACCATTTTCAGACTACCTCTTACGTATTCATTCCTAATTCTGTCCAATCTCGTCACTCCACACATCCATTGTAACATTCTTGTTGTAACATTCGCCCGGTTCCCCGAGCTACTGTAGTTACTAGCCAATATCCCTCCAGTGACTACAGTATCCCTGACTATAGAGCCTACTTTCCTGTCATACGTCCCGTCAATTTACCCCATATCTTCTATCCTTCTTTAACGAGAACATTTCAGAAGAGGGTTGGCGTCAGGCAGGCGACCGGCTGGTAAAAATACATGCCGCAACAACTGCAGTATGGTCGTTGACGCAATAGTAGGAAATAGAAAATGTGTTTAATAAAGTGCTATTCAATTTCTCTGTCAAGAAATTCTCAGTAAGGGCACGGTGTCTGGATTTGTATCTGGTAGACGCTTGGCCACCTAAAATATACGTGGAATCTCAAACCATAAATGGTGAAATGTAGGTATAATACACATTTTCTTCTCCCTAGCCTTTATTATTCCCAAGTCACTTAGGGTCGGCCTTCTAATCTAACCGGATTTGACTGGATATCAGTTTTTACACGGAACGGCTGCCATCTGACCTCCGAAACCCGAAGGCTAACGATACCCTAAGGCTAGACCAGTGTTAAGATATTATAGGGCACTGACTTCCTAATAACGACTGCCATATAACACACATCTATTTCATTTTATTTATTTCGGAAAACTTACAGCTAATAAATTCAATTTTCACATATATGTACACAATTATGTTACTTAACCTTTAGGGAACGTATAAGTTACAATTAGGAAACACAATCATATGTACACATCATTTATTTCAAGTGATCGTTGCCGCGATGATCTCATAAAAAACCGATTACTAAAATAATAATAATAATAATATTCTATCACATACACACAACACCATCTAGCCCAAACTAAGCAGAGCTTGTACTATGGGTACTAGACAATGGATAAACAAACATATATACTTTTTTTTTGTAAATACATACATATTATACATAGAAACACCCAGACCAAGACAAACATCCATGTTCATGCACACAAAAGTTTGACTTGTGCGGGAATCGAACCCGCGACCTCAGGCGTGGCAGTCGGTTACACTAACCGCTACGCCATCGAGTCGTCATAATATAATGAGAAGAATGTTTTTCATTTATGTGACACTGGTGAAGAAAAGGTCGATATCTATATCCTGGCATGTCAAATTGTACATTCGGCTCGCCCTAATCCTTACTAATATTATAAATTCGAAAGTAACTCTGTCTGTCTGTCTTTCCGTCTGTCTGTCCAGTCTGTCTGTTACCTTTTCACGGCTAAACTACTCAACCGATTAAGATGAAATTTAGTACAGATATAGTTTAAAACATAGGCTACTTTTTATTGATGAAGGTACCACGTGGGCGGAGCCGCGCGCAAAAGCTAGTTAAATATAAATTTAACCTGTAATTTGTGCTAACCGCGGGGACATACAGGAGGTGCGATCTGCGTAGAAATGCCGATGGAACACATAATCGAATTCTGTTCACAAACTCCGTTATGTCAATTGACCCATTCATTATGTTGAACAAGAATGATAAACCAGCAATTTTGCGCCTTTCATATAAGGATAGTAATTGAAATTTTTTTACTATACTATCTACTTTCCTTGTAGAAAATGGTTTTTAGATAAACCCTTGTTCAACTAGGTACTTCTTTCCCAACAGAATTCTAAATTGTCAAACTAAATTAAAGACAATACATAAATACAAAAATCTTCCTTCTGCTCAAAAATAAAATATGGTATTCCTTTTTGTCTAGACATATAAACCATCTAAACGGTTTTTCTGGATAGAGAGCGTCGAGTAAGGGATTATGTAAGCTGGTTAGGTTTCAGCATTTTACTGGAACTATTAGCCTAGCACCTATATATTCTAAACGTAAATAAGAATTGCGGTAGTGGAAATATAAAAGATATAGTTTAAATAATATGAAAGATATAGTTTAAATAATATGAAAGATACTGTATGACCACGACAGAATATTTTTAAAGACATACCTATATCTTGAGTCGCGGAGAACTTTTCAAACAACGGACACAAAGCATTTGGAAAAGCAATTTGTGAATCACACAAATATTTGTCGCGTGTGGGGATGACCCACGACACTCAGTGAGGTAATGGTAGGGCCACCACTTAAATCTCAATTCCATCGTGCAGTCCTTCACGTTTGTAAAGCGATACCATTTGGATCGGTTTCGTTAATTATGGGCAGTCTATTATTACTAGATAAGGCTAGCCTGTCCAATATTTGATGACAGTGCTAATAAGTTGTATTACCAGGAAAAGTAGCATCTTCTTACACAACCTGACGTAGAGTAATAATAATAATAATGCAATAATAATGAGCTATAATCAATTCGGATACCAGCGGACCCATAAACCTACTACAGCCTTTCCATTCCAACCGATCTTTAAATCCTAGGCAACGCGCTAGTAATACTCCTTATGTCAGTAAGTCGGTAGGTAGTTTCCGATCGCTAACTATTCCAAGACTTCATTCCCAGCTTAGTAAACTATGTTCAAACTTTTCTCATTACCAGACACGGTCCATGTCCAGTCGGTTATAACAAGGCTGATATTATTGTATGTTATGTGTGTTGAAGCTACTGTCTTCTTAGTTCAATTGTGTTGAGTTCTGATGATAAAAGCCTGAGTTCTATTTACTGTATCGCGTGAAGCGTTCTTTGGATTTTGTGATTGGAAAAATTCTCTAGATTAATTTGAATAGAGTAACGCGATCATGCTATGTATTTACATGTAACACTGTTCTTAGTCGCAAAAGGAAGGAACATGGGCTGGCCAATGATGCCCGATCTTAACATCAAGCGTTCTAAAAAGGCAGATAGCACATAATATTGTAGCTATTCTTCAAACCCTTTAACAGTCCAAATCTATAACCTAAATATATTCAGCAAAACATGTACTTAGACGATCGACGATCGCACGTAAATGTTGGTATACACTATTATTCACTATTAATATTACTAGGAGCATCCTTTCGTTTCACCCGCCACGTTAATACCACAATGGAGCCACGTCAGCTGCGTAATAAAGACAAAGAATGAAGACGAAGAAAATTACAAACGGAATGCTTGTACAATAAAAATAGTGTATATATATAAACCAAAGAAGCAGGACCGTCAGTTCAAGGCCATCGTCCATCACACGGGAAAAATATTATTATTTCCGCCTCTAGTATAAACGCGGCGCGCAGTATTCCGTTCCCTTTAGTTAATACTAATAAAAACTCCAACTAGTTTCACACTATCTCAAACAAAGAGCTACTTTTGTTTTGTTCTCTTTATATTTTATTTCAGATCTTTCCTTTGTTCACGAAATGTTATCATTTGTAAAAGTTTACACAGCTCTGTAAGTGCAACAAAACTCGGCGAGAACTAACACAACAATTTTATAGATACAGCTAGGTTCAAAAAGTTAAATGTGTTGTAGTTAGAACTGAACTGAGATACAAGTGCTCCGAGCGGGCAGGGGTTTAATCACGAAAACTTTGTTACACCGAAACTACATAGCCTGGAAGAAGCAGAAGAATTCCTAAAGTTCTTTTAAAAGTAATATAACATAGACTAACGCTTGTATTTCTCCAAAAGAATATTCGGAAGTGTATTAGACCCACATTTTAATATCATGAATACTGCTATCCATCAAGTGTATTGCTAGACTCTGTGCCGCAACTTTTTTAGTTGTAACTCAAAAATAAATTACCACTTACCCAATCCTAAAATTTAATTTATAACTTCACTACCGCCTGCTAACATAGGTACAAATTTATGCTACGAGACAAACGAGACAGTCAACATTCGATACCTAACAACAGAAAATATTATCACAAAATATCTCGTAATTTCACAAAAATTGTCACTAGAAGAACTCGATCTTAATGATTAAACATCTGAATGAAAAAGAGTTCAATAAGGATAAAAAATATATAGAGCAAGTAACAGAAATGATTGATGACGGCCACGACACGAGAATGACACCCGACGAGTGATATTAAAAGAAATGCCGAAGAACGAGGCACGTTGTAATGCGAATCAAATAAATTCACACAGGCATGAAATTTAATATAGATTCGTTTAGAAACAAACGGAAGGATATGACATGAATGACGTACAAGAGCCAGCTACTGGTATGAATTAATGAATGTTAATAAAAAATTGTACAGTGATGTATATCTATTTTGAAGTATATTGCAAAATATATTAATATATATAGCAGCTATAGTTCAGTGGGGAGACCAACAGACTGCAATGCAGAGGGTCTTGGGTTCGAACCCATGTCGAAATTATGTGCGTATTGATTGACAATTATCGCCTGCTCCGTGCCTCGGAGAGCACGTTAAGCCGTCGGTCACGGGTGCCATGAACATCTATGGCAGTCGTTATTGGGAAGTCAGCGCCCTATAATATCCTGATACTGGTCTAGCCTTAGGGTATCGTTGGCCTCGGGTTGCGTAGGTCAGGTGGCAGCCGCTCCGTGTAAAAACTGATATCCAGTCAAATCCGGTTAGAACAGAAAAGCCGACCCCAAGTGACTTGGGAATAATAAAGGCTAGGGAGAAGATTAACCTCTACAAAAATATTAAAAGATATCTATTTCAATGATAACTATCTTAATAAAACATCGTTAGTGAGTGCCACTACTGTGCATGAGGTATCTGAATCAATTCTTTGATAGAACAAAATGAGATTAGTTTCTTCCTATCAAGAAATTATGAGTTGCAACAGGGAGATTGGTAATATACCCGGTATACGTAATACATACAATCATAAATGGTAAAATATAGGGGTTAGTATTATAATGAGATAGTTTTATTAAATAGTGTGATTAGAGTCAAGAATAGAAAAGGGTACGTTAAGCTGGTTTGGGCACGTAGAAAGAATGGACGAGGAAAGACTGACTAAGAAAGTTTATAAGGCTAGTGTGAATGGAACAGTCGCAAGAGGAAGACCTAGGCGAACGTTTCTCGATCAGATTGGAGGCGTCCTGGAAAAAGGCCAGGTTAAGAGCACCTTAAACCGACGGGCGTGTATGAAAAATGTGATGAAAGTGAATGAAGCCAGAGAAGTGTGTCAGGATCGTAGCAAATGGAAATCCGTAGTCTCTGCCTACCCCTCTGGGAAACAGGCGTGAATCTATGTATGTATGTATGTATTATAATTCTGCTACTCCCTTCGTATCAAAATCAAACTGTAAATCATATTGTCATGAATTGAGATATCACTTTCTTAGTGCCCATCTCGTATATTTTCGTTATACGGACTGGTTTTATGATCTACTTTAGTTAAATCGGGTAAATTTCAACTTGTTCAGTTTACAACGCCAGAATAAGTACTATTGTGTTATATTGTGAACGCGTGTACGTGTCGGTCTGAAGCAAATTGTGTGTAATGTCCGGGCTATTTGCCTTCAGTGAGGGAAACCCGACATTACTCATGGATATCGCTCCGGGCTACGTACAGTAATGATACAGTGGGTTCAAAGATTGCTACAGTGCTTTACAGATAAGAATTTAAAATACATTCCATTTGAATTTGATGAAAAGAGTAAAGGTAAAAATATCCGATATATTTCGTATTGATCTTTCTTTGAATTTGCTAGAGCATAAAAATCCTTAGAATAAAATATTTTTCTTGATCTTCAATATTAAAATTTGAAAACCAAATTCTTTTGTTAGATTGTACTGCGCAAATCGATTAAGAAATGAAACGCAATCATTCTTCATCTCTGATAAGTAAATTACCATTTTATTCATTCAGAGAATCTTATATCAATGTGTAACGGTCCTGATATAGAATACTTTGCTCTACGCTGGTACATAGTTAACAGACGACATCTATCAAATGAATATCGAAAATTAAGTAATGGTACAAACAAAATAGCTTTATAAATAGAATACACAAGTAGACATCAAAGACACGCAATGAAGAGACCAAACATAATGATTAATACCTGCCAGTATTCGGTATGAGTTGATCCTCTAAACGGAATTTTTTATCAGATCTCATTGAAGGCGGGTGTGTCGCCTGAATGGAGTGCTGTAGATTACGTTTGTTGCTTTATGTTAAAACTGGTGGGAATTTATCTTCAACATCCCGTTTAAAGGAGCAAAGTGACGTTATCAAAAACCAATATCGTTGGCAGAGGATGAGAAAAATATTTTTCGTCATCATTTATCAAAAATACACCCGTATTGGAGTGGAGGGCTCGTTTGATAGCGACGTCTGGCATTTTGTCACAAAACCCATTCACAAAGAACGGTAATTTCTGTAGAACTGTTCGGGGTATATTAAAAATCCTTTTTGGGAAATGAACATTGAGTTTTTATGATTGCTCGTTGACATTCAAGACATGTCGTGGAACACAAACGTTTACTGCTGCTGCATATTTTTTAACTCTGAAAATCTTAAAATTGTCTATTCTCATAAGCTTAACATCAATTTAAATACGGATAAGTATAGAGATACATATATATATATATATATATGCTCTAGAGATACCGTCGAACTGTCAATGCATGTCTCGAGTTCGATCCCTAGCCGACCTCTAACTTAACAAAGCTCGTTGTAACAGTGAAGGAAACATTATGAGGCAACCTGCATGTCTGAACCTCCTCCATATTTTTCTCGGAGATATGTGATGTCTGTCAACCCACACTGGACACGCGTGATAGACTGTTAGCCTAACACTTATCATACTGAAAGGAGGCCCCTGTCCAGCAGTGGGACAGTTTGTATACGGCTGATATAATTATATTATATGTAGTTCTTACCTTTATACATGGAATATACTTAACTTACATTAAATTCTCCACTCATATCTGATTAACCAACAAAAAATATCTCAGAACAAAATGTATCTTGTTTGAAACCTGAATTCCTTACTTCAGAGGCTTTAGAATGCTGTTAGGTCAAAGAGGCGGTAAATTAATTTGAATACGTTAAACGTACCAGAGAGTTTCTCTAGTAAAAGTAATCCTTGCAAAGTTTTGATTAAAATATGAAACGTCTCAAATGTTCACGCATTTAAATAATAAACTACACAAAGATATTAAATAATATAATATTTTTCGCAAATCAAACATTTGTCAAAATACGGTCAAAACGGTATAAAAATAGCAGTTGCCTTTATTTCTAATAATAATAATATCAATAAAACGTAATGTCATGGGCCACAGCTGTGATATGCAGCTCACCATCAGACCTGATCGTATCAGATGACCCAATAACTAACCCGTCGCTCGCTCGTCTACCTTCCCAATCATAAAACATACTAAAATTACATATGCACCAAAAGTTGGCAGTCGTCAGCGAGGTTAAAAATTGTACCGAACGTATATGATCGTAACGAGGCATGATATGTTCCATTATTAATGTTTTATCACCTATTATATAAATAAATAATACTAAATCTTCTTCCTAGCCTTTATTATTCCCAAGTCACTTGGGGTTGGCTTTTCTAGTCTAACCAGATTTAACTGGATATCAGTTTTTACACGGAGCGGCTGCCACCTGACCTCCGCAACCCAAAGGCTAACGATACCCTAAGGCTAGACCAGTGTCAGGATATTGGAGGGTACTGACTTGCCCAATAACGACTGCCACAGATGTTCATGGCAGCCGGGACCGACGGCTTAATGTGCTCTCCGAGGCACAGACGGAGCAGGCAATAATTGTCAATCAATACGCACATAATTTCGAAAAGTCATATTACTTCCGAAAGTCAGAGGTGCGCGACGTGGGAAATAAATAATACTAAATGTACCTAGTATTATCATTATTACATATATTTTTACTTTTGCACTCATAGTAATGGGTAGTAACCCATTACTATGAGTGCAAAAGTAAAAATCTGCTTGTTTGTTACTTTTCAAGACTAACATGCTAAAGTGATTTTGTTTGAATAGTTTACCAGCAACGTCACTAGAAACACTTAGTATTATAAATATTCTAATAATATTTTCTTTTACCGTGAGAGAGCCACGCTTCGGTACGAATAAGCCGGATCAACCGGAGTGATACCACAGCCTCACAGAAAACCGGCGTGAAATAGCGCTTGCGTTGTGTTTCGTCAAGTGAGTGAGAGTGCTGGAGGCCCAACCGTCCTCCCCCCACTCCCACCTTCTGGTAGTGGCAAAATTAAAGGCTGGCAACGCCCTTGTGACTCCTCTGGTGTAGCGGGTGTCCATGGGCGGCGGTAACCGCTTACCATCAGGCGATCCGTCTGCTGGTTTGCCTCCTATATCATAAAAATAAAAATATGCTAAAATAATTATGTACCTATTTTACACCCATACATATATATTGATTAATTTATATGGAGATAGTTTGAAAATTCGATACGTACTTTGTTTACTTATGAAAATGAACGTGACGGAACATTATGTAATAGCTACAAATAAATTTATATAACAGAATAATAAATTGTATTAGAAGAATCCAATTTTGTTCCAGTAGCACTTAATTCACATATTGTAATATCCATTACGGTTTATATGATACTTACTGGTAATATCCACAAAAAGGAAGCAAAAAATGTCCCAATTTACCATCAACAAAAGCTTCACCATTTACACCCAGATTAATGTTGTTTTTTTGTCTTAAGTATCACACCATACTGCAGTATATCTTATTTACTCAAAGAAATAATGTCGCTTCTTTGCAATTTACTTAAAGTATATACAAAGCCGACAATATTTCAGTCCGCTTTGCCATAAAATTTTAAAATATAAAGCCAAATTAAATTCGATGTGATTTTACTTTTTTACTTGTCAGACAAGACGGATATTAAAGTGTTCATTAGAGTGCGCAAACTCATTTATAGCAACACATAAAACTGACGTAAGCAGACAAAATGTGACTTCATGATTTTCCTAAATCATCATCAGGCCCTTCCGACCCTTAATGTGGAAACGAAGAATTAAATTCGTTTTACGAGAGGGACTGTTTTACGGCCCAACGATTCTGCTGACGCGTCTTCAATACTTTCATCGTGATAGGCTTTTATTTCGGTCCCCGCCTCGAGCTTATTATGAAAATCATCTTGTTTATAGACGTCCTACTGGTAAATACTTATATTCGCAATTTTTCTCTCAAAGAACTCCCGAGCTCGCACATAAACCCCTAAATCGAATCCGTTACTATTTATCTTGATCCTCTGTATAAACCTATTCAAAACTCCAGTCATGGCGTACAACGCGCAAATGATTACAACTGGAAATAAATTAGCTTTCCCTCGTTGTATCCGCAATTGCGGATAAAAATCCGTCGACGTCCACGGATGATGGATGATGGATGATCGTGGATTCTCGCGGCGTCCATACCCACACCGCGCCTCGCCGCCTCGCACCACTTATTTCTGAGAAATAAAGAGAACTTTAAGCGAAATGAGCCGAAACTTCATGAAAGGGAAAATTGCCGAATGAACCTTGATTGCTTTTTACACTGAATTACTTACGTTATTGTTCTCGGTGTGACTCTGTTATTCGATTTCCTTACAGACAGTATATTAGAAAAAAATACTGCCGCCTGCCGAGGGGAACGGAGCTCGGAAAATATCATAATAGCGAGTCTTATCATTAGATGACATTGTTTTTATGGAGAGGAAGTAACGTATGATATTGTTCGGAAGCGAGTAGACACAGTCGTAAAATTTGGCGAGATAAACCGACTCCGATATTGGTCAAAATCTAACCCAAAATAAATACGCTCGAATATCGTGTATGTAAACGAAAGATAGGCTTCTTCAACAGATGCGGATTAACGTTCGCAATAATAACGGAGTAGTCGTATAGCTCGAGCAGATTCAAAAGGACGAGCCTTTCTTTTGTGGAGGTTTTCTTTTTGAACCCAATACGGCTGAGAATTACACATAACAGCGGCGGACATTCGTGTTTATTCGCAAGGATCTCGCCGCACTCGCTTTGACCGTTACATTTTCCACGCAAATGCCCCGCAACGACCTCTAATGGCCTCACTTCGATCTCACGCTAAATTTCTATCGTTATTGCATTTGCGAAGATTCCGGGTTAAAAGCATTCGTAGCGGTAATGTGGACGGGTACACGACATTTCTTTTATTTCGCCGCGTTGGAACTTTCAGATAGTGCAGCGTCGGGAGACGGATACTTTAAATTGTTTACGAGTTAAAGTTTTGACTCACCCAGGTCCTCTGCTCTTTGGAGAGCTCTTCAGAGACGACGCTTTCAGTCTTCGTCACAAGGTCATCTCTAAGATTAAACTCGCCGTAAATCTCGAAGCTAAAAGTTTTGCACCCTCGCAGTGACTACAGCTCCGTCAGTTTATTTATTCGTCACTGGAGAACAAAATCTTTTGTCCTCAAAATTATCACGAGCGAACAGAGCAGACTTTAAGTTATAACTATCTAAATGAAATAGAATCGTTCATTTTAGAACATTTAATTTCGATTTTCGGCAAGTTTTAACCTTGTTACAACTTGCCGAAAATCGCTTGCAATTGCAGTGTCATAGAACTAAACTTTGATAAAAATAGGACTTTGAAATCAAAGTTCACTCACAGTTGCTATAACATTTGCAACGTTCTCACCATTCCCGCGGCCACTTCACCCCACTTATGATGTGTGTTTGTACGCCGCGGCTCGTGGCAGTTTCGCGGCTTTGAGTACCAGCAATATGTAATAAAACTGTCACACACAACATGGAAAGTTCAAAGGCTGTGGAACGATTACAGCCAATAATAATTCGTTTTTTACGGGGAAACGTTTTCCTTTTACATCAAAGGCTGTGTGCTCGTCGAGATACTCTACAGCTTGTTCTGAATGCTTGATGTGTATGTTAAATGGTGCATTTCAATGTCTCTGAGAAACTGATACTGAATTGATTATTGCCGTACTTATGATTCGTACATTTACTTATCATATTTTATCGTTTAATAATTTTATAGATATCTCAAAAGTAATGTTTTCGCTAATGTAACAGGCTATTTCCATTAATACGACTACTTGAGGATCCTCAAAGGAGTTTCCAATTATTTCAAATCCGTCACACTTCTCTTGTTATCGGTGAAATTGGCTACAATGCCAAACGAGCTGTACAGCTTGGCTTTAATCCGACGATCGTTAGGATATGCACTCAAGGGTGAGTGGGACCGACCCGAGTGACCATCTATCAAAGTAAGCCTCGTTAACTTAGAGAGTGCTCAGTTTTAATCGTGCTTACTTCTGTTTCTGAAAATCGCCAAATCTGAATGACAAATGTATGGGGTGGCTACACTGCTTTTTGTAAAGTGGAGGCAGCAGAGCGGAGAAGTGATTTATTGCGCGCACCAGCAGACATATTATATCGTGTCCCAATGAGCCTGTGTCGTCTGTATCGGGTAGTACCTGCTACTAGAATCATGTGATGTATCGCACACATGTTTTCGTTGAATTGTTTTTCCTCCATTCCTCATTCGGTTTTGCGTGATTTGATAAATACGACGTACGATTCGGAAACGTATGAATGTATTATTCAAATCTATATTGTTGTAAACGTATTCGACATTTTCGTGACGGAAAATATCGTATAATGGAATGGAATGCGACCTGCCAAGTGCTTTATCCATTTTAATCTCCGCTATTTCTTTGACAGAGGCAAGTCTGTAATAATATTCGGTGGCAACGATGGCGGGTTTGCAAAGCCTGTGTGTGATTGAGGTTGTCGCGTTTTGTCGATTTATTCCAATAAAGTATAGAATTTACGACACTGGTCCTGACGGAATTTCGATTCCGACATTCCGAAGAAAGGAGGTACTCGCTACGAGGACGGTAGCGGCTTATGTGTCCGTTACAATGCGAGAGTGCGCTAAGGATAAAATACGGCGATAGAGATCTGGTGTTTATTGCCGCATTTTCAAGAAATAAATAGTTTGTAGCAAATTGTCATTTACATTTAATTTGGAGCATGATATACATAATAGTTAGCAGTCTTTGCAGATAATAAAATCCGGCAGCAAAATTGGTTTTAATACCATAATTGGCCATCATGTGCCAAATATATACAATACCTCTACCTATACGCACTCTCGCCTATATATCTTCGAGGTGATAGCCAGAAGTAAACTATGATTTAAGTTAACTCGATAGAAGGTAAACCTATTATCGTACGCCGGACATATTCGCTGCAACTGAGGATTTCCTAATAGGAAAGCAAACAAATATTTTCTAGCCCGAGTATCCAATCCAAGACCTCAAGATTGTACACAAACATAGTTTCAAACTTATGGTATTATTGGTCCTATTGGCATTGGCTTTGCTGCTATAGCAATAGATCTAATCTAGAAAGATCCAGAACCTAACTTAGAAACAATTTATATATTTCTTTTTTGCATAAATAAATTATTTTTACCTCTGTTTCGCTATAACATGATATCTCTCACGTATTCTTACATAGCTATCATTCAGGCCAAGACGTGACTCATTCTCAGCCAACAAACAGTCCGTCACAATTCACGTCAAGACTATAAATTATTGAATAGAAGAATATCTCAATCGAATTTGCGTAGGCAGCCGGTTATATGTCTACCGTTTTGAAATATGCCACTCACGTACGAGCGGGGTGCTTCGCTCACGAGATACTCAAAATCCAATGTAGGCTGAAGATTAAAGTCGAAAACTCGCTGAGCTGCTTCTGACACGTGGGCGATTAACTGGGCTAGATAAACCAGGGGTTAAAGGTGTATTGACATATGCGGGTGGGGGGGATAACATTTTGAATTTTCTATAATCCGGACGTAAATTAGGATGTATAAAATGAGAAGGAACATATAGAATCGTTGGAATTGTAAGATGAAAACCACTTTGCCTCTTTCCCAGAAGGGTAGGCAGTGACTACGCATTTCCATTTGCTACGATCTTGACACACTTTTCTGGCTTCATTCAATTTCATCACATTCCTCATACACGCTCGCCAGTTTAAGGTGCTCTTAACTCGGCCTTTGTCCATAACGTCTCCGATCTGATCAAGAAACGTTTCCCCTAGGTCTGCCCCATGTGACTGTTTCATTCACACTAGCTAACTACTATTATAAACTTTCTAAGTCAGTTTTTTCTCGTCCATTCTTTAAACATGCCAAAACCAGCTTAACATACCCTTTTTTATTCTCGTCACTATATCCACTTTCATGCCACATCTCTCTCTATTCACACTATTCCCTATTCTATCTATATTATTTTTATTTATGTTCATATAATAAAGTCTCGATAAATACCAGCGATAAACTAGTGGGAAATCATTGGACTGCCACAGAGACGTGACGCAGAGGTGTCGAGTTCGATTCCAAGGAGCGCATCTCTAACTTTTCGAAGTTATGTGCGTATTAAATAGTTAATTATCGCTCGCTTTATCGGTGAAGGAAAAACCATCGTGAGGAAACCTGCATGTCTAAGAGTACTCAACAATGTTTTCGAAGATATGTGAAGTCTGCCAACCCGCACCGGGCCAGCGTGGTGGACTATGGCCTAATCCTTCTCACACTGAGAAGAGGCCTGTGCCCTGCAGTGGGATAGTTTCATACAGGGCTGATATTATTATTATAATCAAGTCTCACTTGCTTTACTCCCTTTGATAACAAGTGAGAATCAGCAATGAATTGCCGTAAATCTTAGAGTTTGAAAAAATGGATCAAGTAATATGCAAGGGTCATGTGATACCACGTGACTTTGATTGGTCAAAGGTCATAGTCATTTCAGGGGTATAGCGACTATGCTGAGTCGAATGACGTTGACTGCGAGTCTCTAGCTCTTACGGTTCTTGAGTTGAAAGTTGTATAACAGACGGATGGACAAAGCTGTTGTATAAGAGTTTTTTCAAGCTCTAAAAAGGTGTATTATTGACACATTTTACTAGCTATGGTTTTCGGTGCCACTTAATAGAGGGAAAACTTATTGCAGTCTAATAGGATTTGACACAATTGGAAACTCCGAGCTGTCACTAAGAATTCCTCGACATGACGCGACTTGGTAATTGAAGCCGAGACTTTATGCTTATCAGACGTATTACTACTGTACCTTCATCAAGGCTAACTAATATTATAAATGCAAATGTGAGTTTGTTTGTTTTTTTGTTACGATTTCAAGCCTTAACTACTCAACCGATCATCATGAAAATCGCATACACGTTGCCGGGGTACAGAAAAGAACATAGGTATCTTAGGCCACACCAAAAAGTACTGTTTTCGAGAGATAGATAATTTACATAACCTACATTAACATAAGCGGCGCCGCGAGCAAAATCTAGTGCTTGATAAAACTTATGAATCAGGATGTAAGCAAACGTATAGTTACATACATAGTCGAATACATGATTGAGTACATTGTACAATGATTAAAACGCCGACTTCACTTCCAGAAGCGATAATTGTATTGAGTGTTTCTATGTATAATATGTATGTATTTACAAAAAAAAACAACTATATATGTATGTTTATCCATTGTCTAGAACCCATAGTACAAGCTCTGCTTAGTTTGGGCTGGATGGTGTTGTGTTTATGTGGTAGAATATTATATATATTATATATTATATATATTGTTCAAACCCAGAATGTAAAAGCAAATATCACAATACGAATATCACTGCAACATCCTCGATATAAACAACATATTCTTGGTTGAACACAGTTAACGATGAATGTCCGATACTTTGAAATGGACGTTGCATTGTGAATGTGTATGTTGAAATTAGAAACTCGGAATACAAAGAGACTTCTGTAATAGGGACAAAGAAATTGCCTTCGTCAGAGCATAAATGTACGATGTTTTTGTGTTTATTTCCACGAATTATATGAATGTAGGAAAATATAATAGTCAAAATCAAAAATCATTCATTCATTTAGGTCACAAAGTAACACTTATGAACGTCAAAGTTTATGAGTTAGTGAGTTTAGTGAAGTAACTGAATACTAATAATACTTAGGTTTATACAAGTTCTTTTTTCTATTCTCACACTAAGAAGAGGCTCTATGGTTATGGTTTCAACACAGTCTATAAATAATTGTCATTGCTTGGCATTACCTAAGTCGCTAGCTCATCAGCCTGAAACAATAAGGAAAAATCAGAATCTGGTAAAATATAACTGTAATACATCTATGTATGTATATTATGTGGGGGCCAGTCAGTGCAGACCGGCGACACTTCGACCCAGTGGGATCTTTTGTGTCGACAATCTCCCAATAACGACTGCCATAGATGTTCATGGCAGCCGGGACCGACAGCTTAACGTGCTCTGCAATACGCACATCATTTCGAAAAGTGATATAACTTCCAAAAGTCAGAGGTGCGTGTGGGTTCGAACCCGAGGCCCTCTGCATTGCAGTCTGTTGGTCTCCCCACAGAGCTATCGCTGTTCTGTAATACATTTATACATACCCATTGGTGTAATAGGGTAGATGACACACATTTTTTATTTTAAGTCTAGTAGTAATATAACCTAAACTCTAAATTACAAACAATTTTTGAAATCGATTCCTAAATAATTAAGATGTAATTTCAAAGGTAGTACGGGGAATTGTCAAATAGCAGAAAAAGAATGCACGATTCAAAACTGTGATGTAATCGCTATTTAACCGCATGTGTGCGAGGGAGATAGCGACACATCCTAACTATGACCCCTCTTTCACTCCTATTTATATTTAAAATATTAATTATTATTATATTATTTTGCAACCAATTTTTTCTTTTGCCATAAATAATAATAATTTATACCGTGGGAGAGCTATGCTTCGGCACGAATGGGCTGGCTCAAGCGGAGTAATACCACTGCTTCACAGAAAACCAGCGTAAAATAGCGCTTGCGTTGTGTTTCATCGGGTGAGTGAGAGTACCGAGGCCCAACTCCTCCCCCATCTTCTGGGGGGAGTAAATTTAAAAGGCTAAACACTTTAAAGGCAATACACTTGTGACTCCTCTGGTGTTGTGGGTGTCCATGGGCAGCGGTAATCGCTTATTATCAGGCGATCTGTGTGCTCGTTTGCCTCCTATATCATAAAAAAAGATTTCTTTTGATTGCTATTTGCTTTTGTATAAAATAATAAAAAATCAAACAGATTGCACGGATGGTGTAGAGGTTTAAGCGGTCGCCTCGCCAATGCCACGTCTCCAAGTTTAGTGGATTCGATCCCCACACAGAACAAAAAATTATGTGGTCCAAAAATAGTCGATCCGATTCTGGGAGGTCTTTGTATCCGTTAAAGTTCGCCGCGATACAGCAATTATACCTAGCGGAGTAGTATTTTAAAAATCAACATCACAAAAACATAAAGTCCCCCGCGACACAGAAATTATTTCTAGTGCGGGAGTAGTTTTTTAAGAACCAAACAAATCAACATCATATGCAATTACCCTATCACACATAATGCTGAAGCAGTTACACATATGAATGGAACGGTCGCAAGAGGAAGACCTAGGCGAACGTTTCTTGATCAGATCGGAGGCGTTCTGGACAAAGGCCAGGTTAAGAGCACCTTGAACCGACGGGCGTGTATGAGGAATGTGATGAAAGTGAATGAAGCGAGAGAAGTGTGTCAGGATCGTAGCAAATGGAAATCCGTAGTTGCCTACCCCTCTGGGAAACAGGCGTGAATCTATTTATGTATGTAGTTACACATATGCACAACAAGATTTATTCACGTTATAGCTTCGTTTATAACAATGTTGTTAATTCGTATGTTCGCATTTAATTACATCGCCCCGGGTACTACCTCATGCCTCAATGGATATCGACCGACACACATACATACACAGATCACTGTATGTATATACCTAAACAGCATTAATTTACATGTCTAATGCATAAAGGATGTTGTAAGCTTGTTACAAGTTTGTTACATTGGTTTGTCATTAGAGTATGTACATCTTAACTAACTAACATTATAAATGCGAATGTAAGTTATTTTGTTACGCTTTCAAGCCTTGATTACTAAACCAATCATTATGGAATATCGCATACACGTTATCAGGGGTACAGAAAAGGACATAGGGTACCATTTATCCAAAAAAAAGTACTGCTACTAATATACCTAGGCTACATTTATGCGAGTGAAGCCGCGGGCAAAACCTAATAATATTATAAATGCGAATGTGTGTTTGTTTGTTTGTTACGCTTTCACGCCTTAACTACTTGACCGATTGTCATGAAATTTTGCATACACAACAGCGGTACAGCAAAGGACATAGAGTACCTTTTATCTAGAAAAAATACTACGACAAAATCTACATAAACGCGAGCCAAACCGTGAGCAAAAGTCTAGTAATTATATACAAACTCGCACGCTTATATTTCCGAAGGGGTTGAAGGATTATTAGGCTTGTTTCACACGTACCACAACTGCACTACAACCATAACCACACCACAACCACACTACGTGGGCGGGCGCAATTTTGTATTGAAAATTAATAGTAGAATTTACACGGACCATATTTTGCCGTCATTATCGACCACGTGGGTGATACCGACCACATCGCAACCTCAACGCAATCACCTGCGGCACCGCAAACTAGCGTCCGACCACATTGCAGACCCAACGCTGCGTCAACGCACCGACACTGCGCGCACGCTTGCGCCCTTCCCCCGTCATTCATTCTGCATTGTACTGTGGTGCCGCGTGGTTATAAAAACAGACTGACAGCGAGACTTTTGACACAGACTTATTTATCGAGGAGATCCGTAACGAAAACCGGTGGCGACCTGTCTATCTGCACTCGTGAGCGTCATTGCGTCCTCGCAACCACATCGCAACTACTAATGACAACTCAACCACATCAACATTTTGTTGGAACCACAACGCAACTGCAAAAAGCTGCAGCGACACTATCCACACGTAACCACTGTTTGATCACCTTTTGTCGCCTCGATGTGGTGTGGTTGTGGTACGTGTGAATGAAGCCTTACACCCACATTTCGGCACCTTTGGTTTTAGGTAACACGTTATAAGAAGTGAGTGTATTATATAATAGTCGTCAATGTAAAAATCACTTAAGTCACAAAGTAATACTTATAAACGTCAAAGTCAATTGGTTAGTGAGTTCACCTAGTTATTGAAGCTACATTTATGTTAGTTGCCATTAGTTACTAAAGCTACATTTATTTTATTTTAGCTGTTCAGGCAAATGGCTGAACCTATCGTATTTGCCAGACTTAAAATCGACATAACTACGGCTATTCGCTACCGCTGACCCGCCGAGGCAGTTACTTTTATCCTTAGTTTAAATCCTTAAGACTGCGCTGAGCGTAAGACAAGATACAAGATAATGACAGAGCTCGTGCAGCACATATTCAAATCGGCGCGCGGCCGCCATAGTAAAATTAGCGAAAATATTAATCATTATAAGTTTTTTACACGGAGTAATTGTAAACACATTCATTGTTATGGTAAATATATATTTACCATAACAATAGGTACTTTGAAATAACGACACTGGAACATTGAGACAACTACCATCTTAGCCTACCCGTGACCATGGCTGCTGAAAAGCAACCGAAACGTCGAGGAAAGTGTAAACTTAAATATAAATAGTTTTAATAGTTTTAATAATTTAATAAGCTTAAAAATTAGTAAACTTTAATAGTATCTAGTAGTAGGGTAACAGTTTAAAAAATTTGTAACAAAGTGTCAAATAAACAACGCGAAAAAATCCGTATATAGTAGTTTAATTTCAATGAATAACAATCGCGTAAACAGAAGACAATATTATATATTTTATATTTGTATTAAACATAATGTTGATTTTATTCACTTAATTGCGACCGCCTGTTTTGGCACATTTCGCTCGGCGCAGTCTTAACTTCGAGTCTTTTATTATTTTTATTAATATAAAGTTGCTTTGTATAAGTGAGCGTAAGAGCCACGAATGTTTGGAAACGATGGCTGAAAGAAACAGAAAGTCAAATCAAAGGCTTATCTTGATTGTTATTCTCGCTGTGCGTCTTTGGAATATTTTTACTTAAACAAAAACCAAATTCCACGTTAAGGAACAAGCCTCGTGTTGCGAGACTTTACAAAAATTTAATTAACGAACACAAAGTACACCCAGACTCAAAACAATTGTTGCAACTGTACCCCAAAAGAAATAATGTTAATCTTGCTTGTAAAAATCGGTTCTATAAACACTGTGCTGCATTTCCGGACCCTTGCCTTTTAGACGCAAATAAAATTTAAATATTAGCCTCCAATTTTTTAAAACTTAATCAATAACATGTTAATATTTATTCTATGTATATTTTGTTCTATGTAATAATAATACATACATATTGTATGTATTTACAAAAAACAAAGTATATATGTATGTTTATCCATTGTCTAGTACCCATAGTACAAGCTCTGCTTAGTTTGGGCTGGATGGTGTTATGTGTATGTGATAGAATATAACTTTTTTTTTAAACAATATGTATTGTCGGCCTCAATGACGTAGTGGTTAGTGTAACCGACTGCCACGCCTGAGGTCGCGGGTTCGATTCCCGCACAAGTCAAACATTTGTGTGCATGAACATGGATGTTTGTCTTGGTCTGGGTGTTTCTATGTATAATAAGTATATATTTACAAAAAAAAAAAGGAATATGTATGTTTATCTATTGTCTAGAACCCATAGTACAAGCTCTGCTTAGTTTGGGCTAGATGGTGTTGTGTGTATGTGATAGAATATTATTATTATTATATTTAAGGTTACACTTTCCCTGACGTTTCTTAGCTTTTCAGAAGCTATGTTCACGAGGAGACTCTTCAGTCTCCCGGTACAATTAACAACGCGATATAATCCGTATAAAGTATTTTAATTTCAGTTGTGTGTATGTGATAGAATATTATTATTATAATTATTAAAATTTTAGTGGCGGTAGCTCAATGGATAAGGCATTGGGCTTGCGATCGAGTGGTCGTGGGTTCGAAGCATTGTAGCTTAGCTGGAGGGGTTAACAAGAAAACTAGTAATTCAATTTTAAGACATAATATAACATGGCATACCTTTGTTAATTCTTATTATATTTACGCATAATTTTTGTTAATCATAAAGTTGAATTGTATATTATCACAACTGGCCGCTTGAGGTGGCCTATGGGCCACTCTGTGGCAACCTAAACTGGTTTTTCGGGTTGTGACTAAGATAATTATGTCAAATAAACAGTATGCCAAAAACAATTATGGCAAAGTATTACAATGCCAAAAAAAATGTCAGAATAGTTATGCCAAAGTTACTGAAAAAAACATTATGCGAAGAGAAGGGATTCTTTTCGCATAATGTTACCATGTGCGCTGAGCGGCTAGCAGTTTACACTGGAAAACGCGCCCTTTTTCCTTATGTATTTATTCTAAAGCAGTTTATGCCATCATAAGACCACGGTAGTCAATGAAAAGACTTACTATGAAGCGTATTTATAATAACTTCATTAATTTAATTAGTAGTATACGAAAAGCTTTTATATGCATTACGAGTTTATTCCTTTGATGAAGTTTATAGTAGGCAAGCATAAAAATTCATTCACGTTTACAAACAGAAAGGAATTTTAATTAAATTTGTGCATTAATACAGGATTATACAGATGAAATTCATATTAAATTGTATGTAATGTCCTCTTGACCGAATTTCGCTCACGGCGGCCAATCTTAACGGAGACTGGCCATCTGCGCAGGAGATATTATAGTGCACAAGCGTGTGCGCAAACACAAGTGCACTCTCTATTCCCTAATTCTCAAGATCCGAGGGGACGGTAATCCGACACGACCGGAGAGAGATCAGGCGCAGGACCAACGGCTTTACGTGCTTTCCGAGGCACGGTGGTGACTAACACCGCCAACTTCCTAACTCCAGGCTGCTATTGAGATTTCTTAATAGAAAATCCCAATAACTTTTTGTTGGTCCGACCCGGGATTTGAACCCGAGACCTCATGCGCACAACAGTCGCATTCACTACCGCTGCACCACGGAAGCAGTATTTATTTTAATTAATTAATATTTCCTGCGCCTTTCTTTTAATTTTTAGAATGAAAAGTAGTCTATTCTCTAGCCCATTGAAACTATCTCCTTGTATAGACAGGTCAATCTGCTGTTGCATGAAAGAAGAACAATCCGACGATTACACCTTCGCATTTAATTTACTTTTTTTTTATATAAGTACTACTAATGTGGCAAACTAGCATACGACCCACCTGATGGTAAGTGGTCACTGTAGCCTATGGACGCCTGCAACACCAGATACGACCTTTGCACATTGGCGACCCTTTAGAAAAGGAAAAAGAGAAAAAGAAAGTGAGAAGGAAAAGGAGTGGGAAGGGGAAAAGAGGGTGATTGGGCCTCCGGCACTCTCACTCACCAAACGAAACACAACAGTAGGGATACTGGTATTTCACGTCGATATTCTGTGAGAGGGGAGTCCTTCCCCGGTTGGATTTTTGACATTGCATGCTGAAATCAGCGAGGCTCAACTCTACTATTCAAACTAGACTTACTAAAGTTTGTCCGCGGCTTCTCACATTAACCTAGATATTGTCAATACGTTTTTATGCCTAACGAACAGCTCTTTTTCTGGGTAGAAGATGGCCTACATATGTCTTTTTTTGTACCCTTGTCAACGTGTATGCAAAATGTCATGATGATCGGTTGTGTAGTTAAGGCGTGTAAGCGTAACAAACAAACTCACAATCGTATTTATAAATTTAGGCAAGGATGAGCAATTTGTCAGCCAAGTGTGTCCTACTTTTCCCTCGGATAAAGGGTTTCTTCCCCCTTTACCCAAATTTGCCTGTTATGCGCTAGTTGAGACTAATCTCTTCAATATCTATTTTAAAATGTCCACTCCCACAACAGTTATAACTCTTGTGGGTGGGGACTTTACGAACATTTTAACAACGAACACATAAAACATTCAAATTTGGAACAAAGTTTTAAAGCAGTTTTCTATTTGAAGAATATTATATTGAGTTTGAGAATATCATTAACGGTGTAATACATTGAACGATTTCTTAACCCAATTGCTACACTGATGTAATACGCAAGGAGCAATGAACTGCACATAATATATAAAATGAATCCGTTTATCGGGCTAAAATACGGTTGCTTGAGATTTATGTTAACATTACTCATGTCGCAGAGATATGGAATCGCCGCTATTAAACTTCTGCCTTCTGTGCTTCATCTCTTTCCATTAGGAGCAAAAGAGAGAGACAATGAATGTTACAGAGTATCACTCTATTTTATGATATTGTAACAGACAAGTAGCTATATGTTTAAAGCATATTATATTTGTCAACACTTGTGTAGCACTTATGGAGCAGCGATAGCTCAGTGGGGAGACCAACAGACTGCAATGCAGAGGGTCTCGGGTTCGAACCCACGTCGCGCACCTCTGACTTTCGGAAGTTATATGACTTTCCAAAATTATGTGCGTATTGATTAACAATTATCACCTGTTTCATGCCTCGGAGAGCATGTTAAGCTGTTGGTCCCGGCTGCCATGAACATATATGGCAGTCGTTATTGGAAAGTCACTGCCCTATAATATCCTGACATTGGTCTAGCCTTACGGTATCCTTAGCCTTCGGGTTGTGGAGGTCAGGTGGCAGCCGCTCCGTGTAAAAACTGGTATCCAGTCAGATCCGTTTAGACCAGAAAAGCCGACCCCAAGTGACTTGGGAATAATAAAAGCTAGGGAGAAGAAGATCTTATGTAAATAATAAGTTCGTTTTATCATATTGTAGCTTCATACCTGCATACCTTCAATGTGTGTTGGCAGCCCAGTATACAGCTTATAGTTAGTTGTCAATATTCACTAGCTATAAGACAATTGAAATAGTGGAAATTCAATGAAAACCTTCAACTACGCTGGAGTAGACAAAAATGTCCTAGGTTATAGAAAATAACCAGGGGTGAATCTATGCCGAAAGTTTCGAACTCCTTACTGCGCCTGGAAATCTTACATCAAGATCCTTATACCGCTTCGCGTCCGGGAGTTTGCTCGTATAATTACTATTGGCACTAACCGTGAGTGCAAAATTTATGTCACAACTTCACCCAAATGACTGTCAGTGCTGGTGCATTGAAGGTCTGACTAATATCGTATAACTGTACAGTGGGCGATGTTCGTTTCATGTGATGAGTGTGCAAAGCGAAATACAATAGATAGGTTACAGCAGTATCTAAATGACCTTAGGTTACGCTAGCCGCTTATTATCAAGCAGAACGTTTGTTTATTTAATGAATTTAGCTTCGATTTCTAAATTGCTATGATTGGCTAACTCAATTAGCAACATAGACTAGATCAGTATGATTTTGATATATCACATTTCATTGATTAGTCTTTCACTATTGGATGTTCTCCAAAATGTATTTTAAATATGCTAGATGTATATTTTAAATACATTTTGGCTATGCTAGGTTAAGAGTATTCTAAGCCAATAAGCGTGCATCAAGAATATGACAAAATATAATAAAGTAATATAGACAAACCGAAGCAATTGGAAATCTATAGTATCAGCTCTTCAGAAACATAATATTATGTCAGACTATGTATAAATAAATGTGAAATATAAAACCGTTTCAACGTTGCAAAAATGTAATTCAATCCTATATCTTGCAGTAGGCAATCTTTTACAATTCCAGTAAATATCTCATGAATTCCATGCCAAATACAATTTTTTTTTCTTCGCAAAAACTAACTGCCAGATATTTTCTCTCGTCGCGTTGGAACGGGTAGTACAATTTATGGGCACGCTACACAGTTTCGGTATAGTTAGGTTTTATTCAATAAAACCTTTCATTTACCAACAGTTTGGACGTGGAATATAAATTTGTAAACACGCAGAAGAAATACTTTTGAGTTGAAATTACGGTGGATGCTTTACGTATTGCTGTTTGAAAAGGGTAATGACGTCAGAGGCGCAGTCATTTGTTTCTTTGTTGAGATCGTACTCTCTGATTGGTTTATGTTACTATGTGGAATGCGTACGGTATATATTGTATGCTGTTGAAGGCTGTTAGTGGAAAATGGGAATATGGCATCACGCATTTATATGTCTGAAGGGTTAGCCGTAGGTGCTATGCTCATATTTTGTTGAATGTTTAGACCTCATACGGCAGTACTACGAGCCGTTCTATCATATTATTATTGGGTCATACTCTCTAAGAAGAAGAATCGAAACCGGGATCTCTCTCATCTCAGATAATACCATAAACACAAAAACATGTATAGACCACGGCTAGGCAGAATAACTATAAAAATGAAACATGCGGGGCAGTCTTTGGGGACTGCCGATAGAAGTGAAAACTAAGTAACTTGTGAACTGTATCGCCGAGCTATTACATTATTATTTTTGAATTTTGAATGCGTTCGGTGACGATGACGCGACTTCCATGATTTTTGTTCACCCAAAAAGTGCTCAACGCGCCTAAAGAAGTTTTCACTTCAAAAACATGCGGGGCAGTCTTTGGCGACTGCCGATAGAAGTGAAAACTAAGTAACTTGTGAATTGTATGGTCGAGCTATTAGATTATTATTTTTGAATTTTGAATGCGTTCGGTGACGATGACGCGAGTTCCATAATTTTTGTTCACCCAAAAAGTGCTCAACGCGCCTAAAGAAGATTTCACTTCAAAAAACCTTCACCAAAATGAAATTAAGATAGCTTACGTAAGCGTACTGCATTTTCTTTATGACTATCATTTATATTAATATGCAACGTTTAAGCTTATAAAACTACGTAGTCCATATTAATTTTAAATATAAAATTTATTTGTAAACTACAAAGCTCAGAACACGTTAGCTATTAGAAGCACCCCGCGTATTATATTGTATAGGTAATAATGAAATCCGCGCGTGTCAGTGACAAATACACAGGCAATACAAATATGACACTTATATTGTCAAATTGGTGATACTGCCTGCATTCGGCACCGTCCAATATACAAAATGAATATTATCATTACTTTTGTCTCTAGTAAAAACACATCACGTAGTATTCTTTGTTCTGTGTACTGAACCAATTTGGTTAAAATTTAATATAGATATACTCGTAGCTTACTTTAAAACACGGTAAATGAAGGCGCTAGTCACAGCGAGTCTACCATAAAAACCACTTTTTATTATATTCCAAAGTTTTCCTTGTCGAGTTCACTTCTTAAAATATGACCAATGCTTGGAAACACCATAAAAATCCTTTTTTATTAAGTTGTTCGATTTACTTTTAAAACGAATTCAAAAACGGGAAAAGTTCTAAATTTATGCCGTATGTTTTTTTATGTATGTTGCCTTATATTGCCAGTATTTCTCTAGTAATATCGATGATTGTATTTTTATTTAAATGGAGTATAATGCTTTCAGTTTATTTCTGTATATGATAATAACTGAAATTCTTCAAGGGCTAACAGCAAATTAGCTTCAAAAAATATTTAACTATAGGTTTTGTTGATAAATAAATGTATGCAACATTATTATGTGCAAGCACCACATTGGTTCAGTTTGGCTAAAAGTTTAGTTAAAAAAAACACAGATTTATTACACTTTTTTTTACTGTTTTTAAAATAAGATTATATATTTTTAAAACGTTTTATAATTCATCGCTTTTCCATACTGCTTGAAGATATCTCATTCTGTTTATGCGAGTCGTTGTAATATATTAGCGTGTTCTCGAAATATCGACCATAACACGGTAAAGTTTTCCGTCTCAGTTGTCAGGAATATGGACATGTTTACGACAAGGATAGTTGAGGCACAATAACTAGAGGTATAACATATTCTTACCATGATTATGGAGTTTGGAAATTTGCTTGTTTGGCGTCTATAAAGTCACTCCCTGTAACGTAGGCTAATAAAATAGTAAGCAAATTTTTGTTATTAATATACCTATATATTGCTGTCTATGTTTTCTGGTATAGATGTTAGTTTATCTATGTAATTATTTTCCCATAAGTTCATTTTTCTAATGTAGATGTACTCATATAAAATTTCAATAAAAATATAATAATAATAATATTCTACCACATACCTACACACAACACCATCTAGCCCAAACTAAGCAGAGCTTGTATTATGGGTACTAGACAATGGATAAATATATATATACATACAATTTGTTTTGTAAATACATACATATTATACATAGAAACACCCAGAGCAAGACAAACATCCATGTTCATGCACACAAATGTTTGACTTGTGCGGGAATCGAACCCGCGGCCTCAGGCGTGGCAGTCAGTTACACTAACCACTACGCCATCGAGGCCGACTACACGATAGATCGTACATTATTAAATTTAAAGAAAAACTAGGATTAATAAGTAATTATCAAAGCCTTAACTCAATCTGGGCCAACGCAAAATTAAGTCCGTGACTTGTCAATTAGCAGTCATGCTAACATCTGTCACTTACACCCACAGAATACTCAATGCTAAAAATCAACAAAAAGTCTCTTTAACCAATTTGTGAATGCAACTCGCTGACATCAAACCATAGTTACGGCCACTTCAATTGCTTTTGAAACTCACTCACAAGTATCACTCACAACAAACACACTAAAATTTGTCACAATAAATTGTTACTTAATCACTACTGTTTATAGCAGATATTCAAATTAAGCCCACAAGCGGCCAGTAAAAGTAATATAAAAACGTTGCCTTTGTTAAACCATTAAGTAAATTCAGGCAAAAAATAAAATGTTCTGAATACAATGAATAGGCAACTTCAACGGCATCGTTTTCAAATCCCCGGGAGTTAAATTTTGAGCCGGTAATAGATTAATATGTAAATGAACGCGAGTGTACAGGGCATTCAAACTGAGGCTGTTGGCGCGTCGTAAGTTGCGTCACATCGTTGTAGCATTGCATTGCCGTTGCATTGCATTGTTGTCGGGTATTATTGTCAATTATTTACATTGTTGAGGTAAGATGCGATAAGATATAAATCAATGTAACAATATTGATTTATATCTTATCGTAAAATAAAGTCACATATTGAATTGTATTAGGAGATACAAAGCGGCAATCCATTGTAAAATAAAAATATAGAAAAGTAGCAACGACATAAGCACGATACGCCTGTCTTTGCCAAGAGAGTTCTGTATTGCCAACCCTTTTTATTGCAATATGTGGAGCAGGCAATCTAAGAGGCGTCGCGAGTACCTCTGTTCCCAATTATTTTATTTTAAAATCACATACTTATCTAGTTTCTTGTCGTCATAAGCATTTAATTGCTTTCAACTAGTACCGTCATAATGATGCATAGTCACCGCGTTGTCAAACTCACGTCGCATCATCGTAGCGTTACATCGTCGGCACGTTAATAACAAGAAGATGACTTGCATCGTAACACCTTTCATGCATGTTGCAAGACAAGTGTTATATTTTTGACAATTAAATCATTTCTTAGTCACGTCAACGTCGCGTCGCAATGCATAACAACACTACCGAGTCACATGGTCGTTGCATCGCGTTGCTATCACATAGCTTTAGAGAAGCTATATTGCCAAGTTGTATCAAAGCCAAATCACATCATGTAGATAGTGACACGTTGTGGATTCATGTGATGCATCAGATTATACTCAATTTTACATACATTTACTTTATCCCCCAAAAGTATAGGCAAAGGTGTATAATGAGGTTTTACAGTTTTAGGAGGTGTACCCATTACCGTCTAAGTGCCAGATTCCTGCTGCTATTTTTTTTTACAGCCTTCGATGGCAAACATGCATACGGCTCACCTAATGGTAAGTGGTCACCGTAGCTTATGGACGCCTGCAACACCAGAGGCATCACTTGCGCGTTGCCGACCCTTTAGGAAAGGAAGAAGAGAATACGGAAGTGGGAAGGAGAAGGAGCGGGAAAGGAGACAGAATGTGATTCCTTTACTATTAAAATTCTGCTCAGAAAATCCCAATAAGACTTCGCCCGAAAATCGAACTCAAGACAGGCATTGCAGTCGCATTAGCTACTGCTGCGGCGCCGAGACAACCACTCAATTTCATACATACATTCATACATAGATTCACACCTGTTTCCCAGAGGGGTAGGCAGAGACTACGGATTTCCATTTGCTACGTTCCTGACACACTTCTCTGGCTTCCTTCACTTTTATCACATTCCTCATACACGCTCGCCGGTTTAAGGTGCTCTTAACCTGGCCTATGTCCAGAACGTCTCCGATCTGATCAAGAAACGATCGCCTAGGTCTCTTGCGACTGTTCCATTCACTACTCAAATTCAATGAACATAATATAATATTGTCTTCTGTTTACGCGAATGTTATTTAGATATTATCAAACTTTACTAATTTTTAAGCTAATTAAATAATTAAAACTATTAAAACTATTTATATTTAGGTTTACACTTTCCCCGACGTTTCGGTTGCTTTTCAGCAGTCATGGTCACAGGGAGACTAAGATGGTAGTTGTCTCAATGTTCCAGTGTCGTTATTTCAAAGTACCCGAACATAATTTAATCGTAGTGTAACAGTTTCCAAATTTTGTAATAAAGTGTAAAATAAATAACGCGATAAAATCCGTATATAGTAGTTTAATTTCAATGAACATAATATGCAAATAAAGTATTGATGAAACGAAAACTGTTCCAACTTTAATATTTAATTAACGGATTTTAATGAACTTTGGGTTCCGTATCATGTTTACGTCGAACTAATGGTTCCGCACAAAGTTTTACGACTTCACGGTAATTACAGAGGTTATGAATAATGGACCGTTGTTTAAGAGTTCCCTTGTATTCGAACGCGAAGCGTTTCAAGACTTGTATTAAATTTTGTATTTTCGTTAATTGAAATTTGTAACAGATTAAGACTGAATAAGTATTTTATTTAAACAGCTGGTCGTAAATAAGCGTTATGGAATTGTCTAAAGGGTTATATAACTATTTAGTTGGCTGTCATTCTGCGTATTGACTGATTCACGAGGTTAAATAACGTGATCACCTCTTAATTGTAGATGGGTGACAATTTACAAAAAAGTGAAGAAATACCTATGCCTTCACAGAAAAGCCCTAGCCTAGCACCTCTACCTGCATATCGAATTCGAATGATGACGTGCAATTTCTACTAAAAATATTCGGATATCAGAAGTTGTATGATCCCGCGTTCGAATGTTGCTAAATTTGTTGTTACTGATTCGAATTGTATTTGAAAATTCAAAGCTTGATTTGAAGATGATGAACAATTATTTATTATCAAGGATTAAAATATTCGAATATTCGTTAAATTGCCGAATATTTGGCAAGGTTTTTGGTTTTCCATTTTAGAATGAATTTCGACCACTTGGCGACCGCTAGTATGCATAATGTCGCATAGTTTTTATGGAGAAAGAGTGCATTTAAATTTCAACCGATTAAAAGTATTCTTAACCGATGAGTGTGCACAAAAATAGGATACAATACCTAGTGTAGATCTAGAGTATATACTAGATTTGCCCGCGGCTTTGCACGTGAATATGCAGGTTATCTTAACTTTTTATTCCTACTCATAGCCAGTTGTACTCATTGATCGGCAAATGATTAGCGAGGTTAAGCAACGTTGGGGCGGTCAGTCTATAGATGGGTGACTGCTTAGTGGTATTTCATCTGAGCGTCGCCGTGCTTTGGAGGGCACGTAAAAAGTCGGTCGCAGTTGTTGTCAAATTGACAGCAGTCGTTAAGTCATGTCAGAGGCCTACGGGCGCGGGCTTGAATAACTCTTGACAACAGGTTGGCCACTAACCACACGGAAAAAAGGGGAAAAATCTTCGGGAGCAGTACTTTTCCTGGATGAAAGGTACCCTATGACGTTTTCTGTACCCCTGAAAAGCATTAAGTGCTCGACCAACTATCACGAAATGATAAATACACGTTGTTGGTGGAATATAAAAGGACCTAGGGTACCTTAAATCCAGAAAAAACTCCTTTTACTACCCTTCCCTAAACTACATTTATGCGAGCAAAGCCGCAGCCATAATCTAGTATTAAATAAACATAAAAATACGTTTCGCTTGAGTTAAATATGTACTTTCAAGGTAAAGAATTGACAGCCCAAAAAGTTATCTATCCTTAGGGAATATAGTAGATACTAAAATACGAAAAACCAACGCAATTTTCTTAAAAACACACTTTGGCGTAAGTAATTTCCCACTATTTTTGCTAAGAAAATATGTTTCCACATACTTATGTTATTATAGGTATAATGCTCTCTCCCTAAGAATCTTGACGATTTCTCTGAAGTCTAAGTAAGATAAATGAGGCATACGCGATCCAAGATTGTAGTTATATAAGACTTAGGTTGTGTTCACATTTGGCGAATAATTTGTAGCTGTCTGTTTGCTGTTAACCTTCTCCTTTAAGTTAAATCGTAACTAATGTCATAAATTCGAATGTAAGTTTGTTTGTTTGCTACGCTTTTGCACCTTAACTACTCGACCGATCACATTTAAATTTCGTATATACCTATTCTATATTAAGTTTTCAACAAAACACAAACTCTACATTAATTAATTCTTTGTCGCGGTACTTTACAAATGTTTATATAACGGACAACAAACGTATAGACTCAGAACTGCCATTTATGAATCACATATCATTATGGGTTTAAGAAGAGGGTAGAAGTTAAACTATAGTACCTCCATATCAACAATTAACTTACTACTGCATATGAAAATGCCTCGGTCGAACAGCGGTAGTAAATACGTTGTGGGATACGCGTGAGGGTTTGACTGCGATATCCAACACCGGTTATTTTTTTATTGGATTTTTATTTTAAAAAACTGTCAGTAGCTCCACGGAACGAAATACTTTGACTGGTAATTGACAATAGGCTTTTTCTTATTACTTATAATCTAAAAACATCAGGTGAAATGTGGATGTAATAAACCTGCTAACTCCGTTGGTGGTAAAAGAATACGCCGCAAACTATACGCATAATGTGAGCATTGCCTTAGTATATTCAAACTAAGTCATATTTCTTCGTTAATGGTCGGCAATGCCCGTAGAGGCGTTATCTGATTTATATCATAATATAACATAGTTAAGACCCCTTAATTAGTTTCGTATATAATTTAATTATGCTCCCTTTATTATAGAGCTTTCGTACTGAGTGATTTTTGAACATATACTTACACTTATATACTCAACAAAAGCTCTCAAGTCCTTGATAAATTATTAAATTGTGATATACAGCCCACCGTTGTTACTTGTCTATTGTTTAACTAATTCTCAACGTTGAGTAATGTTTATAAATTATTTTTTGTTGATTATTCGCTAGTTTATACTTAGCTACCTATAAATATAAATATTTATCTTAATTGAGAGTGGATTATACTTGAAACTTAATAGAATTACGCTCTTTTTATAAATTAGTAGTAAGGAATATATACCATAAAATTATAATTAGTCGTCATTCATATAATTAGCAGTTTGGTAGAGTACTTGGAGATAACTATTTATGGACTACACAAATTCTGCCTGGACTCAAACCCACATCACACTACAAATTGGTGAAGCGATAGCTTAGACCGCTCCACTATCCGTGCAGTCAATATTATATATTAGATTTCGATTTCTAAAGCCAAATCAGACATTTAAACTATGGCATTATAACATGCAATCATGACGTAAATATAACAAGAACCTCGAAACAAAATGGATTTAAACATAAAACAGAAGCACTCGTAGATTTAAACAAAAATGGTTGAACGTTCTGCGGTACAGTAACGAGTGTCGTTTATTAATACTGGGATACTTATCAAAAGTGCTCATAATTTATTTCTGGCATTTTTATAGTTCTTGTTATGTCTAGACTATATTTGATGGTTGTTTTTAAATTTATTTTTTTATTTTAAATGGCGGTTGTAAATCTGTAGTTGTAGATGTGGAGAGAGAAAGTGCTTACTCCACCACCATGTGAGATACTTAACCAGGAAGAGAGTTAGCAGCGATAGCACAGTGGGGAGACCAACAGACTGCAATGCAGAGGGTCTCGGGTTCGAACCCAAGTCGCGCACCTCTGACTTTCGGAAGTTATATGACTTTTCGAAATTATGTGCGTATTGATTGTCAATTATCGCCTGCTCCGTGCCTCGGAGAGCACGTTAAGCCGTCGGTTCCGGCTGCCATGAACATCTATGGCAGTCGTTATTTGGAGAGTGTCCACACAAAAGATCCCACTGGGTCGAAGTGTCGCCGGTCTGCACTGACTGGTCCCCACATAAGATAATCAGGAAGAGAGAGAGAGAGAAAGAGAGATCAGTAGCCTCATTATTTTAGTGAAGGTTAATAGTAATGGTTCTATTCATAGAAATTGGAAACGATTTTAATGTCAGAAAATTCTCAGTAGAAGCACATTAAATAAATAGAGTGATGTCATAAGACTTTAAGTTGGACCTACATATCTAGCAGAACGTTGTTGTAATTCTGTTTTAACATCAGGCAGTTGAAATTTTTGTCTAACAGACCTGTGTTGAAAAGTTAGGGCAATTGTAAATATAATTAGTTAAAGACTATCCACGGCCAACCAAAAACTTGAATTTGTTGAAGATTTAACGATTCCACGCAACTGCCGCATTTTAATGCAGATTAACTTTATTAGATAAATATGTCTCTTCCGCGTGAGAATTGGCTACCAACAAAGATAACGCGTGTTGCAGCAACTCATAAAAAAGTTGTGAGTGTGGTAACGCAACGTAGTGCAAGGGACAAAATGGTACCCTACTAAAATCACAGCGTCTCCTTAAACAGTTTGGTCAGCTTTCTGACCAATGGAACACAACGCTAGCTTATTTGGCTACGAGCTCCTATCGGGCGAAGGTACTTTGCTAATTTAGGGTACTCTACTTTAAAATAAATCCAAGAGACCCGCAGTGCCCTTTAAAATAATATTAGATATTAAATACAGATATTGAATATTCTATTTTGGTTTTGCTTCCCGCAAATCGTTGAACTACTTAAAACTCTGATATTAAATACTTATCAAGAGTCTGACGTTTCAAAATTTAAACCAGCTTATATTTCTGGCCTATTTTAATATCTTGTTGATGAGGCTATCAGAATGTAGCCTTATTGTTAACGTCCTTCAAAGGGAAAGGTCGATTGTAATCCCTTCGGCTGTCAATAAAGCCCTTTATGTTTCATCGTCTTGGATTTCTGAAGTTACTAAAATAAAAATCAATTTATAAAATAATGTTGTGTACCTACAAATATAATATACCGCTAAATATTTCATGGTATATGGCAATTTTAATAGTGCTTTGTTAGTTAATGCAACCGCTATGCATGAGCGAAAGTTACGATTTCTGGGTCGGGCAATGTGTTATTAGGTTGTAATATCAAGATAATTCTGTCACAGAGTCTGGAAATGCGCACGGTAGAAGACCTCTATTACCTAGGATCTAAATGGTTGACGAAATGTGGTATGTAATACTTCTATACCTATCCTTTTATGGATGGAGACATACATAATTGTATAATATATCATATAGCGAAGCGCGATCGAGAATAGCACGATAGCGCATTCGAACTTGTTATAAATGTATGCGTCATCACTGATTGATATTCGAATGACAATCGAATCACGATATGACAAAACAATGTAATTGATAAGAGTATCGGCATAGAGCATAGACTAACGACCCTTCGAACACGGGAAGCACTTTGATGAGAGTTCTCAGAATCGAGTTCGTTTGTTTTATTAATAAATGTTTACGAATAATCATATTATTAGCCTGAAGGGATTTGAGCGAAGCTTAGTTGTTTACGTATTATGTTAAGACTGCGCCGAGCGAAATGTGCCAAAACAGGCGGTCGCAGTTAAGTGAATAAAATTAACACTTTTTTTTTAAAAACAAATTTATATATACATTTGCCATAACCATGAATGTGTTTACAATTACTCCGTGTAAAAAACTTAAAATAATGAATATTTTCGCCTACAAAACTACGTAAATTTGCACGAAAAATGCAATAACGTAAGCTCATGTTACGTGATTTTAGATTATAACAGTAGAAATCTATCCTATTTTACAGCTTAAACGAAACATAAATAGTTATATTACAATTTGTCCGTCCCAAATATTTAAGTTATTGGTTGACAGTAAAGATACATATTTATCAAAAAAACACAAATCCTCCATACAATTTTACTATGGCGGCCGCGCGCTGATTTGAATATGCGCCGCACGAGCTCTGTCATTATCTGTCTTACGCTCGGCGCACCGAGGCAACTTAATGTATTTTCTTTATAATTATTCAGTTCCGGGTAAATTTCATATAATTTATGAGAAAAGCTTAGTTTCATATGAATACACTGATTAAATCACCCATACCGCGCTCGCTTTCTGCTTTCAACACTCTCCTGCATACCAATCCTGACTGTGACCTGTTTGCGGATGGATGGCCAAATATATTGTTAGAGTGTCAGCGATTTTGTGAGAGGAACGGATGATTGGGTTTGTCTTGGTGATTATCCATATAATTATTTTCTTGTTTTATATCTTTGTTTTAATTTTTGTATCTGTGTTTAACCTTGTATCCTTATCTTTAATTATAGCAATTGGAGTACAACCATTTTAATAAAATAAATAAATTAAGTAGTCACATATAACTAATATGCTGTATTTATTATGATCGTTCCTTAATAGGATCTACAGAAATAGAATCGCGTCTACTTATTTGATAATGTGTGTAATATTTGGAGATGCAACTACAAATACGTATAAAAGAGGAGATGCCATGAAAAAGAATCAAGCTTGGTGGGTCAGTTAATAATTCGGGTGTATAATTTTTTTTTGTCAGCTTTATGTAATGTCCCACTGCTGGAAATGTAGCTGGAGGGGGTAGGTCCACCGGAACCAGCTAAATTTTGAAAGTGGTCTATGAGAAAAAAAAGTTTGGGAATCTCTGATTTAGACCATACAAAGTGGTATTGTAGAAAATTCTAAGGAACAATAATATGTTTGAAATTCAAAACTAACATGTCATGACTTAGGTCATGACAAGATAGGCTGTTTAGTGATATAGAACAATGGAAAATTTAAAACAATTTAGTAAACTAAACTAATTAATAGACCTAGTTGGCAATGCTCAATTTTTTCAAATGCAGGCATATCCGCGCTTAGTTACTAGTCCTTTTTGCTGGTACGTTTTGAAGTCATCCACGCTTATTCTACTGTATTAAACTTAAGTACTACACTTACCATATATTTGGACAGGAATGGACCATTACTTGTCTTTACGAAGGAATTTTAAGATTATCTTATGTGAGGAGGTGTGTGCGTGCATTTATTAAATTCTTTATATTTCTTACGTAATGACACGAAAAACGCGAACGAAGTTTGTAGATGAAGAACATCTTAGCTCTTTAATTAGTTCGCAACCTTATTTAGATGAACGTAAATGTTGACTTGTTAACTGCATTGTTTGCGCTTACGGTTAGGTTCTACCCTGAACTCTCGGGTTCCCTTCGAGTAGGCAAAGCGCGATATCGTTATATATAACAGTTATTTTTTTAATGGTTTGTTAATACAATTCTTTAATAGATTTTTAGTTTAATTTGCTTTCCTAGAAAGCTTAAAGCGGTATTATATGAGTATAGTGGGGTGCTCACTTAAGCCTGATACAACCAGATTGAGACCAATGTTAGTAGAGTTTTAGAACTAATTCAGCTCGCGCCATTATTCAGCATTGTGCAAGCTTTGGACTTAGTATTTTGAAAACCAGCTGTGATACTCACTTCCTGGTGATGGACGACTAAGTAATATGTCAATATGTAATATTATAAAGCATCTGCTTACAAGCCATTTACAGGGAGTTCATCCTTAATTCTAAATGGTCACACAAAGTGCGCCTTCGGAGAAAATTTCTCCAAAGAAAGCTGCGATTATGCACTGTTGAGTTTAGCAGACTGCAATATAGAGTAGTAGTAGTAGCACGTGCATTTGATGCAAGTGCTTTTAGTGATGTAAGCATCTCAGGCAGGTGAATTGTCCATTATCGTGCATAAGTAGTATAAAAAGTTTGATCCAGTAAATAACCAAACTTATTTGCCCATTTCAAAGTAAGACTTACGATCAAAATTCTCAATACAAAGAATTCTTAATATAAAACGACAGAAATAATCTGGAATTCTATTAAATCTCAAAGGTATTCCATAATTGAATAGCAAAGGTTACTTAGGCACGGTCCCTAATTGGCATCGGGCGCTTAACAAACTTAAAAATCGTAATGAACCATACGTTGAAAGCTCAAAAAGCTTACCGTCATAATGCTATTAAGTATAGAACAAAAGGATTTTATTTATTTGTTTTATTCGAATAAAAAGGTATTCGAGTGACGAGGCCTGTTTGTGTAATGAAAGGGCTTAATGCCCAGCTTATTATCTTAATAATATTATAAAGAGAGGTTTTGTTTGTTCAAAACATAATGCCATCATTAACGTATTGCGGTTTCATAATACCTCACTTTTGCGTACCTGTACCAGGATTACAGCGAAAGTATGTAGTTGTTGTTCAAATATAATATAATGAAACGTCCTTTGAACACGGATGTTTACGGACAACCTCAGAATGTACATGTAAAGATAAATATTTAATAGAAAATATGATACTTTTTGTATTTTCTACTATGTAATATGTATGTGACTGCTGTGCATGGGCTCTCGAGTTCAATTCTCAAGTTAGGCAGTGTTTTTGGGTTTCTGTAAAAGGATTATCAGCACCAGCACGGAGTCTTGAACTGTTCATTACATTGGACCTTAAAGCATAGCCGGTGAAAAGAGATGTAGAAAACCTCTGCCTTTGCTGTAACCAAGTCATTCAAATCAACATTTCTGAATGAGTGTTTAGAACTTATGAATATTATAAAAGTAAACGTAGATATGTTTGGGGGTCTGGATGTCTGATAACACACAAACCGTTAAACAGATTTGGATAAAGCTTCGCACACAAATAGGCCATATCCTGGATAAACACATAGGATTTATGCGGATAGAAACTGTTTATGTTTAAGTTTGAGTAGGAAATAAGTTTAGATTCAATTTATTTATTTTTGCAGGAAGCTCTCTTACTATGGAGTTATTTAATATTCGTCTTGCAAGTGATTCTACTGTAAGGCATGCAAAATGTATAAACATAGTTTATCCAAATGAAGGCTGACATTGAAATATATAAAATTAGATAAAATATTTTAAGATATTAAATTAATGCAAAGTTCTTTAAAGTTATAATAAAACAGATTAATAATTAAATTAATAATAATAATTTATTTAAGAAACAACGTCACAAATCTTTTAAAAGATTTCGTAAAACCTTAGGATATTTGTCAAAATATATCGAAAACACACCACTGATAGACCACGACAAAAACTTGTTATTTCCTTACACATTTATTCAGATCTCATACTAGTAAAGTTTCTGACCGTAGTGCTTTCTCAATTCAGTAGAAAGGCGTCTTGGAATATTTTATTTCGCTTCACTTTGGATTGATCAACAAGAGAGCTGTGGGTTCAATTCTCTCACGTCCATTTTTATTTTGCGATATATTCCACACTTGACGGCTTCTCGCGTATTGATGTAGTTTAAAGGAACCATGTTTTAATATTATTGGTGTGGAAGCATTTGCTTTTATATGTATATCTTATTTATCAATTTGCATATTACTTTATTTTTATGCGAGGAAGATGGCAAGCAAGCGGCCTGTGTCATGGTTAGCGATTACTGTTGCCTATAGGCGCTTCAAATATCAGAGATCCTATGTCATATGTTCACAACCGTGATGTCTCAGGTTCCACTTGCAGTTCGAGAAAAAGTTCAAAGTACACATGGAGTTCCAAAAATATAAAACATCTCTGCCTGCTCCCTTGGAGAGACATAGACGTAAGTCGATGTTTATATTGCACACCTTTACTGAGTCTAATGCTTTCCGAAAATATCTAAATGACTTGAGTGTGCTAAAAACATAAAAGCTAATCCTCACTAATATTATTAATGCGAATGTGAGTTTGTTTGATGATACGCTTTCACGTCTTAACTACTCGAGCAGTCCTCATGAAATTTCACCAGCGGTACCAAAAAGAGTTCAGGGTATCTTTAATCTAGGAAAAGTACTATTGCTGAGGTATATACATTTATTAATAAAATCCACACTAAAGTAAGCTGCAGGCAAAATAAAGTCCAACATAAATGGAAGTACTAAAACACCTTTTACAATTTTGGTTATATAATTTGGCCACACGTATTCACGTATCACGCATTAAAGTGATTATAGGATTAATGTACGCGGTAGGCATATAATATATTATGTATCAATGCATTAGTCGATACCACATGTGGTCACAAATCTAACTATTCTACAAGCATCGTATTACTGTTGCTTGTCTCGTTGGCTCAACGGTATAAGTTAGCTTTAGTGTCTACATGCGTTCGTGAGCTCATGGTTTTGATGCCCGGTTTTCCGGTTAGGAAATTCTAATTATCAGTCATCATCTAAACCGAAAGATGTCCACTGCTGGAAATAGCTCAAGGATTTCCGCACATACCAGTCTTGGGCCATCCAACCGCTTTCTGCGATCCCTACCAGGTCCTCGGTCCACCTTGGGCCTAACCTTGCTGCGTAGCAGCGCTATGTAGCAGTACGGAGTCTAAAATGTGGCCGATTCATAGTACTAAGTGCACCCTTTATATAAGCAAGATAAGTAGAGCTGAATCATGTCTACATTTTACCATTTATAACTCCCACTTATAACGATATAAGTTGTTGTACAAGACACACAATAAAATTTCTCGCTGCCACTGAAAAAGGAACATACTTAGACTACTGGATCAAATTAATTAAATAAGATGCCCTTTGATATAATATAACATTATAATAATGCTAGAAGAATAGATAAAGTTTGGCAAATGTTATCTCTTCATTTCAGTTCGTGTTACAGCAGTTAGCAACAAAACTCTCGGCGAGGTCGCGATTGCATCTGAAAATGATTTGCGAGGCTTTGCCGATTCAGGTAATGTTGAAAAACACCGTGGTAGGTTTAGTCGGCAGAGGCGTCGTCATTTTTCTTAGGGTAAGTCCGACATAACCCCTCCGCCTGTCCCCCGCGGAGGGGTATGCGTCAATGCATTCCCATACGTAAAAACAGAAAGCAAAAGGTTCAAAGAATTTTCTTTCATTACTGCGCCGAGCGAAATGTGCCAAAACAGGCAGTCACAGTTAAGTGAATAAAATCAATATTTTTTGTTTAATACAAATATTAACTATATATTTACCATAACAATGAATGTGTTTACAATAACTCCGTGTAAAAAACTTAAAATAATTAATATTTTCACCTACAAAATTACGTAAATCTACACGAAAAATGCAAAAACGTAAGCTCGTGTTACTTGATTTTTAGATTATAACAGTAGAAAACTATCCTATTTTACAGCTTAAACGAAACATAAATAGTTATATTACAATTTGTCCGTCCCAAATATTTAAGTTATTGGTTGACAATAAAGATACATATTTATCAAAAAAGCACTTCAAATCCTCCATACAATTTTACTATGGCGGCCGCGTGCCGATTTGAATATGCGCCGCACGAGCTCTGTCATTATCTGTCTTACGCTCGGCGCAGTCTTAAGTAACTGCCAAACGCAACCACGATATATATGAATATGTATATATGAATGTACAAAGACGCGATCTAATAATTATATATTTATTCCTATGTCATAGTTCTCTATCAGTCAAATCCAAATCAACCCACCTGCAGCCCAGTTTATTTATAAGACCTCAAATAGAATTGGGGGCATAGTGCAGTTCCGGCATTAATTCATAAGCGTATATCAGAGGCACCGCAAATGGCTTTCTGCTCTGGCTTGAGCATTTTCCGCTCTGCCCTTGAAGCCGCACCGCTTGGCTTGCGCGGTCCAACGGACGTGACCGGCCATGTGCAGAGCTCCACTGCAAGCGATTTAAATTGGATTCTAAAATGCGGAGTCATGCGGAGATATTAGAAAGCTGAATTTAAATTAAAGAATTGGCGAAAGATGGGTTGTAATCTGAAATTATTTAAAATTTTGGGTTTCAGGTATACCATGAGTTAAAATATTGGGCTGGAACAATTCAGTTGTCTTCTGTAAAATATGTTTCTAAATATGTATTATAAAACTTAAAAGGTTCTTGCGAATAAATTACTCAGTCAATTCAATCAAAACTCAAGACTTTTATGTATATATAATAAATAAGTTGCGTTTAGGTTACGACAAGTATTTGTGCCTTGCACCTCCTGCCGGAGGCTCTACGAAGGGGTCGTGCGGTCCATGGCGCTTTATGGGGCAACAGTTTGGGGAGATAACCTGACTGCCCGTAATGTTTCGGTGCTTCATGCGCCACAGCGTACAATGGCCGTCAGGTTAATTAGAGGCTACCGCACGATTTTGTTCGAGGCAGCGAGTCTCCTAGCCGGATCGATGCTCTGGGACCTGGAAGCGGCGCTTCTGGCGTCACTCTATCGTTGGTGCCAGGAAGCACTAGCTCGGGGTGAAGGACTACGTCTTCCCGCTTTAGAGACGGCACGGTCCGAACTCCGCCAGGTCTGGTGGAAGAATAGAGAAACCGACTTGTGCACCCCAGTGCCGGGCAGGCCACAATCGTAGCGGTAAGTCCCGTTTTTGAGGAGTGGCTAGAGAGGCGGCATGGCACCCTCATCTTACGGCTGATACAGGTAATGACTGGCCACGGTTGTTTTGGCCAGTTCCTGTGTCGCATAGGCCGGCAGATGAGGGCCGGATGTCATCACTGCAGCGACTGCCACGATGTTGTTGTGGACACGGCGCTGCATACTTTGGCGGATTGCCCCGCCTGGGCATCGCAGCGCCGTGAGTTGATCGCGGTAGTCGGACTGGTTGCCCTCTCTCTCCCGGCCGTGATTCAGTCTATAGTCTGGAGTGAGAGATCGTGGAACGCCGTCGCCTCCTTCTGTGAGGAAGTGATTTCCATAAAGGAGACGACGGAGCGGGAGAGGGCGCTTAAACCCTCTCCAACCACAGAACCGGGCGCCGGAGGGTGCGAGATGACCTCCAGCCACCCTGAGGTTTGACCTAGGGGTGATGGGCTGCTTGGGCCTGCTCGCCACCCGATCAGCACCTGGTCCGAGAGGCGGCGTGCGTGTTCCTACGTGCGCCTCTGTGTCGTGTCTTTGTCCCTCCCCAGGGGGACGGTGGAGGAATTATTTTTTTGTGTTTTGGCCTGCCGTTTCACACGGCGGGATCGCGATTGCATGTGAAAGCGATTCGCATGGCCTCGCCGTCTATGGTTATATCGAGGAACACCGTGGTAGGTTTAGTCCGTATTACCGGGGTATCTTTTCCCCGGTGAGCCCGACATAACCTCTTCGTCACCCCGCGGAGAGGTATGAATCAAAGCATTACCCAAGTAAAAAAAGAAGGCTTTGTTCCTTCCAAGTTAACCAATTGTAACAGCTCCATTTGCACATCAGGTAAAATTCAAAACCCTTTTCTTGACCCTCTAGTAGAATAGGAATTTTTTTAACATGCTTTGGAAGCATTTCTATGCTCGTTTTTCATAAAAACTTAATAATAATTGGAGAGATGTAAAGCAATAAACGACAATGCTATCCGCCTTTACACACACCGCACCTGATTAACGGACATAGGCACGCAGGTGAATAATTGACGATGACGTCAGCTACACATGGGTGCCCTGTTAGTGCTTGTTATCCAACTTGCCCACAAAACCACTATTACATACCTGAATAAATCAGAACTAGGATAACTTATGTTCTTGTGAATTTATTTTCTAATTGTTCAACGTTTTTGGTATGCGATTCTAAGAATATCGATAAAACGTAAATGTTTGGAATTGATTTCGAGAGAACTTGGCAATGAATGAATAGTACAATCAACGTCATACGTAGCTGAATATTAAACAAAATATGTATAACAGTATTTTATGAATGTTAATTAATTTATTACTGTTCTATAGTAATAAGTTGTGACTTAAATTTATCATTTAACTGTTACTGCAGTGAAATTTAAGGAATTACCATTATCGTGTATGATAAAACAATTCAAAATTTCATAAATGTTAATCAACTTATGTCGCTAACTATAACTACGACAAACCAAAATAGAAATAAATAGCAAATTGAATTCTATAACTTTTGTTCTATTGAAATATTCGAATTTGACTTTCAAGGGAAATCTAAATACATAGTATTGCACAATTAAATAGTCGTAAGATGGCCAAATCTTGCGCCTGAATACATTATATACATATGTACGCCTTTAATTATTTGCTGTAAATGATTTAAAACCTTCAAAGCAAATTAATCAAACAATGATGGTTAAATTACTTCTTTTGCCAATACCAATAATGCTTTCTTATAATTATTATGTTTAACAATAATCACATTAACCCATTCACTATAATAATACTCTCTTTTAAGTTCGGCACTTCATGCCTGGTACTCATATCGCCAAGATGCCACGTATCGATGACAGATATAGAATTTTAACAGCCATCAGTATTTTAAAATTTCCAAATTTCAGTTAGAGTCTATGCTAATACCACGAATGGTATTTAACCATATTCATACCCATATAAGTTTCATATTTACCAAGACATTAATTATTGCTACTAAAGCTCACAACTTAACAAGCAAATTTGCTAGTGAGCACCTTGCTTAGATAATGAGAAATGCAACGTAAGTCCTCTTATGAAAACCATTCACATGAAATAACCTCGTCAATATCAAGATATTTCAATCAGTACTCAAACCCGTTTCCGCAGGCCCGATACCCATGTCAGTACCTCATCCCTATTGAGCTTGGAGCACACAAAGCGGTGATTTCAATTAACTGATCGTATCGAACCGCACCGCGGGCGCAAACAAGTATGCATTGTCTAAACCAAATCGTTCGGACGACATAGGAATCCTTTCAACTAAGCAAATTCATTGTGGCGAAATAATAGTGTGTCGTTTTTTTAATCACGTGTCATAAGTGTGCGCATGATTTGCGTTATATCTAGTCGAGCTAAGTGTTATTGAGTTTTTGGAGTTTTAAAGTATAAATGTGGATTTCTTGTTAGAAAATTTACAATAGCATGGTATCTGCAGTTGTACCTGGTAGATGACTGGGCTTGCCCTCTATTATGTGAAGGCTACAACTATAATTGGCAAATTGTAGACATTATAAATCTCTACCTACTTTTTTGGGATACTATACATAATGCTTGAGTGAGACTTTTTGTAGGTATGTATTTAAAGAGATCAAATTAAATAATATTTTTATAATCTTGTTTAGCTAGTTAATAATTAGTTTGATGAAAACCAGTCCATATTTTACTTTAATATCTTATTTGATAAAATGTTTTTAAATGTAACAATGTAATATCTTCTTCTTTATACATCAGACCTTACCAACCTATGTTATTTATTTTATCAAAAATAGATTATCTTGTTTTCAAAAGTGGATACTTATTTGATGTTTTACTTTATTACATAAAAATTTGAACAGGCTTAGAGTTTTAGAAAGTTTTTGGTAGGAAAACAAAATAATCCGATTTAACTACTTTATAATCCAATCACTAAAATGAAACGATTTTTCTGGATTATTCTGGAGCATTTGATAACAAATATACACTCCATGAATGCTATGTAAGCTTTTTTGCATTTTATTGTATCCATGTTGGCACAATATGGAAATAATAGTCCTTCATAGATCGTCATCTTTTAGCGCTGTAGGAGTATGCCGCAAGGACCAGTTCTCGGACCACTTTACAATTCATCTTTTGTGCTGACGATGTAAAGATATTGTCGATTTTTTATTTTCAAGATTAGGACGAAATTGTGAAAATAATGAAAAGCTCTTATTCTTTTTTAGAGTACTTTCGAATATAGATAACCGAAATTTTCTTAAATTTTAAAATTATCGCAATAAAATAGTTATATTAGGTTCTTAAGTTACCATTTCTAAATTGTCAATAACTGAATATTTTTGTTAGAATATTTATTTATCATCATAGAATAGTATATACATATTACTGTATATAAATTTTTTGACTCAAACGCCCAAAAATAATCTTACAGTAATTCGATAATTTATACTGTATATACACCACGTTTAAAAATACAACAGATTTCAATACCATAAGTGATTTATTATGGTAGCAAACAAACCGCAAGGCATTTCATGTGAAAATCAACATCTCCACAAACAAATCCTTAGCTTAGTGAAGACTTACCCTTATTAACCCTGTAATGGTTCTAGAGGGTTTGAGTACGATTATAAAAGGAGACCGATTAATTTGTCGATATTAATATCTATATTGTTTTGTAAGTTTATTGGATCGTAAATAAGGGCTTCGTTTTATTGTGCATCAACTTTTATTGCTAATGGGTATGAATATGTTTTTTTAATAACTGGTTTTGTGGATTTCTCGTTTGAATATTATTTAAATAAATTTGCGTCTCTGCTACTGTGAACAATATTGTCATAAATAATGTAGCGATATTTAGTTGACATCGTTAAAACTTCAAACAAATATTAAAATGTTATATTTATTAGAGTGGTAGGCAAATACAACGGGATTATTTTGTTATGTGTTATGTATGGTTAATGAGGACAGAGAATTGTTGACACCCATAGATAACAGTAGAGAACTTTACGATACGACACGGCGAAGAACTTTAAGGATGATATGGAAGGGGATGACCGAGACATATCTTTATCCAATAAGTGGAGGCAAAATTCGCGTTGTATTGGTCAAAAGGAAGGCAAAAAGCGTCAGTCTTCTGCGTTCCTTTTGACGTGTGGCAATTATTGCACCACAGCGGCACACCGGCGGCCAGACACAATAGGTTTTCAATCATGTCTGACATTCCACTAATAGGGTAGTTGCCTATGTTTGATTTTGTATTTGGGTCAACTACCCTGTCAACACAGGTTCTACATATCAAATGTAACGCTATATTTGCAGATATGCAAGAAACTATCGCTGTTATACTCGTATAACATTTACATTCATATTAATTAGTGAAAATGCAACGCAAAGCGTGTTATAACGTAGTAAGGATTTGAAGCTACTTTTCTATCCTTTAACTGAGTCTATTGAAATTATGCATAAGCATGAGGCTGCTTTTTAATCAAATTAATACGTGTTTAATTTACATTAGTATTAGTAATACCAGCGCCATTTTTTGTTTGATAAAATGCTTTTACTATGTTTGCCTTATAATGTATTTATTGCATGGCTTGGCACAAAAGAAGAAGAAAGAGAGAAGAAATATAATATTACTATAATATATGGTTATGTAAATTTTTGTATCCCTTGTAAATAGTACTTTTTCTGGATGTAAGAACTTTATGTCTTTTCGATACCCCTGACAACTGGTATGCGGATAAAATCGTAATAAACGAACAAACTAACATTCGCATTTATAATTTTAGTAAGGATGCTCTCATTGGTCTAAAATTATCTTTTATCCATCAATTGCGTTAAAATACAGGCAGTTCATTGATCAATATGTCTAACATGATTACCGTTTTTCTAAAAGACACGCTAAGCGTTAGAACCTCTACTTTGGCACACATCGATGACAGTATAATATTCTGTTATAAGTAAGTACTTTTTATTGCCACGGTATATTGTGAAATTAGACACACATCGATATTCCTTCTGTCAGACTTGAGACTTTCATTCACCACCTCAGATACTGCTACTTCATCCGTATCACATTTTTTATTTACGCTTGTTTAGGTTTATCTACTACGTACCTCTCTTATAAAATAGGTACCTACAAGTCTTATGTTGAAGCTTAAAACATTTTATTGAACCAATAGTCTTCGCCTAAAACGATTGTCTAAGATTTTACTGAAGCAAACGGCGATCATAAAATCCAATGACAGCTTAACATGTTCTTCGAGGTTACGTTGAATTTCGATAAGTAATATAGTCACGGAAATACTGGAAATGTTATGAGAACTTTCTTATATTCTAACATTAACGGGCTTATTGTAAATTTTGATAACAGGCCATTATCTGAATTATAAGTTATAGATGAAAAATTCCTTATTGATATCTTAATAGGAAAACGTAGTGTAAATCTCCTGCCTGTAGTCGGGGATATGACTTTCTCAAATTAGTATGGAAAGTATATGTGTATGCAAGCAGTAAACCTTCAATATATTTTTGTTTTAAAACTTCTGCAGTTTCCCGTTGTGTATCCGTGTATCCAATATTCTTTGGAAATCGATATGCTTTAGACTAGTAGTTGATAAAATATGGCTCAATAACGACCTAAGATAATTTTTTTCTGCAATGGAATTTCAATGGTCATTATTTTTCTGCTCACACACTTTTTCAGAGAATTGTGTTTGCTGATTCATTTGACAGTATAAAATCTATTAGTAAATATAGAAATCCCTCGTAAATTGAAAACCAGCAATCGACTATCGATGTTGTATAGCTATCATACTTCAGTTCGCCGCCTCTTTTACCAGGTCGTCTATCTATAATAAAGCCGGGCGTGCTGCGCTTCGCGTTTTTGTCACCGACTATTTTGCCGACGGTTTTCGATTTACTGGACTATATAAGTTACCCTTTATCGCTTTAACCTGCTAGCTAAAAGGGTACACGTTCATTTATGTGTCCAAAATAGTTTTGTTCAAATACATTGTTAATTGTGCTCACTATATTTGACCGTTATGTACATATAAAAGAGCAGACGTATTTTTGCGCATGCATTTATTATTTAAGATGTTTGCGTCGAAGCAAATATCTGGCTTCGTGTCGCACCCTTTCTGCAACATCTTAGACAGAACTAAATCTGGATACAAAGTGCTAGAACTTCTACAACAACTATTTATAAGTATATAGTAGTCTCAAACGCCATCTATCAAACTATTTTAGAAACTATACAACCAGTATGTCAGATTTTTCATATACCTAAAATCTGCATAAACATATCCTACCGAGGTTACCAGCCAAAATGATGACTGTGAAATAAATAGAACCAATTTATTGTTTTTTATGCTACCTATTGGATGGTGAGAATTTACCTTATCGACTGGTCGCTGATATAGTTTCAGTTCCAGCAACTTACCCATCATTCATGACAGGTAGGTTTAGTCGGCAATACCCGGAACGTTCCATCTTATGGCCTCGATGGCGTAGTGGTTAGTGTAACCGACTGCCACGCCTGAGGTCGCGGGTTCGATTCCCGCACAAGTCAAATATTTGTGTGCATGAACATGAATGTTTGTCTTGGTCTGGGTGTTTCTATGTATAATAAGTATGAATTTACAAAAAAAAATATATATATGTATGTTTATCCATTGTCTAGTACCCATAGTACAAGCTCTGCTTAGTTTGGGCTAGATGGTGTTGTGTGTATGTGATAGAATATTATTATTATTAATATCTTTCCCCAATTGAGCCCGACATAAGGTCTCCCCCACCCTTTTCCGAGGAGAGGTATGCGTCGATGCATTCTGCAACGTTTAAAAAAGGCCGTATTATACTGTAATAGGTGCATCACTTAGACGTTAACGCGCTTAAGGAAGCGGAATAAAGAAACTGAGTTAAGTATGTGAACCTCCAAAACTCTTACTTATGTCCAAATTTCATTAGTAAGTAGTCTTCAACCGGTTGCCTATAAGAAAGTAGTACTCCCCATACTCATCGATCACCACATAATTGGCAACATCGAGTTTCCACTCAAACATTTCCAACACGTAGCCTGCAGAATTATAGTCGAGCCTTAACGCGTTGAATTGAACAAGGACGTTATATCCAATATAACTGATATGCATAATAACATGTTTGCAATATATTCTCCGACACAAGTTTCCTTTAACCATGTTTGAACTAATAATAGCTACTGGATCTCGGTCATAGCGAGAACGGTAATCTTATCGATACAATAGTTTGGTACTGTATCGATATACATAGTTAATCATAATTGTATCTGGTTGAATTCAGGTGTAGTCTTGGTAAGATTATGTTGAGATCTGTTTGTGGTGATTATACTGTTTATATGGAGATTGTGGTAAATGTATGACTGGCTACTATAATGTTTCTAACTTGATTCTCGGCACTGCAAAGCGTTACCACTACATATTATAAAACAAAATCCTCCGCCGCGTCTGTGTGTTTGTTCGTGACCAACTCAAAAACTACTGAACAGATTTTCATGCGGTTTTCATCAATAGACAGTGTCATTCATGAGGAAGGTTTAGGTGTATAATGGAAATGAACGATTAAAGTAATAATTATATAATATAGCAATGCTAAATTACTATTTCGATTAATTACTTGTCAACATATTTTGTGTAATGGCAACATTTTACGTTAATGTACTTGTTTGCAAGTTCCATTACATAGTTTAGTCGTTTTCTTGTTTAATATTTTAGAAAATATAACTATTGTACAGAATGATAAATACAAGGAAAAACTAAGTTAAATATTAATATATTTTTTTAGTATAGCCAATTTCTTGTGCACCTCAAAGCCTTATACTGGCATGCCCCTTTGGATGCAATACACTTGCACGTTCTTTTATGGGGTTATGCAGGCATTGACCTTTAGATTGAAGTGAACATAATGTTTGTATTAATTAATATTAAATATAAAATGACATTTCCGCTCAATTAAAACACGACGACCAGTTTCCGAACAGGCCAGCTTCCGCGCTGATTCAACCGCAAACCACATTTGTTAAACGACATTCATTATACAATGGGTAATGTTATATTTTTTCAAATATAAAAAATATCTTTAAAGCACTTAGAACTGCAGCACTCTGGCTGAGATTAAAGAATTATCGTAGAAATATTAACTAAACAATGTTTGTACATAAAGGATAATATTAAAAATATTAATGACTTTTTACTCGTGACAACAACTTTTGTTCTACCATTTTTATTTATTCATTATTAGTTTCATACAAATCTTAACATTCGGTTGCTCTAATCGCACGACTTAGACTACATGCGGTCGCAAAAAAAATCTGCGTCGTAACCATACAACACACCGCGGGGAGGAGACGTTGTGCGGGAGACGGATATGCAATTTTAAGCTTGTTAAAACATGTCGTTAAAAAAATCTACTGAGTTTTGCAAAGAAGCCTTGGGTAAAACGTTATTACTATATTTCATTTAACCCTGTATCTTCTTCTCCCTTAGCCTTTATTATTCCCAAGTCACTTGGGGGTCGGCTTTTCTAGTCTAACCGGATTTGACTGGATATCAGTTTTTACACGGAGCGGCTGCCACCTGACCTCCGCAACCCGAAGGTTAACGATACCCTAAGGCTAGACTAGTGTCAGGATATTATAGGCTACTGACTTCCCCAATAACGACTGCCATAGATGTTCATGGCAACCGGGACCGACGGCTTAACGTGCTCTCCGAGGCACGGAGCAGGCGATAATTGTCAATCAATACGCACATAATTTTGAAACGTCATATAACTTTCGAAAGTCAGAGGTGCGCGACGTGGGTTCGAACCCGAGACCCTCTGCATTGCAGTCTGTTGGTCTCCCCACTGAGCTATCGCTGCTTGCATTTAACCCTGTATATACTTTAAAATAACTTCATACTTGATGATTAAGACGATTTTGGCCGTATGGATGATATAGCGGTTACCACTGCACTGAGTGCCGTGGGGTTAGAGCACACGGGACAATAATTATTTGTGTGAATCAATAATTAATTGTTAAACAGGATAATTATTTGTGAATTACACAAAAACTATTTTAAATCTGGGTGTTTTTTAGGTCTGTTAATTGTATCGTTGTAAAGTCACCCGCGACAGAGGACCCGCCTGAAGAAGTTGGCTGTTTACAGTAAACAAAGTACTACAAACTAGACTTCCTGTTGAAAAAGCCAAAACATCAGAAAAATAATATTAATTTTAATAACAAATTAATTTAAAAAAATATTCTTAGGATAAACTGTATAATATACTTTAAATTAAATTATAAAAAATATTGAAATTAAACTACTACATATATACGGATTTTATCGCGTTGTTTATTTTACATTTTATTACATAATTTAGAAACTGTTACACTACTACTACATATTATTAAACTTTATTAATTTTTAAGCTAATTAAATTATTAAAACTATTTATATTTAAGTTTACACTTTTCCCGACGTTTCGGTTGCTTTTAAGCAGCCATGGTCACGGAGAGACTAAGATGGTAGCTGTCTCATTGTTCCAGTGTAGTTATTTCAAAGTACCCGAACATAATTTAATCATAGGTGTTTCTATTTACGCAGAATGACCTTAGAGTATCATGAAGTCTAGCTGTGGTTTGCTTCTTCTTGGGTTTGACTATTTGAATTACTGGATCCCAAGCTGGTCGTACATTCCAACCATCTTGTCTATTGAAATTAGGATCTTTTTTGATTTCAATAGCCTCGCGAAGCATACTTGGTAGGAATCGGTGTTCTTTAGCGAGAATCTGTGGTTTGTCAAATCTCAGGTAGTGGTTGGTCCCCTGTTGCACATGTTCACACACAGCAGACTCCAATGAGCGTTGGTGTTTTACATCAGCTATGTGTTCTTTCATGCTTCTTTTGGTTTGACCAATGTATGAGAGTCCGCAGTCACAATCTATTTTATAGACCCCTGCATCTTGTAAAGGTAGTTGGCACTTGACGGATAGTAATCGTATATAGTAGTTTAATTTCAATGAATAACATTCGCGTAAACAGAAGACAATATTATATATAAAATATGTTAATAAACATGTGTGACCAAATGTGGGTGTTGTAAATTTTGAAAAGGTAGACATATTCGTATTACTAGTATTATTACAACTCTAAAGCCTTTTGAGAATAGTTATAGGTGTAAGATTATATAAACATGTAGATGTTTACTAACTAAAAATAGAAAATGAACACGTGTAGCCCATTCAGGCCTGCCATGACCAACGCTGACAAATTGGGCCTTTTCGTCCTGTTTGTGTTTATTGAGGGCCGCAGCGCCTTCTCGTTTGTTAGTTTAGTTACAAGAGGGAGGTATAAATATATGTGCCGAAGATTGGTGGCCAACATTAATCTGTAACTTTGTGTGAGTCTCTTTGCTGTTTAACGATTTAGGAATGGACGGATTTACGGCATATGGCAGTTACTTACCTTTAACATTAACAAGACTTGTCAATGTCGATTTACTCATCAATTAGCCGCCAAAAGAGACACGATAAAAAATTTTGAGTCTGGTGTCCAACTTATTGTGGCGATAGATTAAAGATTTAATAGCAATTTTTGACTTTACAATCATACACTCAAAGTATACTGAAGCTCAAAATAGTTTATGGTGGAACCCACCAATAAATAAATTGTATGTGACAATCAAACCCACAATACTCAGAGTAGTGGCAGCGGAGCGGGCGAGGCGACTGCTTTTCCGCTACGCCATTCATTCAGTCATATTGATTAAGAACTACGATTGAGGAGCACAGTCACTACTTTTAAGCAATAAAAGTAATTGCAGTGAGACTGTTGACTGCAGCAGAATGATTTCTGTTTCATGTAAAATAGCTACAAATAAATAATATTTTGCAGTGCCCTCTAATTTGCCATGGCTGTAAAAGCCCGCTAAATTTACCTTATGTATGTGCACCTAGTTTGCAAATAAATGATTTGATTTGATTCGATATGTTACCACGTTTCTTTAGCTCATATATTTGCCTCTGTCATTTCTTTCTTTTCATTACACATTTAATATCTTTTTCCTGTATATTATAAGCTTATGATAAGCTAAGATAACTGCTTACCATCAGACAGACTATGCTGGTTTGATATCTTGATAGTATAAAAATAAGTTTGGATTTTGCCACTTAATAAACTCGGTACGAAAAGTTCTCGAGACCGTTATCAACAGCGCGTGAAGTCTGGCAACCTAGGTTCGGCTACTTTAACAATATTAAATTATATTCGGACAATGTATTCACTCAAACTTTTACTCAAACTCAGTTTGAATAAAGGACATTTCTTTAGGTTCACCTTGGCCTGACTCCGGTGACCGATTTTATTTTCAAGAATATTACTATTTTCATTACAATTTCTAATAATTCTACGAGGTTTGTTATTTTAGCCCTGAAGTAATTCTCCAAAAATCAGTAACTAGTACAATAATAATTGTTACAAGAAAGTTACAAGTTACTTAATAATATCGTTAATGAATTTGCGCTGCATCTATAAAATTATATAAAGATCGCTTCAGTGGCTAAGTGATAGCACGACTGCTGTGTATGAGTTCTGGAGGTAGAGTTCTGGATCTGGTAGTCTGTAATAATAATAATAATTATTATTTATTTATTTCTCTTTCACACAGAAATGGTTTACAAAAGATCTATCCTTAATCTATGAGTAATTATAAAAGTAAAGATGCGAGTTGAACCTGTATGAGAGACTGGTATCTATTCTAGGTAGACCTTTTTTTTTTTTTTTTTTTTTTACGTGGGGGAATGCATGACGCATACCCCTCCGCGGCGGCGGGCGGAGGGGTTATGTCGGACTCGCCGGGGTAAAAGAAAGATGGTAAAGATGTTAAAGTACCTCCCGGAATACCGACTAAACCTACCACGATGTTTCTCAACAAAACCACTATCGACGGGGCCGCGCGAATCACTTTCGCATGCGGTCGCGACCCCGCCGAGGTTACGGCCCGCCGTATGAAACGGCAGGCCACTACACGAAAGACCTACCCTATAGGCACATCTAAAAACTCCCTACTGTCCCCCCTAGAGGGGAGACGGACTCGACACAGAGGCGCGCGTGGGAACACGCACGCCGCCTCTCGGACCTGGTGCTGAACGGATGGCGGGCAGGCCCACAAAGCCCGCCACCCCCAGGTCAATCCTCAGGGTGGCTGGAGGTCGTCTCGCGCCCTCCGACGCCCGGCTCTGCGGTTGGGGAGAGGGTTCAAACGCTCCCTCTCCCGCTCCGCCGCCTCCTTGATGGAAATGACTTTCTCACAAAAGGAGGCGACGGCGTTCCACGACCTCTCACTCCGGACCATAGACTGAACTACGGCCGGGAGCGAGTGGGCAACCAATCCGACTGCCGCGATCAACTCACGATTCTAGGTAGACCTGTGTTACAGATTGCCAGCCTTTACTGACTCCAGATAAGTGGTTTGTTCGCAGTCATATTTTGTTATGTTAATGAGCAATTACTTCTTCTTCCTAGCCTTTATTATTCCCAAGTCACTTGGATTTGACTGGATATCCGTTTTTACACGGAGCGGCTGCCACTTGACTCCGCAACCCGAAGGCTAACGATACCCTAAGGCTAGACCAGTGTCAGGATATTATAGGGCACTGACTTCCCAATAACGAATGCCATAGATGTTCATGGCAGCCGGGACTGACGACTTAACGTGCTTTCCGAGGCACGGAGCAGGCGATACTTGTCAATCAATACGCACATAATTTCGAATTAGTGAGCCATTACTATGTGAGGTTATATAAATACAAACGTGTGAAAAGATTTGATGAGAGTGTGTCAGATTGGGGTTTTCTACCAATGAATTTCAAGTAGCAGTACATTGTCTGGATTTATACCTGGATTTAAAAGTGTAAGGTGTAATACAACTCTGTGAACCCCTTTGGAGTTATAGAAGAAACGAGAGAAATGCAAAAAAAAATTTACAGTATGGGTCGCATGATAAAGATTTCATAATGCTTTTATGTTATCACTAAAATAACTGCGAAGATAAAAATAACGAAAAACATTCCTTACGATATATTATTATAATGAAGAGTGTATAAAAATACCAAATCAAATTTCATATCCAATCTCGATCCGAAGCATACATTACAAGTGCTAAACCTGTGACTGAATAACTCCGAAAATATTTCCCCAAATTTTCTTAATCAAACTCTAATCTTTCGGAAAAAGGTATCTTACGGGGTAGAAAAGGAGAAAATCTCGGGCCGATCTCATATCGAATTGAAAAGTAGTGAAGCGGGTCCGTGGGGTAACAATCGGTACCTGCTACCTTATATCAGAACGTTTTTCTATGCGAAGTTAGTCGGACCCTTTTCCTCTCTTTTCATCGATACGTCGAGAATATTTTGACAAACTAATATTAGTGCAGATTACTTCGCTGGATAGTTATGCAAACATGGCCTCTCAATGTTCGGTTTCGTGCGTGAGTGTGTATGTGTGTGACTCTGTAGACCTAAAGGATTGGTTTTACTTAAGCTTGGGAAAGGTAAACATAAAAGTTTTATGAATGCCAGTTTATGTTTGTAAGCTGGCAGCTTCCTTATTTTGTTAGTTGTGTTTAAAAAGGAAAATATCGATTCTGTAGCTAAAACATTTTACTGGGGTATAGTGCCATTGATTTTCCTTTTCGGATAAAAGCGATTTTACAAAAATATATCAATATATTTTATATATTCGTATTTAATATATTCACGGCACTAATAGGTACATTTTGGCGGATCAGATACAAGAAAATATTAGTACATTAGTTCCCAAAGTGGTCCAGGTGGACTCCCAGGGTTCCACGGGAGACTTGACGGGGTCAACGTTGGCGTGACAAAAAAATGGGGATCCACGAAAATTTATTTGCTTTCGATAATGAAGAACCAAAATGTTGGCTTGACTTCACCTATCACTGTAGGCTGATAAAATTTTAAGAAGCTCGGCGACTAAAAAAAAACGAAATGTCAGCCCGCTTTCCGTGGGGCAGGTTTAGTCCCGAGAATTTAAAACCGGAATCTGCTAAATTTTAAAAGTGGTCTATGTGACAAAAAGTCTGGGAACCTCTGGATTAGTATGACAGAGGCTTTACCTTTATATAATGTTTCTAACGTTTAAATTTAAAATATCACTATCCCTTACAGTTGTGGAAGTATTGTAACAAGTCGGTAGGTAAAAACTGAACTTAACCTTGGTGTAAACTAAGAAACTGACTCCAATACGGTTCTAATCCTAACTTTAAGTAAGAAAATAGTTAGAACGTTTATAACTCAAAGACGCCTGAGCTAACGAACAGATATATTATGCCCGGAACTAATATATTACATACATACATAGATTCACGCCTGTTTCCCAGAGGGGTAGGCAGAGACAACGGATTTCCATTTGCTACGATCCTGACACACTTCTCTGGCTTCATTCACTTTCATCACATTCCTCTAATATATTAACTTATTTAATACCGATAATTCACGTAAACGAAGCCACGCCTAGAATCTAGCTGAAAAAATAAGGCATAAAGAAAAAGAATGTCCAAAAAAACATGTAGATATTTAAACATTTTCTAAATGGATCTTTTTAACAAAATCAGAAGCAACAGCAGCATAAAACAGACTCTCAGAAGGTGTGATGAAGGCATCGTTACTGAACTGTTTTCATCATCATCTCAGCGGAAGACGCAGCAGAGGTAGGCCCCATAAGGTGGACCGACGATCTGTTAAGGGTCGCGGGAAACGGTTGGATGCGGTTCGCCCAAGACCTTAGGGGACCTTTTCTCTGTGGAAAACCTTAGGGGAGGCCAATGTCCAACTGCTTTAAAAACAGACAAATTCTTCGTATTTGAAGACACACACGCATCAGACAAAGCTGCTGGTGTAATTAATCAATATAATGATAACAATTTATAATGCTACGTGTAGTCATTCTGTTGCCTCGCCTGCGAAAAACCGACGAGCACTTATACCAAGATAATTAATATCTTATATGTTAATCCATATGATTGTGTATGAGTTAGAGCGACATGTTTTGTCGTGTCCGGAACTCGGTTAGGAGTCGTCACTGATGTAGTTCCAGTTCTAACGACCCACTCACCAATCAAAGCAGGAGACACACCGTTTATAATGGAATGTGTATCAAATTGTATTAAAATCTGTTTGAAAGCCTACGCATAATTAATTTAAGACCCCAACGTTTAAACATTTATATTTATAATATTAGCAGTATTCATCCAAAATCCTCGGCATAGTAACCATTGTTGTTTGATGATAACAGCGGGGTCGGATATTTTGTCATGCCGTCCCAAACACCCAGAAGCTTAGCGTAAATATTGCAAGTCACCTATCCAAATAAAGACCGCGCAAAAATTGCTTAAAACCGTAAGTAGATGTATAACAAAGCTAGTAGTACTGTGTATCATTTATGAAATAAGAGCCTCTGACTGTAGGGATAGTGCAGGTGCCTCGGCAGGGTCACTGCGCCAGTGTTGACAATTCCATCCCCATATGGGATACAGGTTTTGAGTCTACATACAGTTGTTTTGAGTCTAGGTGTTCTTTGGAAAAAGGTACGAAGACTAGAGGAGCAGTTGCCAAAAAAAATATTGCGCTTTGATTTTCATGAAAACGCATACCAGGCAGTGTGTGTTAATCCAAGACCTGATCTATCTATGTGCCAAGTTAATCCAAATTTGTCCAACGGTTTACGAGTAATTGAGTAACAACCACGCAAAAATCTTCACGACCGTTCATATTTATTATATCAGTAGCTTACACAGCATGTAAACATTTAACAAGATAAATGCTGTGGTATTTATTTTAGATCTACATGACAATAGTTTTGCTCATAGAGCGGGGATTATATATCACACAAGCTTCCTGCTGGACGCATATTCCGTTCTTTGTAGTTTTGTTTTGTTACATCGTGGTTGCTGTATTGTGTGTGTTTAAGCGTATCATCGAATATACCGCTTAAGGACGCAGTCAGACAGAATCTGCCCTGTATTAAACTGTCCCACTACTGGTAACAGACCTCTTCTCAGCGTGAGAAGGATAGTAGCCATAGTCTACCACGCTGGCCCAGTGCAAGTTGGTTTATTTAATATCTTTTAAATATCTTCGAGAACATTATGTAGAACTCACAGACATGCAGGTTTCCCCACGATGTTTTCCTTCATCGTTAAAGCGAGGAACAATTTACTATTTAATACGGATTGGAATCGAAGTCAAAAAAACTCGTCGTGACGGTCTGACGGTCTCTGTGATCTATTGTTGTGATATTTGCATTTCATAGTTCGTAAACAATATAACTGCCAATTGATTTACTAGATAAGAATAAAAAATTACAGTATAATAGCTCTATAGTTATTGGTTCACATTGCAAAGACATTAAAATTATATCTCAGCTTGTAAAACTAGTGTAGTTTAGAGAGCAGATACTACTCAAGCTCAACTTTATAGTTCTACGTTGATCCATTAATTGTTTTGCTAGTGTACTATCTTTTATCTAGTAACTCAACTAGTATGACCGTCATGCGCTATATGTTTATTAGCATACTATCTTCACGTTTAAAGCTCAATAATTTGCCTGCCAAGTTAGGGCATGGCGTTAAGATAATCTCCAGTGTGAGCTCTTATAAAATGCATTCATCCGTTGCCACGAAATTTATTCATACATATGTATATAACTACATATCTGTAGATGGACCGATGGCCGTTGGAGCAAGCGAGTCCTAGAGTGGAGACCGCGACTTGGTAAACCGATGACCTGAAAAAGGTAGCTGGGTCAGACTGGATGCGGAAGGCGGAAGACCGAATGTTGTGGCGTAAAATGGGAGAGGCCTATGTCCAGCTGTGGACTGCGGTGGGCTGATTGATTGATTGATTGATATATAACTACAACGAATACTAGAGATTATAGGTGACGTTGCTTGCATACTTTCCACTAATTTATAGCTCTTAAGACATGTGAAATTGTAGCCTACATTACATCTACATCTACATCTACATGTATATCTACATCTACATGTATATTCATCAAAAAAGCTATTTAATTCGATCCACACATAGCGGTTTTGCGTTGTATCAAATAAACAAAAGAAAACTCTATACGTACATGTAATACAGTATCCAAAAAAGACTAGTTGGAACAAATTTGTCCTCATATGAACGAAATGGGGCGGAATAACGAGTGTCCAGCTAATGTTTATTAGTGGTAGAACTGTGTTTTCTCGACGAGAGATAATTATTATATAAATTAAATAAATTGATAAATAATTATTAAGCTAGAATATCAAATATTTATGGTAATTAAGGTGGACGACGAGCTGGTAAGGGTCGCGGAAAGCGGTGGGATGCGTGTGGCCCAAGACCAGTCTGTGTGGAAAACCTTGGGGGAGGCCTGAGTCCAGCAGTGGACGTCTTTCGTCGTCTTTCTTTATATTTTTATTGGACTTTGATTTAGAAAGGGGTTCTAATATTCGTTGATATATATTATGTAGATTAGCTTTTGCCCGCGGCGTCACTCGGAAACAGTACTTTGGTTACTTCAGATGAAAGGTACTCTAAGTGCTTTTCTGTAACACTTACAATTTGCATGCGATAATTTCATGATGATCGGTTAAGCGTAACAAACAAACAAATTCACATTCGCATTTATAATATCAGTTAGGATTTACGAGTTGCTTGGCAACTCCTAATATCTAATAATCCCATAAATGCCTCTTTCATGGGTAAAATATACTGCCAGTGTGGTCACATACTGTATAGATCAAGATATGATGATGGCTTTTAGAGTTAATCGATGTAACTCCAAAACAGTAAACCCAAAATAGCTGCAAAATGAAGACTGCACACATGCAAGATGACACAGTAAAAAAAGAAAACCGCCTTCTGAAACACAAACACGGAAAAATCAAATTCTTTGTTTTAGTCCGAAATAAACTTAAATCAAATCTATCCAATTCGAAATCGGTGCTATGAAATAGAATACTTTCCATATGAATTGAGAAAGATGGGACGTGTTGCAAGAAATGACGACAAAAGACGTCCATAAGAATATTTGAACATGATAGTCGAAAGATGACCTAAAATAATGTTCTTTGACTAGATCTAAGGTATTCTGAAAAACGAAAGAATAAAAGCGTTAAATTTAGATAAAAGCGTTATAAGAGAAAGACAGGCCACGCAGAAAGTGGAATTCCGTAGCTAACAGGTCAAAACAAAAAAGGTTAACCTGTCCATTTACTCAGCTAAATATACACTCTACAAGTACATTAGTTATGCCAATCTATATAATAATAATAATAATAATAATATTCTACCACATACACACAACACCGTCTAGCCCAAACTAAGCAGAGCTTGTACTATGGGTACTAGACAATGGATAAACATACTTATATATATAAAACTCTTCCGTTACTGAGTGACTGACAGACAACGCACAGCCGAAACTACTGAACACAAGCATCTGAAATTTGGCATGTATGTTCCTTGGAGAGTGTAGGGGAGCAATAAGAGACGATTTTTGGAAATTCCACCTCGAAGGGGGTGAAAGGGGTGTAGTACTATTCCACGCGGACGAAGTCCGGGCAAAAGCTAGTAAAAATATATAATAACTTATCTCAAAGTATAAAGACTGAAGAAAATAAATTCTCTCACACACAAATAAATTAAGAAATATATTAAAAGTAAATCTATTATAGTGCTAAAGAATAACTAAATGATAACCTTCTGAAATAAATAATACAAAATCTTTGAAGGAATCTACCTTTCTTTATTCAAAATTGCTGTGCCAAACAAGGTCCATGATGATCAAAACTTACCTTTGGAATGCAATAAATATATTGAGCACTGGCCCCCGCCTGCTCTTCTAAAAAACTGCATGAGTCTATTTCCCTACGATGGAGAGTGTGAAAAATGTGCGGTGAATATTCCAAATGAAACACGTCATATTTAAAAATGTTTTCTAAAATATACCTAACATTCGTATATGACTTTACATAAAAGCTTAGCAACGAAAAATTCCAGAGTCGGTTTATTTAAAAATGACTGCGAAAAATTTAGTAGGGTTTGACATCAAAACAGCGATGTGCGCGGTCCATCCATCATATTTTTTATCGATACATGTGGCTCTGTCAGTTTGCACTCGTCACAGCTATAAAAAATCTACATTTTATTTATTATGAATTATCAACAGTGCGCATAAAACTACGGCAAAATATTGCAGCAAAAGCTTTTGTTGTAGAGACGTTTTAAACTCAGGACGTGTTTTAAGCATACGTTGAATAGCCTCATACCAATATCTTCAAAGTGTAGGCAGACGTGTATCTGCCTATATTATGTTGTTGAAATGATAGCGTCCCTAAATCAATAGTTATAATTAGCTAGATAAGTTTTTAAGTTAGTGAAAGGGATTGTTATGTATGAAGATTTGTGGGTTGGACAAGACGTTATTTGATTCTTCTGTCAAATAAATTTAGTTGTGTCATGTATCTGGAGCTATGCTCGTAAAAGTTGCGTACGTAAACTATGCTTGTCGTTTGTTATTATGTTGGATATTAAACAGTATTTGTCAAAATTTGAGTGTGATACTCCCTTGCCTTCACTTTCGGGAATATAAATGTGAGTTCATGATAGCATCAAGCAGAAGATTCGTCTGATAATTAGCAGTTCTGCCTAAGATTGTATGCACCGACATCGTATTCACTTCGCTGCATCACGGATGTCCATAACGCATCGAAGCGAATACGTCTCTATCGTATAAAATAACACCCCACTCATAAGCATATAACATGTAACCCTGACAATTTGCTAATAATGTTATCTTATTGTAATTTACTAAGCGGTGTGTTCGTGGTCGAAACATCTATAATATTTCCTTGAATATCCACTTAACCCAAGTGTTCTTATGTAATATCGCTCCACTACAAAAGGTTGATAAAACTACAAACGCTATTATTCCGGTTATCCGAAAGTCGCTGACACAAAGGCAGATTTCAATAGCAATAAGAAATAAATAATATCTGTATTATTTGTTGCACAGAGGTTCCATCAACTTGATAGAACACATTGTATTCTTTGTATGAATGTTTGGGCCGTGAAAATAAACACAGGTCATGTTTTCGTCTGAATGGATTTACGGTAAAAGGATTATATATTTATAAAAGCGATTAGGCATTATATTGTTTGTGCTATTGCACAAGTTGCAGAATAAGTATAAACTTATGAAGGCCCAGTTTACACTAAAGAGTATAAAAAAATTGGATTTTTCTGTTAGAAAGTTTTTGTAATAATACGGAGTCTAGGAATGTGCTTTGTAAAATATGGCAGGCTCATTCCCGTACGACCGACGTAAGTACGACCTGAAAATATAGATAGCAATGTTTAGATGGACAACAATTCTAGCTTTCCATTTAGTAATTGTACAGGCGTGAGATGACGTATATACTTACATATGTACATATGTACTTAGTTTTTGCCAGGTATGGTAAGCAATCCCTTGAATAATTGACCTGATGTTAAAAGCCCACCTAATTTTAGAAAATGGTTATATTTATAAGACACACCGCGAACAGTTGTAAGAAGGCCACGGTTAGATGTCAGAAAGTTTTGACATGGGTATCTATACTGTACTTATCGTGGAGTAGACGTGTATATAAAACGTTTGCTTCTCAACTCCCTCATAAGGAATAATTTCAATACTACAGAGACTTTATACCATATCAAACAACAGAGACAAAGAACACCAAGCCTCAAAAGAACAATTTATGGATAACAGATTTTTTTATCGCGTGTGGGATTCGATCACATGTGTTCGGCGCAGTGGCAGAAGCAAGACTGTTACCGCGCCTGCGTACATATGGAACGTCGCGGTGACACCGATATGAAGATCGTACATGTGACAGCCAATCACCGCGTCTTGTGCGAACGGGAAGGAGCTAACTTCGCTTCATAAAAGTTTTCGAGCCGAGACTCGCTCGCAATCGTATAACGTATACAACATTCGATTTAAGAACCCATTGTATTTTATTATAAAATAAACACGTATCGTCAGTAAAAATAAAATAATTCATTACGTCTACGCCTCCACGTACTCCTAATCGAATACACGAACAAATCACAACGACAGAACAACGGATAGCCCTCAGCTGCCGAAACATTGGTCCTTCGAGCCGGATCCAAGAAACATCAAGACATCAGCGAGAAACGGTCAGGTCGTATACTCCTGTTCCTCCTTTCCTTATCCAGTTTGCGCTAAAACCGTGCTGTGATTACATTCCAGTTCGCAACACCGAGTTCGTAACGCAACGGGCACTCGTGGTCGCCGCCATTTTGTAGCTGTTAAATTGTGAGTAACTTTTGATTCCTTATAGGCTAACAAAATGAGTGACGGGGAATATTCTGAGGCTGGTAACGACATAGATATAAGTGATCTCAAAAGGCAAAGGGGTTGTATTAAGGGAAGATTAACGTTATTTGAGAAATATGTTGCAAAATATGAAGGCGTTGCTTTATCTCAAAGGCAACGGGCTGAGTTTGAATTACGTATTCAGTCAGTATCTAGTATGTTAAAATCGTTTAATAAAATTCAAAATAAAATTGAGCAATTGTCTGACGACAACGAGTTCAAGGTGCAACTCGATTACAGAGAATCATTCGAAGATCAGTACTTTAATATCATGTCTGTCGCTAAATGTTTACTAGATGAAATAGATAGTAAAACTAGCAATGATTCTAAATGCACATATGCGCATAAAAATAAACTTGTAACAATGAAATTACCAGAAATTAAATTGCCCTTATTTGATGGTTCCTACGATCACTGGCTTGAGTATAAGAATTCATATTTATCAATTATTCACAAGCGAAGCGATTTAGATTCAATTCAGAAATTTCACTATTTAATGTCTTCTCTTAGTGGCTCAGCACTTCAAGTGATCAGTGCATTAGAATTTACAGCAGCAAATTATTCCCATGCTTGGGATTTGTTAGAAAATAGGTACCACAATAATCGTTTACTCATTCATAATCATGTGAAGTCTTTATTTACTGCACAATCTGTTAATAAAGAATCTTCTGTATTAATTAGGAAGTTAATCGATGTTGTATTACGTAATCTACGTGCCCTTAAATCGTTAGGAGAACCCACAGACGGGTGGGATACTTTAATTAATTATATTATTGTGTCAAAGCTTGATTCCACCACGGAACGAGAGTGGGAGAATCACAAGGGTTCTATATTATCCGATTCTCAAAACGGTAGAATAAAATTAGACGATTTATTGAGTTTTTTACGGAACCGTGCTGACATGCTTGACATGATTCAAATTTCAAAACCCACTCACAGCAATAGCTACAAACCAAATGCGATTGCTACTAAAAAATCAAATTATTCGCAAACCCAGCAATCGCATAGTCTCGTGTCTACTCGTAATAATAAGTTAGGTAATAAGTCATTAAGGCTTTGTGTGATGTGTGGTGCTAATCACCCGTTGTATACGTGTGTTAAATTTCTTAATTTGGCCGTGAAGGATAGAATTAAGTTAGTCGAAGATAATTCACTTTGTCACAATTGTTTACGTGCAGGTCACTGCATTATGGAATGCAGTTTTGGACCTTGCAAACAGTGCGATAAAAAGCATAATAGTTTATTACATAATAGTCAAGAATATCAAGATAATAACAATGCATCTGCCCCGGCTTCAACAATAGTGAGTGCGTATCACTCAAAGCTTACGGATAAGAAACCGGTTTCGATAGCATCTTGTGCATTGAATTCTTTATATGCGAATAATCAAAACTCACTACAGTTACCTCAGGTTTTATTATCCACTGCACTAATCGAAGTCATGGATAATAATAACAAATATCACACAGCCCGAGCGCTGTTGGATTGCGGTAGCCAAAATTGCTTTATTACGAAAAAGTTATGTAAACGTTTAAACGTGTCGGTTATACAGTCCACTATACGAATATCGGGTGTGGGATAGTCGGTCTCACAGTCGAATCAATTATGCGATATTGACATGCGGTCAAAAACAAATACCTATAACACACGGTTGAGATGTTTTGTTTTACCGAGTATTACGGCAAATCTACCAACTTCAAACATAAATTACAGTACACTAGCTATTCCGAATAACGTCAGTCTTGCAGATCCTTCGTTTTACGAACCGTCTGAAATCGAGTTACTCATAGGCGCGGACGTATTTTGGGATTTGTTAGAAGAGGATCGAATCCGACTTTCCAACGGACCGTACTTACAAAATTCTAAAATTGGGTGGTTCATTGCGGGTCCAGTAAATACACGAAAGTACCGTGTAAACAATCATGTTCAGTGCAATTTTGTTCAAACGTCTATTGATACACAGTTACGTAAGTTTTGGGAACTTGAAGAAATAAGAAAGCCGGATTGCATTCTCTCTGATGAGGAACGTAGGTGCGAAGAAATCTTTACTAGTACCACGAAACGGGACGATGATGGTAGGTTTTCGGTGCGCATTCCATTAAGGGAGTCAGCTGATGTACTCGGTGACTCATACGAGAAGGCTAAAACGCGTTTCTTATCATTAGAACGTAAATTAGACCGATCGCCATCTTATAAAAAGATGTATAGCGATTTTTTACGCGAATATAACGATTTGGGTCACATGACACTTATTAAACATTATAGTAAACCTTGCTATTTCCTTCCGCATCATGGTGTGCTCCGAGAGCACAGTACAACTACGAAATTACGCGTTGTGTTTGATGCGAGCGCCACAACGACTACAAACAAGTCGCTAAACGACATTCAGTTTGTAGGTCCGCCGCTTCAAAATGACATCTTTTCTATACTGCTCCGGTTTCGGCAGCACAGATACGTAGCCTGTGCTGATGTGGAAAAGATGTTCAGACAGATATCTGTTCAGGCAGATCAGCGCAATCTGCAGCTAATTTTATGGCGGGAAAATTCATCTGAATCAATAAAAACATATCAGCTTAATACGGTTACATATGGTACTGCCTCAGCTCCGTACTTGAGTATGCGATGTTTAAAACAACTTGCTGTCGAGACTAGTGATGACGTCATCGCAAATGTCATTAATAATGACTTTTTCGTTGATGACCTCATTACAGGCCACGATGACGCCACTACTTTGTCAATGATTTGTGAAAAAACGTCTAAAGTTCTTGAATCCGGGTGCTTTCCTTTACGAAAATGGACATTCAGTCATGAAATTAACACACCTACATCTAAAGAGGGCGAACATTGTCAAAACAAAACTCTCGGTCTAGGATGGCAAGTAGATAGCGATGAACTCCATTTTACGACAAACGTAAACAATAAAACATTTGTAACCAAGCGCAATATTATGTCTGTCGTTTCGCAAATATATGACCCGTTAGGTCTCTTATCTCCAACTACAATAATTGCAAAAATCATATTACAAAAATTGTGGTTAGCAAAAATCGACTGGGATGAATCGGTTCCCAGTAGCATATTAAATGACTGGAATAATTTTATTAAAACTTTAACCCATTTAGGTCGCATACGCATACCTCGTTACGTCATGAATGAATGTGCCAGTTATCACGAATTGCATTTATTTACAGACGCTTCACAGGACGCCTACGGAGCGTGTGCTTATATTCGTTCTTACGGCGAGAACACACCTATAAAGGTTATGTTACTGTGTGCGAAAAGTAAGGTCGCACCGGTTAAAACGATATGTACTATTCCTCGTCTCGAGTTATGTGGAGCGTTGTTGGGCGCTAAACTGTACCGAAAGATAATTAGCTCGCTTAAACTTAAATTTGAAAGGGTTTTATTTTGGACGGACTCGACCATTGTCATGGGCTGGCTACGAATGTCGCCCCATTGTCTTAAAACATTCGTACAAAATCGTGTGTCACAAATTAATGAAATTACAGGGGATGCGTTATGGCTACATGTTAATAGTAAAGACAATCCCGCGGATATCGTTTCCAGGGGTCTTCATCTCAATGAACTTAAAATTAACAATACGTGGTGGCACGGGCCAGAGTTTTTACAAGAACGCGAACTATATTATTCAACCGGTTTTTCTAACAGCGATACTCAGGAATTACCAGAAGTTAAATCTCAATGTGTAACTATGATATGTAAGAATACACAACAAACATATAAATTGATTGATTTTGATAGGTTTTCGTCATTTAATCGTTTACGCCGCGCGACCGCTTATGTGTTAAGATTTATAGACAATGCGCGAACAAGTAAACAACATCGTCAAACCGGTTTGTTATCGCTCGATGAAATAAATACAGCTACCACGTTACTCGCCCGGCTCGCTCAATTAGAATCATTTCCGAGCGAATATAATAATTTATCTAAGAACTTGTGTGTTAAATCGAAAAGAATTATAGGTTTAAATGTATTTTTTGATAGTAATAAGCTTATACGTATAGGTGGTCGAATAGAAAATTCGCCTTTGTTCGATAATAATAAGAAACATCCCGTGTTGTTGTGCAGTAAACATCGACTTACTGTTTTATTATTTAGATTTAAACATCAACAGTTATTTCATGCTGGACCGCAGCTCCTTCTATCATGTTTACGCGATGCCTGGTGGCCTTTAGGTGGGCGGGACCTTGCAAAGAAGACTGTACATGAATGTGTCAAATGTACGCGCCTCAAGGCGAAGACTTTGAATCCTATTATGGGTAATTTACCTGTAGGACGCCTGGAACCTGGATTCCCTTTCATACGCTGTGGTGTTGATTACGCTGGACCTGTTATGCTTTTGAATCGCAAAGGCAGAGGGTCAACTCTCAAAAAAGGGTATATTTGTTTATTTATTTGTTTTAGTACACGTGCTGTGCATTTAGAATTAGTTACAAGTCTTTCGACAGACGACTACATCCTTGCATTAAAACGTTTTATATCTCGCCGTGGTAAACCCGCCGAGATTATATCCGATAATGGTAAAAACTTTGTGGGCGCAGAAAAAGAAATGCTTTCATTATTTAATACGAATGATAATCAAGATATTATTAACTACGCTTTAAGTAATAATATTAAATTCACATTTATTCCGCCCTATTGTCCTCATTTTGGTGGCTTATGGGAAGCAGGGGTTAAATCTTGCAAATACCACCTGCGCCGTGTTGTTGGTAATACTAATCTTACTTATGAGGAATTTAGTACGGTTTTAGCGCAAACTGAAGCCATCCTAAATTCCCGCCCTCTAACAGCTCTGTCCACAGATCCAAATGACCTTATGCCCCTCACACCTGCCCACTTCCTTATCGGCAGACCTTTGACCGCCCCAGCTTGTCAAGATATGACCGCTACACCAAGTCACCGGTTGCTGCGCTACGGCTTGATTGAGAAGATGAGACAGGACCTGTGGAAACGATGGGCTAAGGAGTACGTATCTGAGTTGCAGACACGAACCAAATGGAAGACGAATAAGGCCGATGTCAAGCTCAACACTCTCGTTCTAATCAAGGATGACAACATGCCGCCGCTGAATTGGAAAATGGGCAGAATCGTACACGTCTATCCAGGACCAGACGGGATCTCACGTGTAGCTGATATTCGTACTTCCACGGGCATCACACGAAGAGGATTCTCCAAAATCTGTCCGCTACCAGTCTCACCAGCAGATGACATGAACGATGACACCTCGACATCATGCGGTCGTGTTGGAACCTGCTGATTCCAAGGCCGGGCCCATGTTACCGCGCCTGCGTACATATGGAACGTCGCGGTGACACCGATATGAAGATCGTACATGTGACAGCCAATCACCGCGTCTTGTGCGAACGGGAAGGAGCTAACTTCGCTTCATAAAAGTTTTCGAGCCGAGACTCGCTCGCAATCGTATAACGTATACAACATTCGATTTAAGAACCCATTGTATTTTATTATAAAATAAACACGTATCGTCAGTAAAAATAAAATAATTCATTACGTCTACGCCTCCACGTACTCCTAATCGAATACACGAACAAATCACAACGACAGAACAACGGATAGCCCTCAGCTGCCGAAACATTGAAACAACACAAGCAAAACTGAGGCCACTGCTCTTAGACCACATGATCGCTTACCATCAAGCCAAGTATGGTCAATATGAAGACGAAAAAAATAACCGCATCGTTTCAGCTACGGACAGTTAAATTTAGATATTTTCCATAGAATATGTGTCATAATTTAAGTTTTATTGTAATCTGGCGTTAGTATAACCGTACTGCGTTTTGCCCGATAAACAAAGAGATACGAAGTTTTCGATACGTAGATTCATCTAACCTATATTAAATGAAATTTCACATACACTTTGTCAGGGGTACAGAAAAGGACATAAGGACCTTTCATCCAAAAAACCTATATTATAGGTCCAGGCGCATTCCATCCGTTAGTAAGATTTATATTAGAATTAAGTTTAGCTGCTATCCACGAAACTCTTAACTCTTAGAGTTCGAAAAAACTCTTATACAACAGCTTTGTTCGTCCCTCTGTTATACAACTTTCAACTCAAGAACCGTAAGAGCTAAAGACTCGCGGTCAACGCCATTCGACTCGGCATAGTCGATATACCCCCGAATTGACTATGACCTTTGACCTCTGACCTCAAGGTTATCACGTGGTATCTCGTGACCTTTGCATAATTATTACTTGAACCATTTTTTCGAACTCTAATATTTACGGCAATTCATTGACGTTTCTCACTTGTTTTTTACTAAAATAGCAACTAGCGTCAGAACGTAATTCCAATTCGGGCCTCGTAAAGTCTCTGTTTTCGATTTGCAAGTGATTTAGTTTCTTGAAGCAATTAGGGGGTCATGTTCGGGCGGGGCGGTCCCCGCGGACATTGCTGTTTAATCATGGAGTTGTTCGATGTTGAATTATTTCCGTGTTCTTTGCAAGGGTTGGGAGAAGTTCCACGTGGCTTTGCCAGCTGTGCTTGGAGACGCGAAAACCTTAAGAAATTCGTGTTATTTTTTTAAAAGCATATTTGAGATTTATGACTGATACATATTTGGAAACTTACATAATTATGTCCTACAATAGAACCTTTTAAACTTACTATTATAGTGGAAAAAGGATAGGCGATTCACCGTTTTTTGAATTTTTAAATCTATTAATTATTTTACTCAACCTCAAAGATACAAATAATTTTTGAAATTTACTTATAAGCCAATAATATACAAGCGTTTCAAATCTGGTAGTAAGAGTAATTTTCAAATGACGGAAACGTATGCACGTTTCAAACTATGACGTAACACCTGTGCGAGGAAGATAGTGAGATATCCCCACTACATCTCCACTTTTCTTATTATTTACTTCCTTATTCTGCAAACAATTTTGATCCTATCGGTACAACTCATTCCACAAATAAACAAGCTTAATAAGTTTGTCTTCTATTTACGCGAATATTATTCATTGAAATTAAACTGCTATATACGGATTTTATCGCGTTGTTTATTTGACACTTTATTACAAAATTTTGAAAATTGTTACACTACTACTACTATTAAACTTTACTAATTTTTAAGCTAATTAAATTTAATTAGCTTAAAAATTAATAAAAAAAAAAGAAAAAGAATAATGAAGTTTAATAGTAGTAATAGTGTAACAATTTTCAAAATTTTGTAATAAAGTGTCAAATAAACAACGCGATAAAATCCGTATATAGCAGTTTAATTTCAAAGCTTAATAAGATTTATTTTTCTTTTATTTTTTGATATCTTATTTTTTTATTTAATATATTTCTTCTATCTCTCTATTTCGATGTTCATTTCCTTTTCCATTCTGTTTTCATTCAATAACAGTTTATACAAAACTAGCATAAGACAGAATAATTTACATCGACATAAAAGGTACGTAAAGGTAGATATGGCAGCTATTGTATAAGTTTGTTGCGTGATGTAGCCACATGTATCGCGTCGGTATTGTTATTGCGGCGGTGATTGCCTGTATATGTCTGTACACGACCGCTTTAGTGTCGACAGATAAATCTAGACACGACAGTCTATGTAGGTATCTTGTTGGTAGTTCTGTTATATGTATTACTTAAATATGTGTACTAGATTATAATTGGGTATAAGTAAATAGGTGAACGTCTTTTGAAGAATCTTGAGCAGTTTTAAGTAGTTTTATGTGAAACTAGCGACTTCGTCCACGTGGAATTTAACAAAAATATTTTAATTTTGTTTGTCGGAGTATCCAATTTTTTTTCTAAAATCATATAAACGTAAGTTTCTCCTTATAACATCAACTATCTGTCAGTAAAAGTACCGTCAAAATTGCTCCAGCCGTTTCAGAAATTAGCCGGAACAAAGGATCAGACAAAAGTTTAAAATAGATTTTTTTATATAAGTACAGACTGTATATACTTTTAATATGCAATTAGTAAAAAGCTGTTATTTTGACAGACACTTAAATTTTATTTATTTGTATATATATTTAATATTGTCTTCTGTTTACGCGAATGTTATTCATTGAAATTAAACTTCTATATACGGATTTTATCGCGTTATTTATTTTACACTTTATTACAAAATTTTGAAACTGTCACACTACTACTAGATACTATTGAACTTTACTAATTTTTAAGCTAATTAATTTATTAAAACTATTTATATTTAAGTTTACACTTTCCCCGACATTTCGGTTGCTTTTCAGCAGCCATGGTCACGGGGAGACTAAGATGGTAGTTGTCTCAATGTTCCAGTGTCGTTATTTCAAAGTACCCGAACATAATTAATCATTGGTGTTTCTATTTACGCAGAATGAGCTCAGAGTATCATGAAGTCTAGCTGTGGTTTGCTTCTTCTTGGGTTTGACTATTTGAATGACTGGATCCCAAGCTGGTGGTACATTTGTAATAAAGTGTAAAATAAATAACGCGATAAAATCCGTATATAGAAGTTTCATTTCAATATATATATATTATTTGAGACTTTTGGAAAATAGCTCCACACTACTTTTGCAGTCTACTACCACGACTACATTTTATATATTCTTTGTTTGAGAGCTTTCAGCCACACATGGCCATGTCAGCTCGATCATACCCTAAACTTAATAACTATTCATAGTCTACCTCAAGTCAACCTTATCTATTATCTTATAAACTAAAATAGCTGCTTTAGACAGCTCAGCTAAAATACTTATGAAGGCACCAACATCCATCATACACATTTTGAGAGATTGTTCTTAGCTTTTGGGTACACTACGACTACGTAATTAGAAACATCGTTTGAATTATTATCTTGTTCAACTATTAAACTTGCGTTATGTAAAAGGCGTCAGGTAGCGAAATAGTATTCTGAGATGCAAAAGGTCAAATTTAATATGAGTGTCGTCCCATAAATAATGCATAGTCGGAAAACTACAGACGAGTTTTTGGGATAAAAATTTCTACACATATTTATTACGAATTTCCCAAGCAGTATATAATATTCGCTCTATTATATATTATATTTTATTATGTGAAACAGTTTCTTTTTATTTCGGATTTTATTACCGACTAATGATGTTATTCAGACAATTTTCTTTTTTCATTAATGCAATACACGCAATCCACAATATAGCCTTAAACAGTCGACTACCGCCATTTCTTACTGTCTAACTTTTGTACAAAAGAAAGAAACGGCCTTACTAAAACCAACTTTAAATATTTAAGAGGTAGCTAAGTATTAACTAACTTATAATCATAAAAAACATTAGCTTACCACTTTGCGATTGGCCGTTGATCACAGCTTAATTATTAATCAAGAACTAGTTAGTAGTTTAGTTGAGAGGTAGCTAAGTATTATTTAGCGATATTTTTATACGTAAGTCTGCAAGTATTCTTGTAGTATCTTGTTATGTGCACTGACTATTCTAGTCATGTTAACGTCCTTCAAATGCTATAACAAAACCGCTATACCACGCATAGTGTTTCCACAAACACCCGAACGATCCGAATTCAACCAGCGGTCTAATCTCAGATTATTGATATATCCATTAACGGGGTACTAGGATTCAGACAGTACTTACTTACAGTAAGTTAATACTATCAATCAGCCGTATCTGATTAGACTAACTTTGCTGGATGTTTGGGAAGGTTCAATTGAGATGTTTCGATTTTGGGTAGAATAAGTGATGATTCTATCCAAATACTAACACACTTCGTTGGGTCAAAGACAGTAAGTAAATTTGTGTTGATAGCTGATTACGTCAGGTCATTTGATCTTAGCAAATATTGGAGAGATCCTATCAAATAAATCTTCATTTTTTATTTAGTAATATCAATACTTAAACAGCGATAGCCTAGTAGGAAACCGTTGGACGGCCACGCAGACGTCTCGGGTTCGAACATCTCTGACTTTTCGAAGTTATATGCATATTAAATAATTAATTATCGCTTGCTTTAACGGTGAAGGCAAACATCGTGAGGAATCTTGCATGTCTGAGAGTTCTCCATAATGTTCTCGAAGATATGTGAAGTCGGCCAACCCGCACTAAGCCAGCGTGGTGGACTATGGCCTAACCCTTCTCACACTGACAAGAGGCCCGTGCCCAGCAGTGGGACAGTTTAATACAGGGCTGATATTGTTATAATACTTAATCTAACAAATACTGCACTGATGGCACCGCTTAGCAAGTGTTCTGGGGTCAAATTGTTGTTCCGAGTCTGGGTGTTCTTTGTGTTCGTTGTTCGAATGTTTGTAAATTCCCGCGGTACAGGAATTATTTTCGGAACAAAGGACCTTTAAAAATAATTCTACGTATGCAGTCCCACGGTTTATCTCAGAAAAGGTAGTCAAAATTATCTTGCACCTGAACTTAAAACCATTTTAAGTTTATGTAAACGACAGAATACCTAATGCTGTGTATCTATTAAATTTTAGATTTCGTCTTACGGCTGCAAATTTATTAATACGAAATCTCATTAATACTTTTAGCTAACTTGGTATTCCATGAACTCCCAAAATAGATTTCTAATGAGCATGAGCACAGAAAGGGCATTAACTATTGCTGTTCCACAAAAGAAAGAAAATATATATTGGATAATAGTTGAAAGTTCCGGTGAAAAAAGTCAGTCTTCTTCTCCTTAGCCTTTATTATTCCCAAGTCACTTGGGGTCGGCTTTTCTAGTCTAACCGGGTTTGACTTGGATATCAGTTTTTACACGGAGTGGCTGCCACCTGACCTCCGCAACCTGAAGGCTAACGGTACCCTAAGGCTGAAAAAAGTCAGTACGGGCTATATTTTTATATTTTTATTGTTTGTATTGTTTCTATTGTATTTTTACCTTTTTTTTTATATGTGTGTGTAAGTTACTAACATAGTTTTTTGTTTATCCCGTTGTACTACTAACAGTCTCTGGACCGAAAAGTCTGATATAAATAATTTGAATTGAATATTAGTAAATAAAAATATTATATAGGCTTATTCGTTTTCAAAAAGGTAAAACATCTTGTAAGTGCTTTAGTTGTGATCTAATGGTCTTCTCTTAGTACGAGCGTATCTTCTAGCTCAAAATTATACCATGTACTGTATCATAAGAATATAAGTGATGCATATTTTAGAGTAGTAGAGCCTCGCTGATTTTAGCATGAATGGGCGGACTCGACCGGGGAAGGACTACCCTCTCACAGAATATCGACGTGAAATACCAGTATTTCGTTCGTTTCGTTTGGTGAGTGAGAGTGCCGGAGGCTCAATCATCCTCTTTCCCCCTTCCCGCTCCTTCTCCTTCCCACTTTCCTCTCCTAAAGGGTCGGCAACGCGCAAGCGATGCCTCTGGTGTTGCAAGCATCCATAGGCTACGGTGACCACTTACCATCAGGTGGGCCGTATGCTTGTTTGCCACCGTAGATACATAAAAAGAAAAAAAAATTGTTTCACTCAATGACAATAAGGAGGTAGTCACTGGACCCTTGGCACAAAATTGGCATAGAATGTGCACTACTGCCAGGTTTCGGACTATACTCCCGAGCAGGTATAGTGTTATTCAATTTGTTCGCTAAGAACTTCTCATTGGCACCACAGAGAAGACTGTAATAAACCCTCTAATACGTGGGACACAAAAACAGTCGGCGAAATGTGCGTTCAATACACCCCTGCCTAGCTTTGCGGCAATAGACAGTGAGTCTATGTTACCACTGTTTGAACACCAAAAGGGATCATCCGCTGGCTTACCGTGAAAGCCTTTTCATTTCATTAAGACAACCGATGCCATGAATTTTCATGACGACTTATTTTTTCCATTAGCGCGTCTTGAAAGCCCCAGTTTTATCCGAGCATTAATGCGATTCAGTTAATTCTGCCTTAATGGCCACTCTTCGGCTACAATAACAGTTACAGTGGGTAACGGCCTTAATCCGCGTGGCGTCATACCGCACCTCACATAGAGCCTTTTAGAGATAACGGCTTGAAACCGATACGAACATGACATCGTGTATTTACACTAGCTTTTGCCTAGGACTTCATACGCGTGAAATTTGCAAGTATTACATATCTATACTTTTTGTCTACTTATTACCCAAATTTAGTGTTTTATTACGAATTAAACTAAAAATTATTATTTATCATAATTAGTTGTAATTAGTAATTACTAATATCACGTTATGTTTTTATTAAATAAATAAATAAATAATGCAAATTATAATAACAATAAACTAAATTTTATTTTATTTATAACACCATTATTTTACTATAAAAAACAATGTCAAGATATGATTACCGAAAATGAACTTTAGGTTTAAATAAGTCTTGAAGTAAAATAACAAGACATTGATATTTCTAATATTAGAAAAAAAAACAATAAGATTAACACTTCTACAGGGGACCGAACCAACAAGCGTTAAGTTTTAGAACGCACTATTACTTGCGTATCTACTTGAAATTAATTGTCACAATCATAATTAGAACAGGAGATAAAATAAGTGAGGCGGGTTTATGTATATGTGTGCAATGATTTTACTGAAAAAGGTCGTAAGTACAACTTGTTTTGATCCTATTGCTTTGTAAAATAATTGCTACTTGACTTTTGCACCAGACCGTACAAACATACAAACATTCTCAAAATATTTGTTCTGGCATCTATAGCTTTTATAGAGATCCGTGACATTTTTTTGATCCGTTAATTTTGTTATTTTAGTGTTTACGGGTATGTATTATGATATAATGCATAAATAAAAAACTTCTACCATTCTGCATTCGATAGAATACGAATGCAGAATGGTACAAGTTTTGTATAGTTTCTAGACAATCTTTATTTTATTTGTTCATTAATAGCAGCTCACCAGCTGACATGTTCTTCTTCTCTCTTAGCCTTTATTATTCCCAAGTCACTTGGGTCGGCTTTTCTGGTCTAACTGGATTTGACTGGATATCAGTTTTTACACGGAGTGGCTGCCACCTGACCTCCGCAACCCGAAGGCTAACGATACCCTAAGGCTAGACCAGTGTCAGGATATTAGAGGGTACTGACTTTCCCAATAACGACTGCCATAGATGTTCATGGCAGCCGGGACCGACGGCTTAACGTGCTCTCCGAGGCACGGAGCAGGCGATAATTGTCAATTAATACGCACATAATTTCTAAAAGTCATATAACTTCCGAAAGTCAGAGATGCGCGACGTGGTTTGAACCCGAGACCCTCTGCATTGCAGTCTATAGGTCTCCCCACTGAGCTACCGCTGCTTATAGTATAAAGCGTAATATAATAGAAAATATATTGCTTGAGTAATTTTGTTAAACTAGCTCATATAACGATATTGTTCACCTTTGAGGTTTCGATATCTTATTTCATTATTGCAAACTCAATTATACGGAGCATAAACTATTATATATAACTTCAGCTGACATGTGTGACCCGGAATAATAGCTTGCAAAATGGAAGCGTTTTGTTCATCTCTACGAGAATATACAGGGATAAGTCTATATGACTTTTTAGTTATTACTTAGTTGCGAATCGCACCCCAGCCCACGTTTTTCCATTTTAGAAAAAAGCTTATTAAGAAATTTTTATATGTTCTTCCTAGAATTTTAAGCTATTTCATGTTGACCTAAATTGAGTACAGCGCTTTTTTTCAGAGAAACCGTAATGTGTTGCTTTTGCATGTTTTAAATGTGAGTTTCAACATATTTAGGTGTCAGTGAGTAAGTTATAAAATGCATTTTTTTCTTGTTTACACTTCGGTGCGCCGCTTGCATATTTTATTTATTATTTTCTTATAGACAGTTCTTGCTTTGAGAATAGAATATACATAATGAGAAATGTTGCAACCATAAATAACATCTAACAGGGATTGACGGGAACATTCTTCGACCAGATCAGAGACCTTCTGGTCAAAAGCTAGGCTTAGAAAACCTTACACCAGCGAACGTGAATACGACAAATCTGATGAAAGGGAATGAAGCTAGATATACATACTAGTTTTGTAGCAAGTGGTTATCTGTCTCTATCAATCCAATGCCATAATATTGTCTTCTATTTACGCGAACATTATTCATTGAAATTAAACTGCTATATACGGATTTTATCGCGTTGTTTATTTGACTCTTTATTACCATCGGTCAAGTGCCAACTACCTTTACAAGATGCAGGGGTCTATAAAATAGATTGTGACTGCGGACTCTCATACATTGGTCAAACCAAGAGAAGCATAGGCACCCGCATAAAAGAACACATAGCTGATGTAAAACACCAACGCTCGTTGAAGTCTGCTGTGTGTGAACATGTGCAACAGGGGACCAACCACTACCTGAGATTTGACAAACCACAAATTCTCGCTAAAGAACACCGATTCCTACCTGTTGTATACGGGTATAAGGGTACGTCAATGACACACAGTGGCTCGATGCGAACTAGTTTATTCTTAAGTACCGACAACGTTAGACATAACACTTTTCCCTTCTAAAAGTAACATAGGTACATAGTTACATTTAAAAATTAACTTAAAAAATAAGCACAACAATACATTACATATTTTTTAATTTTTCCTTACACCGTATAGCAGCTCGCCTGCGAACACGACTATCGTCATTATTACAAGTTGGCAGTGACGGCGTTGACAATGGCAACGACTGCAAAGGCGAGACTGTATTGCTAGCGTTCTCCCCTACACTATCAAAGAACTCATCTTTATCGGTCACTGCTATCTCATTATCCGAAGTTGCATTTAACCCGTTCTCAGTTTTATTACAGTGCTCCGAAGATGTATTAAACGCCCTACTTAAGGAATGACGTGATTTACGCGTATGTAATTGATCGATATGTCGTTTATGCACTTGTCCATAATCTGTATTAATTCTATACGAGACGGGGCCCGTTCTCTCCGCGACTAAACCATCAGTCCATTTGCGGTTACTTCTACTATAGTCTCGCATAATGACCGGCTCGTTTGGCTCGAGTACGCGCAGCGGGCGCGCTGCATCGAACTCCCGTCGCAGCTGTTTACTGCGCACACATTCGCGTGTGTCGGGCCTAAGCAGATCGAGGCGGCCGCGCAACCGTCTACCTAACAGGGCGACCGCCGGTTCGATTCCCGTCGTACTGTGCTCAGTATTTCGATAAGTAAACAAAAATCTACTTAATGCCGTATTAAAGTTTACATTTTCTATTTGTGCTTTTTTAAGCACCCTTTTGACCGATCGTACCGCATTTTCAGCAGCTCCGTTGCTAGAAGGATGATACGGGGCTATCAAAGTATGTTTAATACCGTTACGTTCTAAATATTTAGCAAATTCGAACGACGAAAATGGCGGTCCATTGTCACTAACTAGACGCTTAGGTAAGCCAAACCGAGCAAACAAACGTCTCAAATAATCAATAACTATCGTTGCCGACGTAGTACTAACTTTTTCAGCCTCAATCCACTTAGAATGAGCGTCGACAATAACAAGAAAATACATATTATTAAACGGACCTAAAAAATCTAAATGTAGACGTGACCAAGGTTCGGATGGCCAGGGCCACGAGTGCAGCGGCGCAGCGGCGGGCGCCGGGCGTAGCTCGCGACATGGAGCGCACTCGCGCGCGACACGTTCTATGTCTGAGTCTATATTCTCCCACCATACATAATTACGCGCAATCTGTTTCATTTTGACGACTCCCGGGTGACCATCGTGAATGTCACTCAAAACTACTTCCCTCAATGATTTAGGTACAACTATTCTATACCCCCATATTATACAACCCTGATCTATGTGCATGTTATCTCGTCTATCATAATACATTTTTTCAATATTATCAGTTAATTTGTTTGCCGGCCAACCAAACATTATATAACCATAAATTTTACTCAGCAAAGAATCCTTTCTGGTTTCTGTTTTTATGTCTTTGAAACTGATTGGAAAGTCTCCTTGCACAAAATTTATATAACTACATTCACCGTTTTCATCTCTCGGTTGCATCTTGGTCAACTCTAGAGGAAGACGAGAAAGAGTGTCAGCAAAACAATTTTTTGTGGAGGCTACAAATTCTATATCAAAATTGTAAGCAGACAACCTAATCGCATAACGTTGTAGGCGACTAGCAGCCGTCACCGGAATCCCTTTGTTTTTACCGAAAATGTAACTCAACGGACGATGATCACTGCGCAAAGTGAAATGCCTACCATAAATATATTGATGATGCTTAGTGACTCCAAAAATAATAGCCAACGCCTCTTTATCTATTTGGGAGTAATTAACTTCGGCCGAATTGAGCGTTCGCGAAGCGCAACAGACCGGCCGCTCAATGCCATCTGCCCCTCGCTGCGTCAACACCGCTCCTAGACCATACGCGCTGCTGTCAACAGACAATATTAACGGGATATTACAATCATAATGAGCTAAAACAGGAGCGCTGCTTAACACTTTTTTAATCTTTAAAAATGCCTTATTACATACATCTGTCCACTCCCATGACACATTTTTCTTTAATAATGTATACAATGGTTTTAGAATATCACTCATGTTTACACAAAATTTGGAATAGAAATTAACAAGTCCCATAAAACTTTTAAGTTGTGTAATATTTGTAGGCGCGGGCGCTGCTTCAATGGCTTTAATTTTTTTATCATCGGTATGCAGACCGAACTTATCTATTTTATATCCTAAATATGTAACACTGTTTTGAAAAAACTTACATTTAGCATAATTTATTCTCAAGCCATTGTCTTTGAGCCTTTGTAGCACAGATTTTAAATTGGCTACATGTGTACGCCTGTCTTTACCGGTAATACATATATCATCAGCGAATACCGCCGTAGCAGGGAGGCCACTCAACGTCTCCTCCATTATCTTTTGAAAATTTTCAGGTATACATTTTATACCAAACGGTACCCTTCTATACACAAAAGTACCAACATGAGTTGTAATTGCCGTCATCGGCTGAGAATGATTATCTAACATACATTGTTGAAAAGCATTAGACAAATCTAATTTGGTGAACTGTTCACCGCCTCCCAAAGTAGCAAACAAGTCCTCGATTCGCGGCAACGGGTAGTGATAATCTTTTAAAAGTGGATTAATAGTAATTTTATAATCGCCACATATTCTTATTTTACCATTCGCTTTAACTACTGGCACTATAGGAGTGCCATAATCTGATCGTCCTACCTCATAAATAACACCTTCCCGTTGCAACCGATCGAGCTCCTCCTCCACGGGCTGGCGCAAAGCTAAAGGTATCGGCCTAGCCTTAACGAACACCGGTGTATTATCCTTTAAATACAGTTTAAATTTAGATTTAAATGTGCCTAAACCATCGGCAAATACTTCAGGAAACTCGTTACGTAACGACATCGCCATTGAGTCATCACAGCTGTTATCTTTTATACAATAACATTCCACTATAGCTAGCTTTAAACGTTTAATCCAGGTTCGACCCATTAACGGTGGTCCACCGTTCTCAATAATAAACAACTGAAGTTTGTCACGATGTTTGCCACATACAACATTCACATTAATATAGCCGATTGTTTCGATAATATCACCCGTATAGGATTTTAGAGATAACATTTTAGTCTCAATGGGGACATTAGAAAAACATTTATCGTAATATGTTTTTGAAATAACAGAAATTTTACTACCAGTATCAATTTCAAATGTACAACTTATGTTTTCAACAATTAAATTCGTATAATACGGTCCGTCACCGTCATTTTTTATCATTAAGTTGTAAAAATTAACATTACCGTCATCCGTATCAGAGTCATCTAAAAAAAACTGACCTTTATGACCTTTTACACTACCACTTTTTCTGCACATTACCTTTAAATGACCTTTTTCACCACACATATCACAGCTGTATTGTTTGAATCTACACTTGCCATCCGAATGGCCCGATTTACCGCAACGCCAACACGTACTCAGCGCGCGGGCCGCGGTGCCGGCCGCGGTGCCGGCCGCGGGCGCTGCGCTGGCGTCTCCGCGGTCTCCCGCGCCGCCTGCGCGGTCCCACGCGCCGCCTCCGCCGCGCCGCCGGGCACCGATCCGGTGCAAGCCGTCATCCACCTGCTGGGTCGCGCTGCTGTGCATGCCGGCACCTGTCGAGCTGCTCGAAACACACGCCGTAGCCGCGTGCCGTTCCGCCGCCTCCAGTGCCAACGCCAGTTCCACAGCGCGCTTGTAGTCTATGCCACGTTCTGCGAAGATCCTTGATCTCATGTCCTCATCGACTAACCCCGACACGAATTGGTCGCGCAAACACACCTCCAGACAAGCGCCAAAGTTGCATGTCTTCGCCAAATGTTTTAGCGCTTGAAGATATTCTCGAACATTCTCACCTTGTCTTTGTACCCTCTGCCGAAAAATATGTCTCTCGGCAATTTCCGATCTATCGGGTTCCAAGTGTTCTTTCACTAACGCGACTAATTCATCGTATGATTTTGATTCTGGATTGTCCGGTGAGCACAAATCGCACATAAGTTCGTAACACTCCGCGCCCACCACCGTCACTAAGGTGGCTACTTTTAACGTGTCATCGATGCAATTCAACGCAATGAATTGATTAACACGTCGTACGTAAGCGTCCCAGTTACTACCACCTAAGTTAAAAGATTCAATCCGTCCTATAGGCATTTTCTAGCACTTTTTGAACACGCGTATAGGTAATTAAACTTCCTCGTCGCCAATGTTGTATACGGGTATAAGGGTACGTCAATGACACACAGTGGCTCGATGCGAACTAGTTTATTCTTAAGTACCGACAACGTTAGACATAACACTACCAAGGATGCTTCGCGAGGCTATTGAAATCAAAAAACATCCTAATTTTAATAGAGAAGATGGTTGGAATGTACCACCAGCTTGGGATCCAGTAATAAAAATAGTCAAACCCAAGAAGAAGCAAACCACAGCTAGACTTCATGATACTTTGAGCTCATTATGCGTAAATAGAAACACCAATGATTAAATTATGTTCGGGTACTTTGAAATAACTACACTGGAACATTGAGACAACTGCCATCTTAGTCTCCCCGTGACCATGGCTGCTGAAAAGCAAGCGAAACGTCGGGGAAAGTGTAAAAATAAATTAAATCTAAATAGTTTAATAATAATTTAATTAGCTTAAAAATTAGTAAAGTTTAATAGTAGTAGTAGAGTAACAATTTTCAACATTTTGTAATAAAGTGTCAAATAAACAACGCGATAAAATCCGTATATAGCAGTTTAATTTCAATGAATCCAATGCCAATTAATTGGTCGAAGAAAGACGTAAACCAAAATAAGTATGCAACTGTAGAGGAACGTGGTGTGATGTCCTTTTGACACAAAGAAAGAATCCTCCAACTAGGCTGGGTGATCATGGCTGGTGGCCCGCGCCTCGACTATTAATGTAAGAGACTGGTATAAATGTATATATAGTAAACTATTGTGTAAAATTTACTTGCGCAATTCTAGATTTGACAGCGCCATCTCTTGTCTTATTATGTAACTTCCTCTTCTTAAACGCATTATACTTATTTAAATGAACTTAGGTCCATGATGGACATTGTTTCTTTGATGATTTCACTAAGATTAATCTTTGAACCCAAAGTGCTAGCATCAACAACGGGTTGATGTCGTAGTCGTGTCGTGTCCGCGTAGTGTTAACACCTCACCATTAGCATATTAATCTTTGAAATCGCCCGTTGATCGCGTAATTCGTCGAGTTGGAACGGAATTATATCGGAGTCGGTTATGAGACGATTTGTCTGCGCCGGTCGCATTGACCTTAGATTGGATTCCGATATTAATCGATTCAGTTATCTCTTGAAACACTTTAGTGTTAAATTGTATTGTTATATCAGTCTGTTTTGTTGTTTCAGGTAAATGATCATTGCTGTTTAATGTCGACAGATGAACGCTGACAAGGTCTGCCTATTTGATATGGTGGCGTAAATACCTCGGCTCTTTTATAATTGCGGGTGGGGCAACATATTACCCTACCAAATATAGGGAATTATGTTGCCCCAACGAAAGTACCCAAGTAACACGAAGTTTGGACGTATTTCCTGTAGAATATATCCAGACTTCATGCGTTTTTGCGTAATACGAAGTGCTGTAATAAGCTTATTTAAATGGGTTTTACTATCCAACTAAACTATTTTAAAGGTTGATACTAGGTATGTATGTATGTATGTAATATTCATTACATGCGTAAGTGTCAATAAATGTGCTAAAACGGTAAAAGCAGTCAGGATTGTTCAAAATCTTGCAATTTTTTATGCGATTATACTTTACTATTATATTATCAAACTTCCACTACGACTCGCTTGATCCTACTAACTACTTAAGCTTTTAAATACATGCATCTTACTTACACCAGGCGAATCGACTGCGCGTGGTGCTTACTTAGAAATGAAGTAGACGTGCTGCAAGCACAGAGGACATGACTCTGGACATATAAACATCAGACAACAGATTAGAGATTTTAAAAGCGCTTCTAGTGACAGTTTCTAGGCTTATTCTAGTAGTTTGCAACCGCAAAAACATAACAAAAGTTGAATCGGCGACAATCATCAGTAAAATGAAAGAACTTCCTCAGGTACTTAAGAGAGCAAAATAAAGGTACATCTAAATAAAGCTTTGAAATAGCTCTTTTTAAAAATACGATATAGGTCATCGCAATAAATCCAATGAGTTCGTCGGAAACATTTTCATCTTAATTTTTTTCCTAACGCAATTTTAATTCTACACTGTATACTGATTGATTGACAATTATCGCCTGCTCCGTGCCTCGGAGAGCACGTTAAGCCGTCGGTCCCGGCTGCCATGAACATCTATGGCAGTCGTTACTACCCTCTAATATCCTGACACTGGTCTAGCCTTAGGGTATCGTTAGCCTTCGGGTTGCGGAGGTCAGGTGGCAGCCTCTCCGTGTAAAAACTGATATCCAGTCTAATCCGGTTAGACCAGAAAAACCGACCCCAAATGACTTGGGAGTAATAAAGGCTAGGGAGAAGGGAGAAGGGACTGTATACACTAAAATAGACTTACTGCCAAAAAACACTCAAAGAAATTTATGGATTTCAGTTTGTTAGACTTCACACACGTAGGTATACCAACCGCTTAATATTCATACAAACTTCTGCAAAAACTTATTGTTCGAAGTTTCTCAAGCACGAAACACAAACCTTACGCCACAAGAAAAGGCGCGATTAATCACTTTAGCACTCTTTTGAATTCAAACAAAAACTTTCAACAGTCTGGTTTAGTTTCGATTCATTACTTAAAGCAACGAAACAATTCAACACTGTAGCGGTTATAACAAAACTTCTGAGCATTATCTGAGACATCGTTTCTCAACATGTTAATTGTGGCAACTAGTATTTGTTGAAACTTTAACCAGAATACTAACTTATTATTTTATACAGAAATGTAAATTTCAGTTATGGTTGAAAATTGTATACACTGCTTCGTTTTAGAAGAATACAGCTTGTATAGAGATATTTTAATTAATTAAAGATATTGCGAGCGTCATGTCACGTCGTCTTTATATATTTACTTGAATTTCATTCTTACTTTATCGGCTGACAAAACAAAGGATACATTAACTGTTGCAATGGGTATTCTATAAGTTAGGGTATTTATGACAACTGTTGAGCGTTAGCATAAAATCCATAATCAATACGTGCGTGATTCTTGCGCAAACCTGTGTGTTCAACCGAAAATCATCGTCGGTGAATCTAATGAACACCCTTACGTAATAAATACAGCTATGGGTAATCTTTTCCAAGGCCATAATCAATTATAATAAAGATATAAACTATTATTTCTTTTAAAACGACTAATAGAAACGGTCATTATATGTGTATAATATTATATAATGATTGTAAATAATTAAACGTCATCGCTTACAATCTTTCAATATTTTGTCAATAATTCAACCATGAACGTAAATTTGAGGGTGCAACAGACAGACTACTTTGAGAAATATTATACTAAAGCGTGAAATGAAAACTGAGCGCTGTACTGAGAGATTTTGATAACTATAGTGCGAGAGAGTTCGTTTGATGGCGCGCCTCTGCATTATTTATCGAGCGGCCGACCCATCACGAGTATTAAATAATTCGCAAACCTCACCCACTTCCACACTACGCACATCTCCGCTTTGTTCATCTCTGCTTCGCTAACACTACAACAATTCAGAGTATCCTTTGACCGAATTCAAAACTGTTCATAAAGTAAGTAATTATTCCTTAAGCCCCTACCCGTCAGAAAATAATTATAAGTAGTACGTACGTGAATTACGTAACCTGCCCGCATAATACCACTCTTAAGCGATGTTGGCACGTCTGCGGACTTCAACAAGAACCTCGTTTTAATTAACAGGTAAGGGGAATGCTAACGAGAACTTATGACGATCAATTTGTTTCCAAGGCCTATAACTGTAACAGTAACATCATAAATCGTGTCATTAAAATTATTGCTTTAACTCGTAATAGTGGTATGTTTCGAATTGTCACCGTTTACCAATTAGGAAACATCCACGGCTTGTTTCCATTAACTGTAAATTATTATATTGATATAAAGGTCTTTGATTGCTTGTACGCACCGCTGATCAATCAAAATTTGTCGGAGGTAAACGCCCTACGATCCATTCTTTGAGTGCCCATAATAAACTCGGAATTTAACAATTCTGTCTCAACGAATGAAGCGGAAAAATGACAAACAGAATAAAGAGTTACTCATTCACGGTTCCCTTTCGTCGCTTTTCGTTTGACTTTTATTCACTTGTAGCCGATCGGAGCTGAAAAATGTTAACGACAGGACTGAGGCCGCTTTTTTGTTCGAAAATTAAAATAAGTACTGTGGGTATTAGATGGAGCTTTTTCGAGCATTATAAATGTGAAGTATAAATCAGTGAGATGTTCGGAGGCTTACATTTGAGGGGTGCGTGGGGAGGGAGAGGCCTGACGCTAATGACGTTTCGACATCAATTACGCGCGGACGCCACTTGTCAACGTCAGCCGCTATAAAACAGGCGCTGACAGGCGCGTTGACGATGCGCCTTCATCTTGTATATCCATCGCCACCCTTTATATCACTACGTTAGTATCTTGTATACCGTTGCAAGATTTTAATCCGACGTCGCCAACTCGCTATTGTAATTAATTTTGAAGGAGGCTAAGCGAGCGAGTAGCTCAAGCTGTTCTACTAGCAAGCCAAGTTTGTTGCAATTAACTTGAGTGATGTATTGGAGCTGGCTACGCAGGTACTTGGTTTTAATACTTCGTTGCTAAGTCGTGATTTTGAGCCATTTTATGTATAATGGTGATTTTTGGTAATGGATTAAAGTCATCGGTTGTTATTAAATGAGCCTGGTTTTTTATTATTGTAGGAAATCACAGGCAAAATGCATTATTTATATTGATATATTAGGTAAAATCTATGCAGATGACACTAAAATGTCACAAGTGCCTACATTATCTTACATACATGGAATGGCTTACTACCTTATATCTTCAAATGGGTAGACAAGCATCCATATTTTGCTAGGTGTATGGTGTAATATGGGGAGAGCCTTATGATGTTTTTTGTACACATTCCAAGACTCAATTAGACTACCGAAAATGTTCTATCAAAAAATTTCAATAATACTTTACTTGAGCTGAGTATTGAAGAGACTGTGCGAGTCTTACCGTCACGGGAACCTGTAAAGCAATCGGAGAGCAATAGTGACAGAGCTAGGAACCAAGTATTGTTATGTACTTATTAGTATTAATAACGATAGCCTAGTGGGAAACCGTTGGACTGCCACGCAGAGGTCTCGAGTTTGAACCCTTTAGTAGGCACTGCTCATTTAAGCGGTGTGCAACTGATTGATTGCATGAAGTTTTTGTTCGTGACGGGTAACTTTTCTTTTAGGTATGCTCATTTTATAGCGTATAGTATATATGCATATATATACTAGCAAAATTAAAATTGCTATTCAAGTAAGTTCAGCTGCTATAGCCTTGTGGGAAACCGTTGGACTGCCACGCAGAGGTCTCGAGTTTGAGCCCAAGCCGCGCATCTCTGACTTTTCGAATTTATATGCGTATTAAATAGTTAATTATCGCTTGCTTTAACGGTGAAGGAAAACATCTTGAGGAAACCTGCATGTCTGAGAGTTGTCCATAATGTTCTGGAAGATATGTGAAGTCTGCCAACCCGCACTAGGCCAGCGTGGTGGACTATAGCCTAACCCTTCTCACAGTGAGAAGAGGCCCGTGCCCAGCAGTGGACCAGTTTAATACAGGGCTGATATTATTATATGAGCGCCTACTTAAAAATGAGGTGCCCCTAATTTCACACATTTCAAATCTTATAGACGTTACGGACAGGTGTCTATGGTAGTGTTAAAAGGCATAGAGTTGGAAATAGTGCTTTATAATATTTATAAAAAAAAAGCTCGTGTAAATATAACATGGCTAGGTAGTGAATACTGAGATATAAGCTGAAGAAAAAGTAAAAAGTAATTAAAACAAACATAAACTATAAATACATAGACACACGTCAATCCCCATAGTAAGCAGATGTCTATTACAATTTAATTTCAACAGCTTCATTTTAGGATCCACGTTGTATTATATAGACTAGCGGTCGCCAAGGAGTCGAAGTTCGACCATAATTAATTAAAATTTTAAGTTTGATCGTAATTGAGATTTTATTACCAATAACTATACCCTAATCACATTTCATTTAGTCACTTTCTCCACATACATAATATGTAACCATAGTTACGAAGAATTCTACGACATCAGCCGAACATTGCTGAAATACTACGAACGCGATTTGACTGCGTGTGTCAAATGCATGGTTGTGTGTGTAGTGTTTTTTTAATGTATTTCTAATGCATGTAATGCAGTAAAAGTAGTGTAACAGTTTTCAAAATTATGTAATAAAGTGTCAAATAAACAACGCGATAAAATCCGTATATAGTAGTTTAATTTCAATAAATTCTGCTTTTAAATATAACTACAGTAACATGCAGCTATAGAAGTCATCATAAATCTGAATCTGTAACAATGAATAGCGGCGATAGCCTAATAGGAAACCGTTGGACTACCACGCAGAGGTCTCGAGTTCGATCCCAAGGCGCGCATCTCTGACTTTTCGAAGTTATGTGCGTATTAAATATTTAATTATCGCTCGCTTTAACGGTGAAGGAAAACCTCTTGAGGAAACCTGCATACCTGGGAGTTCTCCATAATGTTCTCGAAGATATGTGAAGTCTGCCAACCTGCACCGGGGCAGCGTGGTGGACTATGGATTACCTTCTCACACCGAGAAGAGGCCCGTGCCCAGCAGTGTGACAGTTTAATACACGGCTGATATTATTATAACAATAAATTGGAGACATAGCTAAGGGTAACTTTAGTTCCTTGATGTTGATGCCAATTGTCATTGTGTTTAAAACTGAAAATCCTTACTAATATTATAATTGTGAATGTGAATTTGTTTGTTTGTTATCCTTCACGCCTTAACTACTTGATTCATCATGATGCCATTCTGCAAACACATTGCCCGGGATACAGAAAAAGACATACGGTACCTTTTATCCAGAAGAAAGGAACTCTGCCCGAGGGATAGAAATTTATTAATAAAATGGGCGAAACCGTGGGCAAAATCTTGTGTAAAATAACTTAATGAGTTAGAACAGTGGTTTTATTTCAGCATCCCGCCCGTCTCAGAAAATAATTTGAGCTGTTAAGAAGAATCAGTTGAATTGGTCATAATATTGGTTATACACACAAGCCAATACATTATTTATAACATTTGAATATATCATACTGTGGCGATTCCGCACAGATGAAGAAGTACAGACTACTTTCAACAGATGGCGATACATACGCTCAAATGACGTCACAATCCTGCATCACACAAGTGGAGTTTACACAGCGACTAACTATGATATATATACAAGCTCCCTTTGTGTTGGAGGGATATCACACCCTGTTCCTCCACATTGGGGACCCCGACGTGATCGTCCAGCACCTTCGACTCCGACTCACTGGGGCACATGCACCGCTCACCACACTTAGACCCGACTCACTGAGGTCTAGCGGCATACAGTTCCGACTCACTGGAACTAGCGGCATCATTCAGTAGCACTGACAACGCTCTTCAGCAGCATTGACAGCTGTCTCATCAACCTGATCGATCTTCGGTCTTGGGGGGAATACTGTGGCGATTCCGCACTGATGAAGAAGTTCAGCCTGCTTTCAACAGATGGCGCTACATACGCTCAAATGACGTCATAATCCTGCTTCGCACAAGTGGAGTTTACACAGCGACTAACTACATATACAAGCTCCCTTTGTGTTGGAGGCATATTTTATCTTGCTACACCAATTCCGCAATGCGTACATTACACTAAGATTTTATGTTTTATCATGAAGATAAAACCCATCTAAATTTAAGCAAACCATTCCATCATCAAAAGTACTTAACCTTTCAGTAAACCGTAAAACCGAACCAGAAAACCGTAAGTAGGTGTGCAGCTCATGAAAGCCGATTGGGTGATATTTTGCGGTAATTAACCGGCGTAATCTTCGTTCGTATCGGCTCTAATCAACGGAACCATTGTGGTGGCGTCCGAAATTAGCTGTTTGTATCCGCAATATTGCTGCAGGGAACGAGGGTGGCACACTGTTCTTTTGTACAGGGATTTTTGTCAAGTGACTAGTTCGGTGGGTGTGTTTTCAGTTTTTGTCTATACGTAGTTTTGTTTATTATGTTTCTCTCTATTTAGTTGTTGTATAAGTTGAATATATAAAGGCTTTTGTTGGTCATTGTTGCCTTTAATCTTTATATAGTCCGTGGTATTTTGTGTTAACTGGTTTATTGATTCTTGAGTGTATATTATCGATCGTGAGCTACGGGGTCGTATTTATTGTTATAGGATTTTTCGGTTAAGGAATGTTTAGTAACAGCACGGTTGTCTGACGTCTATATTATATTAATACGTGAAGCAAAAACGTGAAGTATGAAATTGGGCACAGTTAAAGTTTATATGGAGAAGGAGTGGCGAATGCTAATATTTTTATAAAATATGCATTAGAAATACATTAAATGAATGTAAAAACACTACACACACAACCATGCATTTGACACACGCAGTCGAATCGCGTTCGTTTACGCATCGTAGAATCCCTCAGCATCGCTGTCAACTGGTAACGTGCCCAGAAGACTGGCAGCATTGCCACGTTGAATGGCAATGCTGATTCTTTGGGCTAAGAAAAGAGCAGCCTTCTGATCTCGCGAAACGTCGATCAGGCGTTTTGCGATCTCCCTGTACAAAATACGAGCGCTCGGACCCCAGGTATATTAGATTATTTCGTTTTAAAATTAATTATGTAAATATATTGTAAATATTTTTTTTTGTTTTTTATTTTGTTTGTATTTATATGAATGATTGCATTCAAATCTTATTTTAAATATATCTTATTACTTTAAAATATATGCTTAACATTAGGACCTACGTATCACCGAAAGATTATTGATTTTAAACTTTTGTTGCTGTTTATAATTATTATAAATTCTTTGCATGTCAGGTAAACCGGCGAAATATGTGAACATTTTTTATCATGTACAATTTGAACAACTTACTACCATGTTTCATGCAAATAAATCGTAATTTCATTTTATTTCATTTTAATACGTAGAAATTAGCGAGATTCGTTCGCATCACCATTATTTAAATATTTATCTTGAACTGTTTATTGCAAAAGTACATATATAATACAGCCTTCCATTTACCGTATTCGCTGATATACATATAATATTACCCAGCTACACTTCACCGGGCTGGTGCCTCGTTTGTGGCTTCCGCTGTACCTCGAACCTCGAGACCTCAGTTTATAATTTAACGCAATTTTGGATCTTCTTAATTAACGCGACGTACCGTGTCAGAAGCAAACGAACCTTTGATGCTTCATCTTGCGCTGCCACAAAGTTATGAACAAGAATTTTAATATGTCACAGTTTTATAAATATATTATAATCTTATAAAAGTTCTGGCTGACTCTCAAGCTACACTGGCTTCAAGTTTAATCATACAAACTCAAATCCATATAGATTTACTCATTTAAGTCACAAAGTAACACATATTGTTATAATTGCACTCCTATACAAGCATTCTAGCTTAGCTGGAACAACAAAAATACTAGTACTTTGTTACCCAAAATGCTAGTAATCTTTTCCAAAAAAAGCAGTAATATAATTTTACATTTAAATGTTACATTCAGCAATTTAAATAATTTATAGTAATATGGTAAAATTAGAGCATCCAGATACATATCCATAAAAATATAAAGCAAAGTATGACAGATTGCAGTCTGAGTAAAACTGAAAATTTATGTATAGATCAGTTTGATCTACGTGAAATATTCTTGGAGACATGACTAAAAATGAAAATGGTCAGCCATCTAGACTAGACTATTTTTACTTCAACTGAATTGAGTCCATCCTCTATTATTGGATTTCTAAATTAACCTTTACAATCGGCGATGACTACCAATTTAAATGGAATGAAACTTTTATGGCGAAGTCCAGATTTATATATTTTCTGATATAATACGCCAAAAACAAAAAATACTTTAAAGTATGTTTTTTTTTGTATATAACAAAGTTGCCACATAAACATGGGCGACCTCATGATAAACAGCTACCGTAGCCCATGCTTGCTTTTAATACAAGAAAAAGAACTTAAAGAAGGAATGAAATGTAAGGTAAGGAATGCGCGTAGGTATATGAGCCACCTGCAGCCACTTACCAAGTGACATACGACGACAGTTTTGTAAAGCCTTTTATAGTTTTTTAAAGTCGATTGCAATGATTTACATTGGGGTCCATTTTGGAATTGAAAACCAGGAACAGCCCTAGTAAAGCCACCCGTAAAGTACCTTGGTCTGGTAAATGCTGAACTAGTCACATATTGCAACGACCGTAGGCTACATATTTGTTTTTTTAACGCTTTCACACTTGAACTACTCGACCGATCATCATGAAATTTATGTATACACGTTGTCAGTAGTAAAGGAAAATACTTAGTGTACCTTTCAGCCAGAAAAATTACTATTTCTGAGGTAATGAAATTTATTGACAAAATCTACGTTAATGCGAGTGAAACTGCGGGCAAAATCTAGTTAAGTTAATTAATTTATCTTTTTTAAATAAAATAATAGGTAAATATTGCCACTTAATCAATAATTTTTGTTTTGTTTGTTTTATTGTGTCTCTAACTTTTTTTTTGTTTTTTTTTTACGTTTTGGTATGATGACGCATACCCCTCCGCGTTGACGGGTGAAGGGGTTATGTCGGACTCACCGAGGTAAAAGAAAAAGATGGAATAAGAATAATGTACCTCCCGGAATACCGACTAAACCTACCACGGTGTTCCTTGACAAAACCGCTATCGACGGGGCCGCGCGAATCACTTGCACATGCGGTCGCGACCCCGCCGAGGTTTCGGCCCGCCGTATTAAACGGCAGGCCACTACACGAAGTAGTAGAAGGGTAGGTCTACCCAAGCCACTCACTCACTTCAAACCCTACTGTCTCCCCCCTGGAGGGAAGACGGACTCGACACAGAGGCGCGCGTGGGAACACGTACGCCGCCTCTCGGACTTGGTGCTGAACGGATGGCGGGCAGGCCCACAAAGCTCACCACCCCCAGGTCAAACCTCAGGGTGATTGTGTCTCTATCTAAGTAAGAAATATTTTTCTTCTACAACTCTGCTTAGACCATTATTATTAAGAGCATGAGGTTTTATTATCTACATACTAATTATACTATTAAATTTTGTACAATAAACCCTATTAGCAATAACATTATATTCATAACTAATCTCTGCTGTGATCACCTCATTAATATTGAACATCGAATATTGTAATCTCTAAATCGTTTATTATTCAGTACGATATTCGAATCTATTGATATATTATACAGCGTATTAACTAGATACTATGGCTATAATTGATAGGTTCTAAGAACCGTATAATTTATTTATTGATTGCCTTTAAGAGTGCGCCGAGCGAAATGTACCAAAACAGGCGGTCACAGTTAAGTTGATAAAATCAACACTTTTTGTTTAATACAAATATAAAATATACATTTACCATAACAATGAATGTGTTTACAATTACTCCGTGTAAAAACTTAAAATAATTAATATTTTCGTCTACAAAATTACGTAAATTTGCACGAAAAATGCAAAAGCGTAAGCTCGTGTTACGTGATTTTTAGATTATAACAGTAGAAATATATCCTATTTTACAGCTGAAACGAATCATAAATAGTTATATTACAATTTGTCCGTCCCAAATATTTAAGTTATTGGTTGACAATAAAGATACATATTTATCAAAAAAGCACTTCAAATCCTCCATACAATTTAACTATGGCGGCCGCGCACCGATTTGAATATCGAGCTCTGTCATTCAGTCCGACCGCGTCTTACTCTCGACACAGTCTTAAATAACAGTTCGATCATATGTAGTAGCATTGTAATTTATTTATTCGCCAATCGATCGGACGAGGGCATATACTAAAAAGTAAGTGTGCACGAAATGTATCTCTTATATATTTGATGAATTAAGTTGATATAGTGAGATAATTGAATCGGTGGCGCAGCGATAGTGAATGTAATTGCTGTGCAGACTCAGGTCGTGAGCTTCTCTGTCAAGTTTAGTAATCCTTACTTACCTTAATATCAGCACAGAGTCTGGGACCGTTAGCGGTGGTAAACGTCTATAGATTCGTCCCCAATTACATAGTACTTGATAAATAGTTGGCAAAATGTGGGTGTAATACACCTGCCCCCACCCCTTTGGGGATTGTACAAGCGTCGCCACATAATTTTACTTGTCATACTTTTTTATTGTTGTTGAGCAGCGATAGCTCAGTGGGGAGACCAACAGACTGCAATGCAGAGGGTCTCGGGTTCGAACTCACGTCGCGCACCTCTGAGTTTCGGAAGTTATATGACTTTTCGAAATTATGTGCGTATTGATTGACAATTATCGCCTGCTCCGTGCCTCGGAGAGCACGTTAAGCCGTCGGTCCCGGCTGCCATGAACATCTATGGCAGTCGTTATTGGGAAAGTCAGTACCCTCTAATATCCTGACACTGGTCTAGCCTTAGGGTATCGTTAGCCTTCGGGTTGCGGAGGTCAAGTGGCAGCCGCTCCGTGTAAAAACTAATATCCAGTCAAATCCGGTTAGACCAGAAAAGCCGACCCGAAGTGACTTGGGAATAATAAAGGCTACGGGAGAAGAAGATACTTTTTTATTGTATGAGCAAAAATAACTATGTCGCACGTTTTGCTGACGATACATGTCTGCATAAACGAATGCGTGAATTATTGCTTCATACTAAACAACTTGTATTTATCTTAACAATATATTATCAGTACAATAAATACTCCAGCTATTTACGGACACTAAAAGCACTGAAGTTTGTTTTCTGTGTACATCCCGTTCTTAGCCATAACATCTACAAAACAACATATCTCAGTGTACGGGCAAACTGCTCGTACAGGGATAAAGGCCTCCTCCAGACCGAATTTCGGTCACGGCGGCCAATCTTAACGGAGACTGGCCATCTGCGCAGGAGATATTATAGTGCACAAGTATGTGCGCAAACACAAGTACACTCTCTGTTCCCTAACCCTCATGATCCGATGGAACGGATAATCCGACACGACCAGAGAGAGATCAGGTGCAGAACCAGCGGCTTTACGTGCTTTCCGAGACACGGGGATGTGTAACACTGCCAACTTCCTAACTCCGGGCTTGTATTGAGATTTCTTAGCAGAAAACCCAAATTAGTTTTTGTTGGCCCGGCCCGGGATTCGAACCCGAGAACTCATGCACAGCAGTCACATTCACTACCGCTGCGCCACGGAGGCAGATAACATAAGATGGAAGTATTAACGTTTCAACTACCGGAACGTTTATTTTGTTACCAGTCACAGCACCAAACTAATTGGTTATGATTGTAAGTAATAAACCGGCTATAATAGACTTCAGTAACCTGAAAAGGTATCGAGTCAAGTTGCTATTTATAAGAATAGTAAATTATACGGCCTTTAAATCACGTATAAGCAAGATCAAGTCAATCAAAGCATTCCAGGAACTGTTTATTTCTTCAGTCAAAAGCTTGAAAATACTACGAAAATATCGCAATTAATTGCAGATTATATCCATTTTATAATAAAAACAAGCTTTATAAAAGATTTAAGAGCAATAAGCTATCAGATTGCAGCCGAACTGAAATCAAAACCGTTCCAAGTGTGTTACGAGTAGGTCTCTGGAAAACCAATTTAAAATACATCGTCAATATTCAAGACGATACGCGAAAGCAATTTAAAATTCAGCTACAGTATAAACATCGCGGAGACGCCGACATTTTGTTAGATAACAAATTAAATTCTTAAAAATGTCAGTAGGATCGGGTTGAGCTCAAAGCCTTTAAAGTGAGTTATTGAGATTCGGAGAATTTTCTAATATTGATTTTCGTAACATAACGTTAGACTATACGTGTTACTTTCAAGGTATCCTCAAAGGGTTTGGCGATACATCTATGTTTTGGTTAAGCTACACAAAATTGTGGGAGGTACATTTTATTCTATATGAAATCATATGTTATTGCTGACAGTTTCTTGATAGTAGAGTCAACTTTGATAGGACATTGAAAATATTTGGCAGGCCAAGTAAATTATATAACGGAGAAATAGGCAACCATAAGCAGGACTGAAATTTTGACATACCATATCACCGCTTTCCTAACTGTGCTAGTCACTACACTACATTATGGAAGGTAAATTTTATTCTATATCATATCATATGCTGTTGCTGACAGTTTCTTGATAGTAGAGTCAATGTTGATAGGATATTGAAAATATTTGGCAAGCCAAGTAAATTATATAACTGGGAAAAAGACAACCATGAGGTAGGACTGAAATTCTGACATACCGTATCACCGCTTTACTAACTGTGCTAGTCACTACACTAAATTATGGCAGGTAAAATAAATTCTTTATAATATCCTATGATGTTGCTGACAGTTTATTGATGGTAGGATCAATTTTGATAGGACATTAAAAATATTTGGCATGCCAAGTAAATTATATAACGGAGAAATAGGCAACCATAAGCAGGACTGAAATTTTGACATACCATATCACCGCTTTACTAACTGTGCTAGTCACTACACTAAATTATGGCAGGTAAAATAAATTCTTTATAATATCCTATGATGTTGCTGACAGTTTATTGATAGTAGAATCAATTTTGATAGGACATTAAAAATATTTGGCACGCAAATTGCAAAATATATAACGGAGAAATAGGCAACATTGAAGCAGGAATAAAATTTTGACATACCATATTACTGCTTTACTAACTGTGCTAGTCATCCTTACGAGTTAAAATTTACCTCTATTCAATCTGAGACATAGTTTACGGTCACTAGTTTTTAATCCATCGGGATTAGAACGCGTTATAAATGAGAAAAAGTCAACCATACATATATCGACATGGTTGTCTTTTTCCCTCATTTATAACTTAGTGTAAACTCAATATTATTTTACTTGAATGAATCGATTTAGAGTGTTGAGAACTTGTAACTAGTTACGCACATGTTCATGCTTACACCACTGGATCAAGGAAACAAACTTTGCCTGTTGAACTTAGTCAAAAGGTTTTGTGCAAACGTGCGCGTTTTTTCGCGATACAACCTGACGTAACTGCGGGTAATTTGTGGGAAACTCCGCCAAAGTTACCGCAAAGCTAATAATATATTTTACCTGATGTTGCCGTCGCTGAATATAAGATAGTTATTTAATTTCGTGAACACGTAAAGTTAATGTCCCTTTGAATGTACCCTGAATGGATCGACGCTCGGCAATTTTTCATTTTATACAATAGCTCATATATCATACTGGTTATACGGAGAGTTTTGTTGGTTTTTAGGGAGCTCGCATAAAAATGATTCATCGGTTAAATACAATAGGCTGTATCTTTACTTAAAACAGTAACTTATTCAGATTAAAAGGAAAAAAACGAAAACCTCTTAGTGAGAATTTTAAAAGCGGGCTTATACATTTGGTCGACTTTTGGAGAATATGTCATAAGACTGTAGACCCATAAGACTTACAATACAAATATAAATTGCTCAAAGTGCTTACTGCGCTATTGTTACATAAAGTCATCGTGACTGCCGCATGATCGTGAAGATCCATAAAAAGACAAAAACAAACTTTTAATCAAAAATATTAACGACACACGCGACCCGTCTATTGTTACCATATTAAATTATTACAGTCTTTGAGCCTTAACCTATGTCACTTGAACTCCGACACGTGTAAATTGACATTAAAGTTCCACCGCGTGTCCCCCTTCCTAATCCTCCCCTCTGTCGTCTAAACACGCCGCAGGTTGCCAAACGTTTGCCGATTCATAATGCATGAAGAGCTAAACTTCTCCCTTCAACTAGTGCCCTTTCACTTTTGAGTTATGACAGAGTCTATATAATACATTCATATCAGTGTAAGTCGTGGATGAAATTTGGTAGAAGCGATGATGTTTTTTGAGAGAAAACTGGCAGTTGGAAAAGTTGATATCATAATGGAAGCAGTAATGGAACGATGTGTTATGGTCACCGTTGACTGGAAAACAGGGCACCTTATTTCAACACAGTTCAGTTATACAACAAATGTAGGAAATAAGTTAGAGCATGCATGATAAGCATTTAGCGTAGTGTTTGGTCGCTTGCAATAACAGGGATATCACTGATATGCTGTCCCTAGGATTAAGGAGTAAAAGATAGAAGGATTAGGAATACCAAAGGCGTGTAGCTACATGAGACATCCATTGTTTTTGGATTTTAGTCTCTGCCAGACTTTGTTCTGTGCCATGTTTGTAATCGAGCTTTTGTTTGAGCAATTTGACACTACAAATCACGACAATCATATTAGGCCTTTGAAAATTTTTGATCATCGAGAACTGAATCCATTGACTTAGCACAAATTATGGGTTGCGGGCTACTTACTTAATGTACGCAGTCACAAATATTTCGGTATCATTTACATATATAGATTCACGCCTGTTTCCCAGAGGGGTAGGGAGAGACTACGGATTTCCATTTGCTACGATCCTGACACACTTCTCTGGCTTCATTCACTCGATATCATTTATATACAATATAAAAAATAACCTACAATTTATGCAATTTTAAAGGAAAACAATACTGACTGAAAACTGTCAGCCCGTACTCAAATCCATGTGCCTATGATCATTATTATACCTAGTCTTTATTTTTTAACTATTCCTGGTCCGTATGTATTCTATGCGTAGATTACTAATTGTAGTGAATCCACCAAGCTTGATGGATGTTAGAGAAATGGCTTGATGAATAATCCAAATAATAATTATAACTATATTTTTATAACATAAAAACAATGATCGTTGGTATTTTCTTTCACATAATGATTTTTGAATTCTGTAATTGCCATACCGTTCATTATTACAAGTAGAAAAAAAATGTTCATGTAGGTATAATATGTACTATGTAGAAATAATTACCGAGATTTTAATGTGTGTGTACTTAATTTAGATATTTTATTTAGAATTACTTATTAAATTGTGTGTATAGATCTATCAACTTACCTACATAGCTAAATAGAAATGGAAGTATTATTCTATTTAAGATTTGTTAGCACATAATTTTAACGATTTGTTTATTCAAAATGTGTCTTTGAGCCAATTTTAGCACACTAAATCGAATCAATATCCGACTGTGCATACATTTACCTACAATTGAATGCATTCGAATAACAATAAACATTAATTGAATGTTTTCGAATCACTTTAATATTCGAATAATTTCATTCGATTGATAATCGTAACCTTGGAGATTTAACGTTTCAAGTTACTACGTGACTATATAGACTGTTAAAAACCATCTCCATAAAGCTAGTCTTTACGATGTAACAAGTTCTGGGTTTGTTTTATTGAGGTGCCGTGTCTTGGGATCCTGTAACCTTGGACTGTAGCAACGACTCATGAATTACAACGTACTTTTATTGAAGTACATTCGGTATACTTCAACCAAACAATTTGGCGAGAAATGTCTTTAAAATCTAAACACTCCATTTTATTCTATACTAGCTTTTGTCCACGGCTTGGCCCGCTGAATTTCAAAGCACACTGGCCATCGGCGCAGGAGATATTATAAAGCACAAGTGCATGCGCAAACACAAGTGCACTCTCCGTTCCCAAACTGTCATCATCCGCTGGGACGAATAATCCGAAATGACCGGAGAGAGATCAGGTGCAGAACCTACTGCTTTACGTGCTTTCCAAGGCGCGGGGGTGTCTAACACCGCCAAAAACTCCGGGCTCGTATTGAGATTTCTTAACAGAAAACCCAATAACTTTTTGTTGGTCCGACCCGGGATTCGAACCCGAGACCTCATGCACAGCAGTCGCATTCACTACCGCTACTATCTAAAAGCATTCCGGTCATCATAATCGCAAAACTAAATTAAGTTTATATTTTCATATAACAATTAATATGCAAACTACCAACTCAATCACTGTAACTCTACTAAATCACTACTAAACCGTTTAATAGATTTTTACCTATCTTGGCACCCACCCAGACCTATTCTTGATTAACCTGTAAGACTTTTTATGCCTGTCTATATTCGAATAATGCCAGTCAAAAATAAAATACTTTAATGGCAAGTGTAAACATGTCTTTAATAATACAAAAATCGTAACTCCCAGTACCACCCACGAGCATTGAACGGGTTTACGGCACGATTATTAGTTGGATCATAACCGTTTTATGTTCGAATATAAAATAAGGTATCAGCGTTGTATGTGACGCAGTTGTAAAGCTGTAGGAGTAATCAACCTCCGTTATGTCATTACTTAAATAAATTGCGAACACTGTTGTGGACGCCATTTTCTTTATATTTTAGGTTATTTTCATAAAATGTATTTTTAAGATGGCTTGCCATTTGGGTATCATGTTTGTTAATTTTCCCAGAAAAACTAGAATGCTTATATCACAAATGAGTACATTGCGATACAGGCAACTAACAATTTTGGTATTATATTACAAGCATTTTCGTTAATCCCTTCAGCTAAGCTAGAATACTTATAGGTATCACGAATGAGGTTATTCCCATAATGCACGAGATGGGTGTAAAAACTCAGAATTCAAACTCTTCGTCTTCATGCGACCTTGTTTCAATTATATTTAAACATTTGCTTATGTTAATGTTGTATAATATAATTATATAGAATGTACATGTTTTAATAATAAATAATTAACGTACTTTTCAATCATTACCGCCGTTGGACATCATGCCCACTGCTACCTACTGCTAGGCATGATGCCAACAGTTGGGCCTAATGTCCACTTTTGGGCATCTTGCCTACTGTTGGGCATCATGTCCACTGTTGGGCATCATGCCCACTACTGGGCATGTCGTGTTGCAAAACGCAGCACAAGACAAAACTCGACAGCTAACAGCAGCAACCAACTCGAATCAGCACACCACCACTCTGCATATAAATGAAGCCATTTTGCTATTTAAAATACATGTGACCTTGTGACCCCTATATCTCAGGAGTCTTTTGACCCACAGGGCCCATATTCAAACTTGACCGAGGTATAACCTCAAGGTGTCTGTCCACTAAGTTACAAGTCAATCGTTTTAGTGGTTCCGGAGCTATGCCTGTCACTAATAAACTATCACTAACAGACATACACAGACACCCACAAAGTGTTTTCATTAACCTCTTCGAAGAAGACTCACTGGCTAATAAGCAATTTTGATATCAAATTACTAGTATTTTTGTAAATCTCTCTAGTTACGGTAGGCTGTATATGTCACAAATGAGTTCATTTCGATAGTACAATAATTAGCAATATAAAGTAGTATTTTTGGTAATATCTCCAGTGAAGCTCATATGAGCAGGCCGCATGCTTATCACGTTTGTTAGAAAAAACAAATTATTGTTTATAATTTTGGAACAAAGTTTTGTGCAAAACTGGCTAAAACAATTCTATTGTTAAGCAAATGTTCCCCTAACCAACACCGATCATAATTTATAAATGCATCATATAACTACACAACCACACAATTTTGCTCGTGTACCACCGTAAAATTCACGTCGGGTAACGGTAAGTCCCATCCGTCCACAATACGTGGTCCGACCCCAAATTGGTGGTCGTGGACGGTTGGTCGAACGCTCAAAATAATTTATACGATAAATTTTACAGCTTAATTTATTCATCATAATATTATTTTATGTGCAGTCGAATTAACCAAACCAATTATTTTCTGATAGGTTCATAACTTATCTCTGCTATATTATCTTGATAGGGCATAATTATGGGACCCGTTAGTTATGACAGTGGAATAGTTATTAGTAATTAATTTGAAAATTAAGAATAAAGTATTTTAATATTAAGTTTTAATGCTTCATGATTCATACATAGATCTAACTAAAACCAAGAACGCAGATATTATTATGATTACCAGAAAGATGTACATTAACCTCTTATAATATATCACACATTTAAATATACAGTATTATTACTATTATCTTTGTCACGCGGACCGGTCGTGCTCAGCGGCCACGTTCGCGCTGGAGTGGTCTTAATATCAGCTACCGATATATAAGATCAAGACGGCCTGATGCGAGCCTTCTAACTGCCGAGCTGCCTACTCAGTTAAGTGGTCTTTCTATCAAAGACCACGTAACAAGCCTTACTCTTAAAACCACGCCCTGTTTTTTCTATCTAACTTCTAGTCATTATTGTTTGCTATAAAAGTGTTTATATACTAGTTCAAATTGTTATTAAATATAAAATATATTGATCGTGTAGAATATTGTTTAAATTATTTCTGCTTAGTTCACTTCGTAAGTCAACCACGCTTTTAAAGCAGGTTGAACAGGATAAACGTTACATCTTATGATGACAAATTCATAACACTAGTAAAATTGCTATTTCATGGGGGACTTCACAATCACTCAAACAACAGACACATAGAACACCCATACTCGGGATAGCTATTTACGGATCACACAATTTTTGTCCCGTATGGATACCACATAACTCAGAAAGGCGATCACTTAAAAACACTACGCCAACCATCCAGTCAATATAACACATCATAATTATAATATATTATAAGTAGTGTGAATAGCAGCGATAGCTCTGTGGGGAGACCAACAGACTGCAATGCAGAGGGTCTCGGGTTCGAACCCACGTCGCGCACCTATGACTTTCGGAAGTTATATGACTTTTCGAAATTATGTGCGTATTGATTGACAATTATCGCCTGCTCCTTGCCTCGAAGAGCACATTAAGCCGTTGGTCCCGGCTGCCATGAACATCTATGGCAGTCGTTATTGGGAAAGTCAGTACCCTCTAATATCCTGACACTGGTCTAGCCTTAGGGTATCGTTAGCCTTCGGGTTGCGGAGGTCAGGTGGCAGCCGCTCCGTGTAAAAACTGATATCCAGTCAAATCCGGTTAGACCAGAAAAGCCGACCCCAAGTGACTTGGGAATAATAAAGGCTAAGAGAGAAGAGTGTGAATAGCTCTGGTATCCAAACTAATATTAAATTTAATTGTGTTATGGATACTAGGGAATCACAGTATTCATAACTATACAATTCTGTAGCATCTCACTCTCAAACTCACTTCTGAATTCGCAATAAAATGGTGACGAGCAGCATGAATGGGTCCCCTCGACCAGGGAAGGACTACCCTCTCATAGAACATCGACGTGAAATAGCAGTATTCCTATTGTTGTGTTTCATTTGGTAAGTGAGAGTGCCGGAGACCCAATCACCCTCTTCCCCCCTCCCGCTCCTTCTCCTTCCCACTTCCTTTTTCTCCTAAAGTGTCGGCAACGCGCAAATGATGCCTCTGGTGTTACAAGCGTCCATAGGCTACAGTGACCACTTACCATCAGGTGGGCCGTACGCTTGTTTGCCATCAAAGGAGTAAAAAAAAAAAAAGTCATGGTGACATTCCATTCGGGACGCAGTCAATGTTCATACATCTATACTTGCTTTAACAATATACTCGGTTCAGAATTTATCTCTACCGTTGTTTATTATATTCAATCTAGTACTGGCATCCCTTCAGCCTAATTGGTAAGCTTATCCAAGACATGCAAGCGAAACTGAATAATAAAGATGTCACAAGATGGATTGTTACCCTATTTACTGTTTATACATATCGTGCTTGTCTTGTTTTGAAACCTAGACGCTGTTCGTAGCAAACTTCTAAAAGAATTGTATAAACTAAGAATGGGTCGAGGGTTTAATGTTTAAATGCAATTATTTATTTGTGGGACATATTGATTTTCATGAATCTCGAGGCATTTGAACAAATCAACGACTCTATAAAATAAGCAGAACCTGTTTGAAAACTTAAATCGATGCTTTATATGAAGATATGTTACAAGTAGAATAAGCAATTCTTGTATACCAATGCATATTACAATGTAACAGAATATTTAGATAGCAAAATTGATTAATTATTACAATAATTTAGAATTTATAAGTTCCTATAGCTTATAAGTATCAAGAATGATCATACTTTTAATTTGTATTTATATTTCTTATATCTGACATTTATTATTTTTTATGATACCAATATGTAATTTCATGATATTTATAAATTTGTGTGACATTTAGTTAATTTTTATGTCAATATTAAACAACTTTGCACACCACAATGGTAAAATATGGCATAAGCAACTATATAATACACATGTATCATCTTAAAATGTACCCATATTTGCAATAATAAATTGATTTGATTTGATTTAAGAGATTAATATAGTCTCAGATAATAAAAATAAGAATTGTGTTGATTTAATATTGTGGATGCTCTATAAGCATTTGAACCAATCAACAACAAAATAAATTAAGCAAAATTTTGAATATGCAAAGTCATGCTTTGCTTGAAAGGGAGAGGTGTCCTCTATCTACAATTATATACCTACCAGCTTAGAGGTTTGAATGTGTGTGTGTGTGTGTAAAAATTATAGATGTTGAAATGCTAGTTATGATATATGTATAGTATAAAGAACAATAGCTATCTATTGTATTTTCCAGACGCCTTACTGCCAATGAAAAGTTCCCAAAAGATCCTTTATCTCGTTGCCTGACCCAGGAATCAAGTCCGAAACCGGCTATTGCCTGCAAAAATAAGCGCTTGAAATTATGCCAACGATGCCGTCTTTCTAATACTCTAATATTGACACTGAATACCTTTCAATATAAAGGTATTTGTAAAATATTTCAGGTACTCGATATTTTTTCTTAAATGCATTGCCCGCACTTGAAATGATTTGACATTTTTAACATTCAAACAATGGACACGGAGAACACCCAGACTCCAGACAACCAATTGTGGATCACACAATTTTTTGTCCCGTGTGGGATTCGAACCCACAACACTCGGCGTAGTGGCAATGGCGAGGCGACCACTTAAACCACTACGCCGACCGTGCAATCAAAATATAGATTCTAATTATATAAGCACGAGTAATTTATTATATTAAATTATTTGTCTAGTATCCGATAACAGAGTTTATTCAAAGGGCAACCATTTCGTAGAAAACCTAGCTAGTCGGTATTCGGCCGAGTTTAATTAGGCTAGTAAACCGATCCCAACTCATTCAGGGAATCATAAGTCTCATTAGAATAAAGAATAAGCTTATAGGCACTTACAAAATAAGTAATATCACTTGTGCGTGGCTTATCTATTATGTATACACAAAACCGTACAGCAGTAAGGTTATGCCGTGCAATTGTATATTACAATGTTTAAAAAATTTGTATCATGGTGAAGTCCAGGTGGAGCACCACTATTTAGGATACCTAATCCTAAATCTACAAAAACTGCAGGACATACTTAGATATATTCTTGCGGTTTTTGTAGATTTCAATCATAGATGCCCTGCTACGTTTAAATAATGGGCACCTTTATTAAATGTTAAGTTGCCTACAAACACCCATGCCAAAATGACTTCTAAATTGTGAATTATACTAAAGTGTTATTACACTCAATTATGTTGCTTCTTTGTAGATTACGCTTTATTAGAATTCGCGTTCTAATCTTATAACGTATCCTCAAATAAAACTACGATACCATGTTTTACTACAAATATAACATATCTCTAACGATCTCTACGAAATATACAAGCCTAAAAAAATACCTTATATAAATCTTCACCAAAACACATCAATCATACAACACTCATATGACACACACTCACACACACATAACCATCAGTCCAAAGAGACGACGCATCTAAAACGATTACATATCACTTTCGGTCAAGTGATAATTTCCCCTGAGACAGTTATATTTATACCTATAAGAAAACGTCCCGAAACGAAACCGCAATTTGATGAAAGGGTTGGAGTACAGAGCGGTACTCGTATTTTATTTATAAAGATATTTGTTAACAGGACCGGATTCGTTGACATGCTTGCTCAATTAATAAACGCCCGGTTTGGGGTAATGAATCTTTGTTTGCGAATTCCAATGGCTGTTTGTTAGAAATACTTTGTTAAAAGATGGAATCATTTAAATTGAGTGTGAAATTTGTTGAAATTATGTTGTTTGTAATGGTGTTCTACATTAATATTTTTGTTCACCCGTGTTAATATCGAAGATATAATCAAATAAAAAGCATACAATATGTACCAAAAATATCTTTAAAAATATTACATTACTTATTATTACTTATAAATGAATTAGTGATTTGGAGGTTCCAGATTTATTTATGCATAACTACAGAACAATATTAGCATCCGTGGGTTACCCATGCCACCATTTATTTCATGCTTTTTTAATTTTGTACACGGATACACAAATAGAAAAGTGTTAAATTATACAATGCAGATTTTGGTAGTTGAAAGAAGAGCTATGTTTTATACCTTTCAAGTCGCTGATTAACATGATTCGCTTTATGTAAAAGTACAGGTAGTACAATTATATGTATATATGTATGTACATATACGTTTACGTCACTCGTACAAAACGTTGGTAACCGACCCTTTTTACCAAATTATGCTAGTCCACAGTGGACAGCTTAGTTAATTCTTAAGAAGACTTTTTATGGAGATTCATGCTATGTGACTCTAGATTTTAAAGAAATCCATGTATTAAGTGCCATAGACAACTCCTACAAGTCAAAATCGATATAATTATTTATTGTATATTATACTATCCTTTGGACAATTGTAATGTCCTCGACTAGCTCCTATGGCCCAAAATGAGGATTTCCTCCAAATAGAAGAAAATGCAACTTAATTAAAGTTGCGGTAAGCTTTTAGCGGTCGGACACGCCAGGATCGTGGTGGTAAGGCCCGTTTTTGAGCAGTGGCTGGATAGGCGGCATGGCGGTTGCTTTCGCCAGTTCCTGTGTCACATAGTCCGGCAAGAGACGCCCGGTTGTTATGACTGCGGCGACTGCTGCGACGTTGTTGAAGACACGGCGCTGCACACTTTGCCGAATTGCCCCGCCTAGGCATCGCAGCGCCGTGAGTTGATCGCGGCAATCGGGTTGGTTGCCCTCTCGCTCCCGGCCGTAGTTCAGTCTATGGTCCGGAGTGAGAGGTCGTGGAACGCCGTCGCCTCCTTCTGTAAGTAAGTGATTTCCATCAAGGAGGCGGTGGAGCGGGAGAGGGCTCCCTAACCGCAGAACCGGGCGCCGCAGGGCGCGAGATGTCTTCCAGCCACCCTGAGGTTTGACCTGGGGGTGGTGGGCTTTGTGGGCCTGCTCGCCACCCGACCAGCACCAGGTCTTAGAGGCGGCGTGCGTGTTCCCACGCGCGCTTCTATGTCGTGTGTCCGTCCCCCCTCAAGGGGATAGTAGGGTTAAAATTTAGAAGTGACCATAGGGTAGGTTTTTTGGGGTAGTGGCCTGTCGTTACATACGGCGGGCCGAAACCTCGGCGGGGTCGCGATTACATGTGAAAGTGATTCGCGCGGCCCCGCCGAATGCAGTTTTGTCGAGGAACACCGTGGTGGGTTTAGTCGATATTACCGGGATGTCACTAACCATCTTTACCCCGGTGAGTCCGACACAACCCCTCCGCCCGCCCCAGCGGAGGGGTATACGTCAATGCATAGCCGCACGTAAAAAAAAACTTTTTGCAGTAGTGCAAAATAGATTGAATTTGGGACACGTACAATCTGTTTGTAGTGGTCTCGCGACAGTCAGACTGTCTTCGACGTTTGTAGTAACTAATATCTAAAACAGTCATAAGAGATCAGAATCCTTCAATACTTGGATATTTCGTATATCCTTAGTATTAATAACCTAGCATAATTTTAGAAATCAGATTTTCAGCCATATCTGGTTAGAATGGAAAGCTAATTTCAATACAGTTGGAGATATGACGTGTAATAACAAATATCTAAGACAGGTATCCTTCTATACTTGGATACATCGTATATACTTAGTACCTAGCCAAATTTTGGAAATCGCATTATTAGACAAATCTGGTTAGACTGGAAAGTTAATTCTAATACCGTTGGGTATAATAGTGCCAGCATGCAAAAAGATTTATTATAAATACAAAATATACAAAGTATTTACATTTCACTACCATAAATCAATGGAATCCCTTTACTGAATCAATGGCAACGTCATTTTAAAATACACCTACATTTTTCTTTATTGACATTTACACCATTTATTATTTTTATCCTGGTGTCACTTTCGCACAGTCAACTTTCTTATTTTTGGAATTGGATTTATTTTCTGTATCTGTATTAATATTATAAAGATATGTATTTTTGTTTGTAACGCATAAAGTCTAAAACTGCAGAATAGATTTTAACTTAATTTTTTCACAATCAGAGAGTTAGCTCTACGAGCCACGAGAGTAGCGCAGTAATCATACAATTGAGTAAAAACGTGGGGAAATAAAAATAATGCCACTGTGGCAAGTATGCAATCATGTATGTAATGTATTGCCCACCCGATGATAAATAGATTTACCTGCAGCACGAGGCCTCTCACTTACGTGTAGCTAATCCAGAAAAGGAAATCACTAAGAGCTATGGATCAGGAAATGGCAATATGTGACATGCATTCTTGTCGATTATAGTATAGCTTCTCCCAAAAGAGGTATGCTGCTCACCACAGAAGTCAAGACAAGATTGTCTGATGGTGGTGGCGGTGCTTCTCGGTGGGCAGAGATAACCATAGCCCAACGCTTTTATAAAATATCTTCTATGTGACCTTAGAATAAAGGTAAAAATGCAGCGCAGTATGCATTATAACATGTATTCAACCCGTATATAGATTCAACAGCATTTAGGGCAAAGTAATAAATAGTTTTTAAAGTAAACCTCGTAACTATGAAGCATAACTATTGGCGTGAAACCACTTTTAGTTAAATATTTGACTTTGTTGGAGGGTCTTACGTTTACGCGGACGCGTCGCTTTGAAAGTAAACAACCTTTACGAACTTTATTGCGATTTAATCGGTTTTGGTTTTACCCAATGTGTAGGAAAATATTGTAAACGTTGCAATAAATATAAAAGTAAATATATCATATTTTCTGATATACATTGTTAGATATTTAGAGATATTAAAAGTTATAGTATAGATACATAAAAAATATAAATATGATACTATGAATAAATATATATGAAATAAAATATCATGACTTTTTTAGCTTCACCGCATAAAAGAAATAACGTGATTTCACTCAGTTAGGAAATAACTTATAAGATTAATTATAACATCCTTTAATTTATCATATTTACGAAGATCACTTTATGCAACACAATTGTAGGCTGTGTAAACAAGCTTGAAAATTGTCCTTTTGTATAATATAAAGGGAAAATTTCCATCAAACAAAACATTATTAATTTAAATGCTGTAGAGAAGAAGAGTGGTAAATTCAATTGCCGTTCACGTGACCGTATAACAAGACCCATATTTCCTGCCGCCTCCCCTTTTACCGGTATTGTTTATAAACCCCATTAAATCTGTTAAATGACTGGTGAAACGATATCATGTCATGTTTAAAAAATAATTACACATAATTCACCCAACGTTTTTGGGTTGAGGGTAATTTTGTGTGTACTCTTGTTGCGCTGTTATGGGAATGAATTGTGGTGGTAATCAACAAGCACAGTGATTGTTATAAGAGACAATATACTGGTAAATATAGCGAATTTTGATGAATCTAACCAATTGGTAAGCAATTATAGCAGCGATAGGCTAGAGAGACCCTTGAACTGCCTAGAATTCGATCCCAAGGCGCGAATTTAATTCGAAGGAAGAGGACTGTTAATCCATACTACAGGTTAATAACTAACCTATCAGGGGTAACAGAACTGCATCCATAGGATTGTACGTAAAATAGTTGTAAGAACTACCATGTATAATTTTCATTTTGTACTACAATCACTATTTCGTAAATAAAAACATTATTATTATTATTATATATATTATTAATTTTCGATGTTCTGAGCGTATTTAGTAGTTAATTATCACTTGCTTTAACGGGGCAAGAAAACATCGCGAAAAATCCTGCAATGACTGAGAGCTTTTCGATCCACACTGAGCCAGTTTTGTGGACAATTGCCTAACGCTTTCTAACACTGAAAAGAGGCCCGTGCCCAGCAGTGGTACAGTTTATTTAATTAAAAATCAAGCCTGATATTATAACTTATTGGTTACAATATACAGCAGTGAGGAATCGACTTAAGATAAGTGTCTGACTTTATATGGAAACGTGCATACTGTAGTACTAAATTTCACAGTATTGCTGCAAATAAACTTTGAAGAACAATACTATTAATTAAGACTGCACCGAGCGAAATGTGCCAAAACAGGCGGACACAGTTAAGTTAATAAAATCAACACTTTTTAGTTTAATACAAATATAAAATATACATTTACCATAACAATGAATGTGTTTATAATTACTCCGTGTAAAAAATTTGAAACAATTAATATCTTCGCCTACAAAATTACGTAAATTTGCATTTCGCCTACAAAACTACGTAAGCTCGTGTTACGTGTTCTTTAGATTATAACAGTAGAAATCTATCCTATTTTACAGCTTATACGAAACATAAACAGTTATATTACAATTTATCCGTCCCAAATATTTAGGTTATTGGTTGACAATAAAGATACATATTTATCAAAAAAGCATTTTAATTCCTCCATACAATTTTACTATGGCGGCCGCGCGCCGATTTGAATATGCGCCGCACGAGCTCTGTCATTATCTGTCTTACGCTCGGCGCAGTCTTAATTATACTTATATAGTTATAAAATTATAAATCGTGAATATGTCTATTCATAAAGTATCATATCCACTTGTATTCTGTGAATAACGTAGTCGATTACGAAGTTGATAGTTTAAGATTACTTTATACACTATGTATTACCTACTGCGTACTTGTTTGTTGTTCCAAATAAAGAAAATAAAATAAAATAAAGCATAAATTGACCCTGCGACGTCCACAAGCAGTGTCGTCGCTTTGCCAATAATAATAATATACTAATATTCTACCACATACACACAACACCATCTAGCCCAAACTAAGCAGAGCTTGTACTATGGGAACTAGACAATGGATAAACATACATATATACTTTTTTTTTTGTATATACATACATATTATACATAGAAACACCCAGACCAAGACAAACATCCATGTTCATGCACACAAATGTTTGACTTGTGCGGGAATCGAACCCGCGACCTCAGGCGTGGCAGTCGGTTACACTAAACACTACGGCGCCGAGGCCATCAATTAAGCTGCTCATGGTCCTACATTATAAAATAACATTGCCTGTGTATTTCTTCTAGTTTATATTTTACATTTAATCTTGGCATGAAAATGGCTTATAGTATAAAGCGTAATCTTCTCTCTAACCTTTATTATTGCCAAGTCACTTGGGGTCGGCTTTTTCTGGTCTAACCGGATTTTACTGATATCAGTTTTTACACGGAGCGGCTGCCACTTGACCTCCGCAACCCGAAGGCTAACGATACCCTAAGGCTAGACCAGTGTCAGGATATTATAGGACACTGACTTCTTAATAACGACTGCCATAGATGTTCATGGCAGCCGGGACCGACGGCTTAACCTGCTCTCCAAGGCACGGAGCAGGCGATAATTGTCAATCAATACGCACATAATTTCTAAAAGTCATATAACTTCCGAAAGTCAGAGGTGCGCGACGTGGTTTGAACCCGAGACCCTCTGCATTGCAGTCTGTTGGTCTCCCCACTGAGCTACCGCTGCTTATAGTATAAAGCGTAATATTATAATAGAAAAATATATTGCTTGAGCAATTTTGTTAAACTACCTCATAAAACGATATTGTTCACCTTTGAGGTTTCGATATCTTATTTCATTATTGCAAACTCAATTATACGGAGCATAAACTTATATGTAAAGTTTTCAAGAAAATAGAAGCGTTTCACGAAGAATTCTTATCATATTTAAGAGTGGGATTAACACACGCCCAGCGCCTAAACATACACACAAACTAAATTGACGAAGAAGGTACAAAGAGTACCTAAAAGTTATATTGGTGTATTATTTGCATTTAGTGCAACAGTTAATAGAAATGTGGCAGTTGCTAAACCAACGGGACTTGCAAATAGTAGATGAATAAATAGCTAACAATCTAAGCCCTGCATAAGATTATAAATCTGCTTGGCACGGCCCTCTTCTCAGTGTGAGATGGATTAGGCCAAAGTCAACCACGCCAGCCCATTACGGGTTGGCAGAGTTCACATATCTTCGAGAACATTATGTACAACTCTCAGACGTGTAGCTTTGCTCACGATGTTTTCCTTCACCGTTAAAGCGAGTGAAAATTAACTATTTGATACGCACATAACTTCGAAAAGTCAGAGTCGTTGGGATCGAATTTGACACCTCTGCGTGGCAGTCCAACTATTAATTCAAGGTGAATCAATCTTGTAATGCTATCTTGTAGCAGGACGTCGGTGGCGTTTCAGGGAGACGGCCGAGGTACGACAAAGATACCTTTTGAGTGACTCTGCACGCAGAACATCATTGAGCTTCAGATGAATCGAAATGAGCGGGTGGGTTTAAAGCAGCCCCACCCTAGGTACTGCTTCACTGTGTAGAAACGGACGATGGAGACCGTTGGAATGCCACGCAATGGCAGAAAAGTTAAAACAGCGATAGCCTAGTACGCATATCACTGCGTTATCTTTTCTGAAAGAAAGGGCCAATATGCCCATATTGCACCACACCAGTGTTACTGCAGCGAATTGCCTGACATTAAAATCGTTTGCCGTTTCGGAATGGAACCCTTACTATCAGAATAAAATGTTTTTCCTTTATGTGGGTTGCCTCACGATGTTTTTCTTCACCGTTAAAGCATGCGATAATAAACTATTTAATAACCATACGTTTGCTTTAAAATAACAATAATAATAACTGTTGAACAAAATGTTGATTGCTCAATAAGCTTAGTAATCAAACTGTTGAACATTATGTCCTGTGTTGGCATCGAGTTGACACCGTTAATGCCGGTCTGACAGGCAGTGTTGCACATCTCTCGCTCCGCTCCACACCGCTCATTAGTCATTCCACTGGTTCAAAGGGAGGCTCACGTGTTATTAATTGAATATTTCTCACACGTCCACGCTAGTTGATTAATAAAAGATTTATGGATGACAATTAGGTAGGTGTGAGAATAACTAACGTAATTAAATAAAAGTAATGTTTGCCTATTACGATTTAATTTGTAGCTCTTGAGAATTATAAATAAGCCAGTGTCGTATACAGTTGCGTGAGTTAGGAGGTAAAGTAATAGCAATTAATTTTAATTATATATATATACTTTACTAGGATTTTGCTCTTGTATTACAACCTAGCTGAAACTAATCCATGTAGTTACTAAACTTAAATGGTCGTGCGAGGAGTTATAAAGTAATGATATACAAAATAAAATAATTGAGATATAAGTTAAATATTCGGTAGTTGATCATAATAATAATATTCTATCACATAGACACAACACCATCTAGCCCAAACTAAGCAGAGCTTGTACTATGGGTACTAGACAATGGATAAACATACATATATATTTATTTTTTGGTAAATACATATATATTATACATAGAAACACCCAGACCAAGACAAACATCCATGTCCATGCACACAAATGTTTGATTTATGCGGGAATCAAACCCACGACGATTGATTGGAAGTTATATAAATTTTTTGATTGAATACGGCATTCGAAATATAATGTTTCGCATCGTTAGGGTCTGAAACCTATTATTTATTAGTGACAAGAGACGGGAAAGGTTTAGGATACCAATACTTACGGTTGTCTTATATGATACTTATATAAATAGCCTGTTTTAGTAAACATATTGCAATTCTTCTTTTCTTTTCGTGTGGTTAGTGGCCAGCCTGTTGTCAAGAGTTGTTCAAGCCGCCCGTAGGCCTCTGACATGGCTTAACGACTGCTGTCAATTTGACAACAACCGGGACCGACGTTTTACGTGCCCTCCGAAGCACGGAGACACTCAGATGAAATATCACTAAGCGGTCACCCATCTATAGACTGACCGCACCCAACGTTGCTTAACCTCGCTAATCGTTTACCGATCAGTGAGTGCAACTGGCTATGAGCGCCTCTCTCCAATTAATCTACAATAACTCAGATGGCACGGTTAAATCAGGCATCGTCTTAAGGGATTGCTCACACTTATTCAGCTCCATTCGCGTTTTGCTAAACGATTTTAGTCACACTTATACAGTTCTGCTTCTATTAGCTGTATACAGCGTCGTAAGAATGAAAAAGCCGTCATAGTGTGTTATCGCCGCTGAAACGCTTCTATCTACTGCATACGGCACTGAATATGCTGCGAAGACGGTAATGAGAATATTTTTGCACTAGCAATATAAGTTTCTATTCGTCCATAATTTTATTTCGTAAACATATAATATGTATTCTTCTTCTCCCTAGCCTTTATTATTCCCAAGTCACTTGGGTCGGCTTTTCTAGTCTAACCGGATTTGACTGGATATCAGTTTTTACACGGAGCGGCTGCCACCTGACCTCCGCAACCCGAAGGCTAACGATACCCTAAGGCTAGACCAGTGTCAGGATATTAGAGGGTACTGACTTTCCCAATAACGACTGCCATAGACGTTCACGGCAGCCGGGACCGACGGCGTAACGTGCTCTCCGAGGCACGGAGCAGGCGATAATTGTCAATCAATACGCACATAATTTCGAAAAGTCATATAACTTCTGAAAGTCAGAGGTGCGCGACGTGGGTTCGAACCCGAGACCCTCTGCATTGCAGTCTGTTGGTCTCCCCACTGAGCTATCGCTGCTCTTTTTACACTTCCAAACATATAATATGTATTGAAAGTATCAAATAAACAACGCGATAAAATCCGTATATAGCAGTTTAATTTCAATTAATAATATTCGCGTAAATAGAAGACAATATTATATAATATGTACTTTAAAACACGTCCAAACTCTCTTAATCCTTTCGGGCATTATGGTTACGTAATAATAAAATTAAATTTATGCAGGAACTATGCAGATCGCAACTTGTCGACAAGGAGTCGGGAACCATCCGTGTACAGCGCTGTTCCGCCACGTTCGGCGCTGAACGCGGACGTCCTCTTCGACAAGTTGCGACCGCGTAGAGTGCCGTACAGCCCTGAACGCGGCAGAACAGCACTGAATGCGCCGGAACAGCGCTGAACGCGGCAGAACAGCGCTGAACTCTATCTATAGCATTCACATAATAAAAAAACATTTGTCCTCAGTTTATGCCTATTTGCCGCGAAAACTGAATAGACGCGGCAAGCTGAACGGATGCGTACGCGTCTTCATAGAAAATCGTTGTTTTCTATGGAAAAAAGCTGAACAGAGCTAAACAAGAGTGACAATAGTCCCTAAAAGTACGATGTTACTATCAATCTTTATGAACTATCTTCAGAATTATAACATGAATTTTGTAAAGCCTTACCATAGTATATTAAAAACGTTTGTTTAACCTTCAAGAATACCCCACATAATATAACCTGAAAAGCAGAGGCCAGAATCATTACTACCGTACTAGACAGCAAAAGTCCTGTAATACTGTCTGAATAGTGCTATAAATAAACTTCTAAAAGCCTTTCAACTTGCGAGCACAAAAACAAAACAAAATTAATTTCTACGGAGTACGTCAAGGTGCGCCGTTGGCGTCGCCCGCATCTCCCGGCGTGTTTGGACAAGTTGTGCAAGTAAATACTATGGTAGCGGGAGATAACGTAGGCTAGAGAGTAGTTTGTGGTTGCGTAACCGTGATTCCACGCCCGGAATATCACAAAGTGTAGCGTCGTTTTGTTAGTGATACAGGTAGTGAAAGTTAGTTTGAGATTTAAATAAGTTTTGATGAAGGGCTTAGTACAAGCATGGAATATAATATAAGCAAGGAAATATTAAGAGCTGTTATATACTTGACTCAATTTTAACATGATCAGGATAGTTGAGTTTGATGCAAACTATTTTATAATCACTAAAGTCTTGTACACTCTGACAATAGTTGATAAAAATTTCAATTAGGCTGAATATTTTGTGACATAGTCCATACCTTCTACTAGCTTTATCATTGCACGAAAGATAGCGTTTCTATATTTTGCATTTCGACTACAAACATGTCTACAAATTATATTGGCCCAAAACACGGTTAACATTGACTTTGTTGTCTGAGGCAGCCTACATGCATGTGCTTAGAAATGCGAGATACGATGTAAACTGGGACATCGTTTGGATAATACGGCAGAAATAAATATGGAGTATCATCTGCGAATCTTTACCAGAACATGTATTCCTTGCTCCGGCCATCCTGAGTCCAAAGTCTATTCAAAGACAAATTATAATATTTTTATTGTCTTACGGTAACGCGAATATGTTATACATTGAAATTAAAATACATTATATGGATTTTAACATGTCGCTTATTTAAAAATACTTTCTAAATTATGTATTACTAGTGTTTTTAAAGTTTTCAACGCATAAAATCCGTATAAATAAGATCAATTTCAAAATATTTTATTATGCTATCTTAGCACAATTGATAAGGAACTTTTAATACTGTGCCATCTTTTAATCTGATTTATATTACACGAACGGAGCTTCTTACTTAAGAACCCAACGATCTGCCCTTAAAATATAATTTATGATTCGTATCGACCCAATTTGCAACTCTGTACACAAAACTTCAGAAACTGACGGCAACTAATACAATAAAAGTTCCGGCTTCAAAAATTCATTACCGTTTCCATAATAATAAAACTGTAAATAAATAAACCTTTACAAACTTCTCAAAGAATGTAAAATGAATTAATTTGTTATCAAAAGTAGACTAATTTTGGTGTTGGGCCGTTAATCACCGAACAAAGACTTGGTAAAACAATGTTTGCTAATAAAACAAAAAAAAACATATCCGAAGATAATAACTTGAAGAATATCCGTATTCGTTACAAAAAACACTAATAAATAATTCCTAATATCCGATATGAAGTTTGCGAGGAACAAAGCTTGTTCGGAAACAGACAATCATTATAATCTGGGTGTACAAAGGGAAGGTAATGCTATTGAATTAATGATGTCTGAGAGAGCTCAAGTGTCTCCTTGCGTCACAAAAATATTGGCGGATCGCTTATTGCCAAGACTTCGTTATATGGACTGGCCTCATCCAATCAAATATTCTCATTTTACGGACGGAATATTTAATAAAATGATTTGAGATGCTTCTATTGTTTTTACTCAAGTGTGAATATTGATTTCGACATGGAAATCAAAATTGAGTTCTCGGAAGCTCATTATGAAATTTTGTCTTCGATATCCTTTGTTCTCGACAGAGATTGTATTATATTATGCGACGTCGTTAGGTAGTTGGGTAACATGAATAAATATAACATTTTCTTCAGGCTAACAGATGTCTTAGATACTTTTAATAAAGTCACAAATGTCAAACTCGTACTTTCTGAAGGTAAAACGTAAATTCATTTTGGATACAAATCTTAGCAATATCTAGCTCAATGTGACATGACATATCAAGCTGCGGGCCTATATGTAATTGAGATTCTTTTCTTACAAAATCCAATTATATTTTTCTGGTCCAAGAGATCGAATTCTAGAATCTCATTAGCAGTCTAAATCCGTGCTTTGCACAATCAGACAGTTCAAGCAATTAAGTCGTAACCACTAAGCCAATTACACATTTAGCTTTTTCTCTTAATTAGACATCTGCTTCAGTAACAACAGGCACTTTACATTCAAACTTCAAATGTTAATTTTAGTTATACTCGTTTGTTTTGATAAGGCCTTTCAATATAACATGTTCAGAACTCCCAGCAGCTATTATCTACAGTAAAACTATCAAAGAACCGATATTACATAACATGGCAAAGGGATGTCAATTTGTTATGATCGTCAAACCAAACGTCGTCTGTTGCTTACGCGTTTCATTTCAAAGCAATTTGTTCGACGTCGGCCGTCGATCCGCCATCAAACTGTCCGCGGGCCCTCAATCACTACCAATATCTTATTGCTTTCCATCCAATTTCGCGTCTAATGCCTTTCGGCTAGTTTCTGACCCGGTTTGCTTCTCATCGATTTTGTTGTTGTATGAATTTATGGATTTGATCGCTTGAGAAAATTGGGAATTTTCTTTAGTAAAAAGTAAGGTTTGTAAAAAACTGGAGATATTTGCGCAGTTGATTGTTATTTTGTTTTCTACAAATATTGTATATATCATTTACAAGTTTGCTATTGCAATGTATTTACCAAGGAAGGCAATAACAAACGATGTCACTACAAATACGGAAGCTGTAAAAACAAAACAATCCTAAGCGATCTGATAAATAAAACATTCACAAACAAAACAATGAATACTTTAAAACAGAACAGCTTCTCACCTTTTCACTTCGAAATTCTATCAAAATGAGAAAAATGGAGGTCTCGCTCTGAGAGGAGCCGGTGAGTTGAAACATTCGTATGCAGATGACGGCGGCGCCCGTCAACGTATCGCGCCAGTCCCAAGCGTGCCGCCTAACGATATGGGTCTTGAGGTACCTGGGACCGATACCGTGCCTATATACGGCGATATCTGCTCCCAGGGAATGTACATGCAAATGCCTCCAAACGCGGCATATATTCCGATGTATGTGAGCCGTTGAAATGAAATTTAAAAGGATGTAGGGAAGGTGAAACTGCCAGGTGGATTTTCTTGAATGTTGCTCACGTTGTTTATTGGTTTAGTAATCACATTTGAGTTGTTTCAGAGTTTTCTATTTATTCAGACCAAGAGGCACAAACTCAATCATAAGTTAAATTTACATCGTAAAGCAAACAAAATACATATCACGTATCTATCACGATTTTCTGTTGACAAAAGTATTGTTACCTTTACGTTCTCCCGTAGAAGCTATTATATTCAATATATCGGAATATGTTATTTGTAGGTGGTAAATTGGCTATTTATATTCATTATTCAATTTTGATTGAAAATGTTTGCTTGAATAGATGGTCCAACAATTTTATTGCCATTATTTCAACTTTGTTTACCCTTCAAAGAACAAAAGACTCAATATGATTACAGATATAGCTAACATAAATACGATCGTTTTCTATTGTGCTTTAATTTTGTTTATGCTGTCAATGTTATTTTATGTAAATTGAATGCCAATCTTATGGATTAAAACTGACTTTAATAGAGAAGAAAATTACTTTTCCAATATTTTTATATTACGTCAGAAGAACACTGATACAACCACCAAAACTTACGTGTGCCAGTCACAGATGAGAAAATTGGATATAAAATAGGGTTAGGTCGCGTATCCTAGCTAACATATGTTGCTACTGACCTGCAAAGGTAGCTAAACTTAATATTCAGGACAGGTTTCGACGTACGAACCTAAATAGGTGGGAGAGTTCCAATACCTGCACCGGTTACCTGGATTTTTATTAACCTGAGCCACGGTGAAGGATGTGAAATTTTTAAAGATTCCCATAAATCAAAGCGAAAGTAAAGGTAAAGAAAAAGGTAGGAGTATAATATTTCTTTAGAATTACTTTATTAGAAACCGTTCTACAAAGAAATCGTCCTACACATAACAAGTGGTATTTATGTATAACATCTTAAGAGTATGGTAACGGGTGCGTGACGTCAGGCTCCGCCGAGTCCCATTGAGGCTCGCCTGCAACCGACGTAAGAAGACTATTTGTCTTCCGGCCGCCGACGACAAAAACTAAACCACTTTTTCCTTAACTTAACTTTTGTCAAGAGGAAACCAATTTGCCGGAACCGTAAACATTTCAACGAGTTGGTCGCGGCTCGCCGCCGTCACCGCCGCCCAAATTGTGGCGCTTGTCAAAGATACAGAACCAAATTAATTGGGAAAGTTTGGTCGGTGTGCGCCGGTGGCTCTGCACCGTGTGAGCGTCGCCGTATTGTTGTTTGTGTTCGATGATTGTTTCCTCACTTCCTTATTGTGTGATCGGCTTTTGATGTAAGCCCCTCCCGTCACCCCACTGAATTTCCATTCGTGTTGTTACAAAGAAAAGTTAATCAACATGGAAGTGGATCCTGAGTTCTGATCATTCCGTTACGTTTTACTGTTCCGAGAATTCCTTTTGTCTCGTATTTATGAATTAAATTTAATTTGCGGATATTTTCTGTCTTATTGCACTTTAATTTATTGGATTTCTTTGCTACCGTAGCCACACTGTTCGATGTTTTGCGGTTTATAAATTGTATGTATTTAATTACCTTTATAGTGAAATTCTCCTAATATTATTAGTTATGTGTGAAAGATGTTTGCAAATTGGTAACTTAATCATATTGTGTAAACCGTTTAACGAATTTGAATTAATAATAATAATAATATTCTATCATATATACACAACACCATCTAGCCCAAACTAAGCAGAGCTTGTACTATGGGTACTAGACAATGGATAAACATACATATATACATCTTTTTATAAATACATACACATTATACATAGAAACACCCAGACCAAGACAAACATCCATGTTCATGCACACAAATGTTTTGACTTGTGCGAGAATCGAACCCGAGACCTCAGGCGTGGCAGTCGGTTACACTAACCACTACGGCATCGAGGCCGTCAAATTAAACTTAGTACATAGATAGACGACAGCCTAAACATACACAAATTTTCATTGAAAGGCTATTGGTTTAAGTTCAAAGTAATTTTAAAAACACTTTGAATTTCACAACTTACCAATGGATGGATGTGCCGTCGATTGTCGTCACTTTTTACTTCTTCGACCAGTAATTTTTTGCAAATCGGAAGATACGCAGCTCTCGGTGTAGTCTCTGTTATCAGACATTTTCATTGTCATAAAAGCAACGTAAGACCTTTATCAGGAAGTAAAGAAACACCTACTTTACTCGAGTCTAGGCTACAGCTAGGCCTTTATCACGCAGTTTGAGTGTCGTAAAAACCGAATTAAGGATTTTATTAGGCTGATGAACAGGGAACTGGTCCAGTTTGCGACGATATGACTGGCTTTAGTCTAGACACCTAAACTGCTTCATTTAATCCGGCCTTTTATGTGTCGTGAAAATCTTGACTTTTATTTATAAGATACTAGTTGTCCCCGCGGTTTTACCCGCGTAAGTCCCGTTCCCGTGGGAATATCAGGATAAAAAGCCTATGTGTGCATCTAGGTCTCCAGCTATCTATATACCAAGTTTCATCGCAATCGGTCCAGCAGTTTTTGCGTGAAAGAGTAACAAACATCCATACATCCATACAAACTTTTTTTTATAATATTAGTATGGACTAGTAAGCTTTTATCAGAGACCATATTGCTTCGTCGTTTAACATATACTAGATTTTGCCCAAGGCTTCACTCGCGTTGATGTGGATTTTGTAAAAATAAATTTCTAACCCTCGGAAACAGTACTTTTTCCTGGGTGAAAGGTACAGGATGACCCTTTCTGTGCCTCTGACGTGTGTGTGAAGTTTCACGATGATTGTTACTAGTAGTGAAAGCGTAAAAGCTTAACAAACAAACTCACATTCGCATTTTTAATATTAGTTTTGCTGAAAAGAATTTGTATTTCTTTTTAAAGGCTATTCTCATACTAGGAATAAATTCTGTGTCGCGGGGGGCTAACAAACATTCAAACAACGGACACAAAGAACATCCAGAGTCAGAAAAAGCATTTGTGGATCACACAAACTTTCAAATTTTTGTCCCGTGGTGGATTCGAACCCACATCTCTCGGCGTAGTAGTAATAGCGAGTTGACTATTTAATCACTACGCCATCCGAACAGTCAAATGATGATGTGAAAGCTAGATTGATTTAGAGCGTTAGTTCCCAAAGTGGTCCAGGTGGACCCCCAGGGGTCCACGGGAGACTCGACAGGGGTCTACGTCGGCGTGAAAAAAAATGGGGATCCACGAAAATTTATTAGCTTTCGACAATGTAGAACTAAAATCCATATACCAGTGGTCTTGAACCTACCGATTTTTTGGTAGAAAATTTCTAAAAATAGAAAGAAAAAGGTCAGTTCGCTTTCACCGTGGTAGGTTCAACCCCTTGAGTTTCAGCTCAAGGGGATCCACCGGAACCTGCTAAATGTTGAAAGTGATCTATGAGAAAAAAAAACTGGGAACCTCTGATTTAGAGCCTTGTTTATAATGGTGATAGCCATTTATTCAGTATTCTTTCCTATTCTAGTCATGACTATAAAAATACACAATATTATTCGGTTTTTAGGAGTTTAAAACTGTGATAAGCTGAATACGACCTAGTAATGTAAGTATTAAAGTTGTTTTTGGTTTGTCTGCAGCCAATCGTCGCGTGATGGCGCATGGAGTGCGCGCGGACGGCGTGGTGCTGGTGCGCGGCACTGGTGCTTGCGACGCTGGTCTCCGCCGGCCCGCGCTACAGCTCGCGCATCGTCCACACTCACGCAGGTACACTAGCACCGACTACGTAGTGCCTGGGGATGGCCAAACCCAAATGACAATAGAGAGATATATAATATACTAGCTGTCCTGACAGACATTGTACTGTACAGAAGAAAAAAATACAAATCTAAACCATTCTCGAATCCACTTGAACACGCATAAAAAATTTCATCAAAATCGGTCCAGCCTCTAGGAGGAGTTTAATTACAAACACACGCACAGAAGATTTATATATATACTAGCTTTCCCGACAGACGTCGTCCTATAAACACAAAAAAAAACCTCAAATCTAAACCATCCTCTAATCCACATGAACTGTGTTCATTTTTTTTATTAAAATCGGTCCAGAGGAGGATTTCAGTGACATTCACACGTACAGTAGAATTATATATATAAAGATAGAGGTGGCCCGAATGTTACCCTGGGTATGCCCAAGACACTCTTCACCGTCCCTCTCCCATGACATTAGAGGTAGGACTAAGCTACTCCAATGACATAAGAAGTAGGACTTAACACCTAATAATTTCTTCAATGACTCTGGGTAATAGACACTAACTATAGGAAAAGTGGCAAAGAGAAATATTGGTTACTTTCAGTTTACTATTCCACGCAAATAATATTATGGCACCTTATGTAAAGTTGACGCCCCTGCGTAGGTAAGCCTTAACAATTAGCAGCTGCTACCTGGTGTCGAGGTCTTGTTTGGTTTCTCTACAAATCCGCCGTCATAAGGAAAAAAGAAGCATTTGCAAATTATTCTATTTAATATAGAAATACTGGCAGATGCGTCTTTTTTTATAGAATCCAAAAACGCAAAACAAGATTCCGAAAAAAAATGCCCTTTGTGATGGAAGAAATGTGCTTTTGCACTACAGCACTCTGACATACAGATACGCGAACATACGGACCAGGTACACTAGCGGCAACTCCATAGGGCTTAGGGGTTCCCGAGCCACCAATGACATTAGAGGTGGAGACTTCTTATCTATCTCAATAATTTCTGTGACACTGGGTTATAGACACTGTCTGTATGAAAAGTGGCTAAAAGAAATATTCGATAGTTTACGTTTACTATTCCATGGAAACTGAGTGTTGCCAAAATTTTATATTATATTGAAGCACCCCAATATTTACGTAAAGTTGAAACCCCTGCGCAGGTAAGCCTAAAAAACCATCAAATCCCGTTTGAGATTCAAATGTATCAGTAAAGCAGTGATTAAATTCTCTTTCAAATTCTGCCACTGACATTTCAATTCATGTATTTTCACCAAAGTGGATACACCAACTAACGCTAAAGACTGTTACCGTACAATACCCGTACTGGAGTAAATGTTAAACACACCAACACTCAACCGTGTTCCCTTGAAATAAAGTTGTAAACTTAATTACATTTATGTAACCCGTTATAAAATGAACATTGAACAAGCCTGGAGGGTCGTTATAATACGCATATTACGCAAATCATAATGCTATACGTAAACACGATACAACCGCCAGATTAGGAGCATGTGGTATAATCCGCAAGGTTGCTACCTACAGCCGTGTAGCCCAGGTAGGCCTGCGAGGGCCCGTGAGGATTTAATACACCCGGATCTCCGCACAATCCAATCAGGGCCTACGAACGCCCACGACCCAAGCAACATGATAGCCAAATGATGTCATGTTAGACGCTATGTAGGAATACGAGATCGAATTAATTATTGTTCGGATCGGAGTCCGCCGGTAAATGGGATAAATCCTGGCTTTACCGATACTCTGAGCGGATGATTCTGGCAATTTATTTATACGCTCCTGGTTCTCATGTAGTGTTTGGAATGTAAGCCATTTTTCTGTGAAGAGATTTTTGTGTTGAGTAAACGGTATCGTATGTGAATTCGTTGAACAAAACGACGACGCGATCGAGGGTATAGTTGTTATGTTTTTGATCGAACAAGTTGTAAAAGCTTTACGTACAAAGATAAAAAGAAGCGAATTTCTAAACGAATACCTTTCTAAAACCAGATCACATTACTAAAAATTGAAACGTTAGATGTATCATATTTGATGCTACTAGAATATTCATACTTTAGAGATATCGGTAGAATACGCAGAATTTGCAATATACTGTGAGTATAGCTTTCTGTACGAACATAAACCTATTCGTAACACAAGCAATTGTGAAACATGATACTATTAGCCTTACTTAAATTAATCATAGAGAGAAAGATAAAATTTTAAAGACGAAGTACGATTATAGTAACTAGACTAGAAAAGTACCTACTCTAAAGATTGTCCCTAAACAAACTTAATGTGTTTACTGTGAGTGAAGTTTTCGTACTAAACATAAACACTGCACTTGCATATTTCCTAATATACGTATACATCTTATATCACAGAGGTGGATAACAACAAGTCTGTTACTGTCTTATCTACCGGTCACAATATCGAACGCCGTGCTTTTACTATACTAATTGTAGGTATATCTACTTTACAAAAAAATTCATGAAACTTTTTTTATAAATTATAATAATAATATTATAATATTCTGCCACGTACACACAACACCATCTAGCCCAAACTAAGCAGAGCTTGTACTATGGGTACTAGACAATGGATAAACATACATATTATTATATGCTTTTTTTTGTAAATACATACATATTATACATAGAAACACCCAGACCAAGACAAACATCCATGTTCATGCACACAATTGTTTGACGTGTGCGGGAATCGAACCCGCGACCTCAGGCGTGGCAGTCGGTTACACCAACCACTACGCCATCGAGGCCGTCAAATTTTATATAAAACTAGATTTTGTCCGCGGCTTTGCTCGCGTAGATGTAGGTTAAGTTAGACTAGGTTTGTAACAGTACATTTTTCTGGATGGAAGATACCCTATATCCTATTTTGTACCTCCGACAACGTGTATGCGAAGTTTCATTTTGATCCGTCGAATAGTTAAGACTTGAAAGCATAATAAACCAACAAACATACTCACATTTGTATTTATAATATTATATAGTAAAGATAGTAAGTATTACTTTTTGTAAATTAACCTTTGGAACAGCCGCAAACTGATTCACAGGGCACTAACGAGCAGTTATTTTAAATACTAAAACTAATTTCCATTTAAAGCCTTGTTGATATACCTGCGTATTATACCTATTGTCAGCAAACCATTTTAGCGTTAACATTTACAGTATGTTCTTTAACAATAGGTCGTGATAACAATAGGCAGGATGAAAGAAAATGTGCGCTAATATTTGCTACGAACCTAAAGGCAATCAACTGTGACGTTGTCGTAATACTTGTATTATTGCTAGTCTCCTCGATTGAAACGTAAATACACGAACCTCATAGTAGAAAATGGGGCGATGTTCAAATAACGGAGTATCTTTGAAGATTTCACTTTATTTGAGCACTGTTGTGTCAAATAAGGAATCTTTGGGTTAATAGCACATTAAAAGAAACCATATTCACCGTAGGAACCACTGAAGATCTTATCTTGCTATATTATAATTGAAAGGCCACGGCATAAAGTGGCCGTTTAGGCAAAATAAAATGCAATTCCAAAAAAATATGGAGTATTATCTAAGCTGCAGCAGCTAATTCGGCGAAATACTATCGGACTAAAGAATATTGCTGCCAAACAAATTGTGTTGTAATCCTACATTGAATAGAGCTTCTAGGCTTCTTAAAGTGTGCTACACCACATACTACAAGGTCTTCTAAATACCCAAAGGCTATGATAACCGCTTCGAAAAAGGCAGATCTATTTACCACCTTAGTAGCATCAGAACTGTAGGTTTTCTCATTAGGCCTGTGGTATAAGTATGCGGCTGATTACGAAATCCAGTCTTCAATTGCTGGATCAAATGAACTGTTATAGAACCGTTTTGTTAAGCAATTTTCAGAAGCATTCTCATTGAATCCGAATATGTAGTCGGTAAATGGCAATGAGCTCACCCCTCTATTGCATGAGAGCTGAAACATAATCTAAATATCTATATACTAGATTTGTATCAACTCCATATAAACATTGGCGGTCATGTATAAATATTAAAGCAGTGGGAACGGCAAATATAATAGGGGTTAAAGTATGAAGTTGCCGTTGTATAGTAATAGATACTTTGAATTGACATAAAACCTTAATTGTGTGAGATTTTCGAGATAAACTTTTTCACATGTTACCTATAATAATAAGATTCTTCTATTAAACAACATTCGATTTTCGACTTTCAATTGTATTTTTAATGAGCTTAGACGGAAAAGGTGGATACTTCGAAAGTTCGAGTCATTTTTTAATACTGTTTCCGACGCGGAACTAACGCGGCAGAAACGGCTCGCCATATCAACGCTGCGTTTGGAGAGGAGACTGCTAATGAACGCACTGTGCGTTTTTGGTTTAAACGCTTTCGTAATGGAAACTTCGACTTGAAGAATGGACCAAGTGAAAGGCCCACACAGGTGAATAACGCTGAATTAAAGGAGATGGTGGAAGCCGATTTGAGTCAAACTACTCAGGAATTATTGGCACGGTTTAACCTACAATATTGGCTCATTTGCATCAAATCAATAAGATAAAAAAAATATGAAAAATGGGTGCGTCATGATTTGACTGATCTGCAGAAAGAAATGCGTATCGAAACTTGTGTTGCCTTATTGAATCAGTACATAAATGAAGGAATATTGGATCGAATTGTGACATGTGACAAAAAGTGGATTCTTTACGATAACAGTAAGCGAAAAATGCAATGGCTGACCCCAGGTCAAACGCCGCAAGAGTGCCCTAAAGCAAAGCTTACCAATAACAAGGTAATGGTAACTGTTTGGTGGTCTCCTCATAGTGTTATTCACTATAGCTTTCTCAGGTCTGGTCAATCAATAACAGCAAATGTTTACTGTGCCCAACTTCGAACAATGATGGCGAAACTGGCAGTGAAACAGCCCCGACTCGTGAATTAATATGCACCATTATTGCTCCATGATAACGCAAGACCTCACACTGTACGAGAAATAGTTGTAACTCTACAGGAGCTGCAGTTAGAAACCATACGTCATCCTCCGTACTTGCCAGAACTTGCTCCAACGGACTACCATCTTTTTTGTGTTTTGGATAATTTTCTAGGAGATAAAAAATTTTCTTCCTAGGAAGCAGTACAAAATGCTTTCACACAGTTTGTCGAATCTAGATCCCCGGAGTTCTATCGTAAAAGCATCAATGAACTTTAGTTTAGCAGGCAGCAATGTATAGATAATGAGGATAAATATATCGATTAAATAAAAATGGTACATCTTAGAAAAAAAACGAGTATAAATTTTTCAGTACTAATCGGCATATTCACACTTTAACTCCTAATAATTTTAGTTTCAGTTTATTAATACAACATTTGTTCGTATAAATACCGTTTCAGCGATATATATTATATTAATAATATACCTATATTGAATGTGATTAGAGAGAGATGCGGCATGAAAGTGGATATAGTGACAAGAATAGAAAAGGGTATGTTAAGCTGGTTTGGGCATGTAGAAAGAATGGACGAGGAAAGACTGACTAAGAAAGTTTATAAGGCTAGTGTGAATGGAACAGTCGCAAGAGGAAGACCTAGGCGAACGTTTCTTGATCAGATCGGAGGCGTTCTGGACAAAGGCCAGGTTAAGAGCACCTTGAACCGACGGGCGTGTATGAGGAATGTGATGAAAGTGAATGAAGCCAGAGAAGTGTGTCAGGATCGTAGCAAATGGAAATCCGTAGTCTCTGCCTACCCCTCTGGGAAACAGGCGTGAATCTATGTATGTATATTGAATTCAGACCACATTTTATACACTGGTGACATTAAAATCAACAACAAAAAATATAATATTATGGATTCCATCACTCTCTAAGCAAGTATCAAGCAGCAGTTACCTTAATACTAATTTATATCTAGTATATACTTAAATCCACTTCAGTTACGTTAAATTGGTTAAAACTATTTACCAGTTTACTTTGGTTACGGTAAATTGAACAAAACTACCTACTAATTCACTGTTGATACGTTAAATAGAACGAAACTGTCTACTAGTTCAGTTTTGTTACGTTATATAGAACGAAACTACCTACCAGTTAACTTTGATTACGCTAAATTAAACGAAACTACCTGCTAGCTCATTTTGGTTACTATAAATCAAACGAAACTGTCTACCAGTTCATTTTGGTTACTTTAAATAGGATAAAATTAGCTAACAGTTAATGTTGGTTACGTCAAATAGAATGAAACTACCCACCAGTTCATATTGGTTTCGTTAAACTGAACGTAATAACAAATCCTCTTTGGTTATGTCAAATAGTTCGAAACTATCTGCCTGTCAAATTATTCTGACACAATTCACACGACTTGCCATTTTTAAATTTCACTATATTTAATCACCCTCACCGCGAACAGGCAGAGTTCTATTTTAGAGTTCGAAAAACTCTTACACAACAGCTTTATCCGTCTGTCCGTCCGTCTGTCTGTTACATAACTTTTAACTCAAAAACCGTAAGAGCTAGAGACTCGCGGTCATTCGACGCCATTCGACTCAGCATAGTCGAAATACCCCCGTAATGACCTTTGTCCACTAACCTCAAGGTCACGTGGTATCACGTGACTTTTGCTTGAACCATTTTTTCGAACTAAGATTTACGGCAATTCATTGCCGATTCTCACTTGTTTATATGAAAACTAGGTTTTGACCGCGGCATCGCTCGCGTGAATGTAGATTTTGTCAATAAATTTCTATACCTCGAGAATAATACCTTTACCTGGATGAAAACTACCCTATGTCCTTTTTTGTACCCCTGATAACATATATGAGAAATTCGACAAACGTTAAGACATGAAACAAAGTCACATTTGCAAGGAAATAAGGATTTCCTTTTGGTTATAACAGACGGAGTGATAGTTGATATGTCATAAGATTTGGATTCGAGAGGTGGGGCCTGTGACGTAGGGTAAAGGGTGACCTTTTATAAAATGGCTACCCATCTACGAAGGCGTCTCCATATCAGCAATATATTCCGCGCGAATAAGCTCGTATTTTGATGTTCGTATGATACGTGCGTACATCCGCATTTCATTACAACCAAACACGGCTGTATGTTTTGAGTATGTTCACACGAATCAGTAGCAATATTTTGAATAGCATCATCGCCAATTATATTTTGATGACGCGCGGTACGAACGAGCATGGTTTCCTATAATAGGAATACCCTATTAAATAAAATCGACGTTAGAATAGTTGCTGCATTATGACTTTCATTTGACAATTAAGAGTTCTAGAAGCTTCCAATCCTTTTCTTTCATCTAATCCTTAATTCCTTTCCCTAAAGACAGCAACGCTCGAGTTAAAGGGAATGCTTATTTGCCACAGCTATCGTTAAAAAAATCGATTGTGACACATAATTCGAGTGGATACTAGATTATGAGCATTATGAAACTATGCATAGATTCTTATGCATTGGTGTGTAAATTATTGTTAGTAGGCCTGCGAGAATACCAGCGTTGCAGTCTATACTGCAACAATAGCTGACGCACTTGCCTAATTTGCTCTCCATGTACCGTTTTATGTTTAAACTGAATTTATTATTGTTTTTTAAAATTATGTGTGTATGGAGATTCAAATACAACATTTTTCTTTCTTTTTTCTTTCATGTTTAAACCCTAAACATGATGGTAGTACCGTTAATTCTGCTCATCGATCGATGAAAGCGCAAAATCGTACTAATATTATAAATATGAAAGTTTCTGATGACGTTTCAGTAAAGCACATTTGTATAAAGCTTGGCACATAGATAGACCATGGATTTAATAATAATGATAAATCATTTATTTCAGGCTGCAGCTTACCGGCAGGCCACCTTAAGCTAAATTTACATATTATAAAATTTTATGTTAGTAAATATATCTTAATACTATGTTAGTAAAACTTCACTTCGCACACTTAATACTAGTGCGCTCGGCTGGTACTTGTCCGCGGAAGCGACAGAATACCACGTCTTGTGGCCAAAAGCGTTCGTCCAACACCTTGTGCAGGTAGCAGTCAGGTACGCGCACGACGAACGCTTTTAAGTTGACGTTGCGGCGCGACTCCAGCAGCTGCACTCCCGGGACGTACTTCAGCTTTCGGCACACGTACTTAGCGATATCCTCCGCCTCAGTGGTGTAGTGCAGACGCGAGATATACACCGGCGTGTTCGGGGACGCGGAACGCACCTTCAGGTTGGGGTCCACAGTTGCCTTGCCACATCCGTTCTTAATGTTTCGCGACCGGTGCTTCCTCCGTTGTTCCGTCACGAAACCATCCTCAAAAGCCCAGTTCGTTGCTTTTGTAGGCAAAGGCTTAGCAGGAGCACTCGCAGTGACCGTGGAGTCAGCTGTTTTTACGATTCGTGCACAGCGGGGAGGAGCTGCGGGTGCGGGAGCGGGGCTGCGTGACGCACTTGCGGCGCATAACGCAGGCTCAGCAGTCGGCGCCGGCGACAAAACCGCTGACGTAAAACTCGTCGCCAATGTGTTGAGGCATGGAACACGACGCGTGGTCACATTGTTTACACGCGTCGGTGACTCAGTTATTGGCACAGACTTGCGCAACTTCTCTAGTTTGATGCGCAAATCTGCAACAGTGACCTCCGATGCACTCAACTTCATCTACACTTCTGCTAAACTTACCTTTAAAGAGACGATGTTTTTTAAAAGGCTAGTAACGAAAATGACGGGAGGTAACTTGTGTAAGTCTCTTGCCACAAATGCCGGCACGTCTCTTTACGCAGCGTTATGACATCCTGCAGACTCTTCCTTGTCCCGTCACGTCGACGAGACACCATCTGGTCGCTCTTGTTCAGCAACCGAAACACCAGCTGCCTAGCAGCTGCAATCTGCATGAACGCTGCTCTGCTTCTGCTGCATGAACGCCAGCAGTTAATTTGCCACGAGTGTGTCACTCATGGTAACACAAATAACGAGCGTCAGCGCATTATTGTGTCACAATAATAATATTAACTATTATATTCGCTGCACACGTCCGCCTTAGAACGCAATAAAAGTACCTACATTGATTTTATTCGGAGGAATAGACTTTTGGAGTTAAATTTAAATATCCTCAAGAACAATATGGAAAATTTTAAGTCATGCAGGTTTCTTCACGATGTTCTGCTTCACTGTTGAATAGAGAAATAATCAACCACTTAACCTGTCAAGTCTTGTAATACCAAACATAATTAAAAACCTATTGTGTCTGGCCGCCGGTGTGTCGCTGCGAGTTAATGGGTTCATACGTATATAATACATAACTGCAGTTAGATGTGCGTGCGGAGGGATTAAACTAAAAATGTTTGCGTGCCAGTTCAACAGCCTCCCATTTGGATTTCAATAAATACTTTACAATGCCTTTTTATCCATAGGTGCTATCCGTGGCATAATAGTGGAGCCAGCATCTCGTCGGCTGGAGCCAGTGGAAGTGTTCCTTGGAGTGCCGTACGCTGGGGCTCCGGAGAGGCTAGCACCGCCGCCGCCGCCTCCGAGCTGGTCCGGCACGAGGCTCGCCGACGGCTTCGCCCCCGTCTGTCCACAGCGGTATCCCGACATATCCAACAAGTAAGCTATTGATATAAAACTACAATGAGTTTTTTTTAAAGATGGTAATGATTGATTCCGAAATTTCCACTTAAGCTTTGTATCAATTACGTCTTAGAATACCAAACATAATAAAAAAGCTATTGTATCTGGCCGATGTGTCTCTGCGACATAATGTCATATACAAGTTGTCCGGTAGTTAATGGATAACCTTGAAATGATAAGACATTTATAGACATATCTCAGGTAGTAGTTAGGATCGGGCACGCCACGATCGTGGCGGTAAGTCCCGTTTTTGAGGAGTGGCTGGAGAGGCGGCATGGCGCCCTCACCTTCCGGCTGACACAGGTAATGACTGGCCACGGTTGTTTTGGCCAGTTCCTGTGTCGTATAGGCCGGCAGGCGACGCCCGGTTGTCATCACTGCGGCGACTGCCGCGATGTTGTGGACACGGCGCTGCACACTTTGGTGGATTGCCCCGCCTGGGCATTGCAGCACCGTGAGTTGATCGCGGCAGTCGGACTGGTTGCCCTCTCACTCCCGGCCGTGGTTCAGTCTATGGTCCGGAGTGAGAGATCGTGGAACGCCGTCGCCTCCTTCTGTGAGGAAGTAATTTCCATCAAGGAGGCGGCAGAGCGGGAGAGGGAGCGCTTAAACCCTCTCCCCAACCGCAGAACCGGGCGCCGGAGGGCGCGAGATGACCTCCAGCCACCTTGAAGTTTGACCTGGGGGTGGTGGGCTGCGTGGGCCTGTTCACCACCCGATCAGCACCAGGTCCGAGAGGCGGCGTGCGTGTTCCCACGTGCGCCTCTGTATCGTGTCTTTGTCCCCCCCGCTCAGGGGGATGGTGGAGGAAATATACTTCGCGCAGTGGCCTGCTGTTTCACACGGCGGGCCGAAACCACGGCAGGGTCGCGATTGCATGTGAAAGCGATTCGCGCGGCCTCGCCGTCTATGGTTATGTCGAGGAACACCGTGGTAGGTTTAGTCGGTATTACCGGGGTATCTTTTCCCCGGTGAGCCCGACATAACCTCTCCGTCGCCCCGCGGAGAGGTATGCGACAAAGCATTCCCCCACGTAAAAAAAAAAAAAAAAACAAAAATGTAGTAGTTAGGATAGACTTTTTTCATATTTTGTTCTGAACGGCCATCAGTTCTACTATAAGATCTTTAAAGGTAATCCATTAAGTACCGGACATCCTGTATATTAATAAGAATGAAGACAGAACGACATACCTGAATTACGATCACGATGACCAACTTAATGAAAAATAGCCATGTGTGAAGATAAAATTATACTACATCATTGTGAAGGCAAATACATTACCTTTTACTTTTTACTCTCATAATCCGATGGAATAACAACCTTTTGGTCAACCACAAACTTGCAATGAAGTTCTTACGGATTTATTTCTTTCAAAATGACAGTACCACGTTGTTTGTAATGGTTTAAGGATTTAGGACAATCAATACGTACCGAAATTAATGACTAATTTCAGAATAAATATTTTTCACGGTACGAACAGTCAGCCCAAAACTTCGGCATTGACATTTCATGCTAGACATACTGATACGACCGGAGATAGATCAGACGCAGGACCAACGCCTTTGTGTACTATCTTAAACTTGGTTATGCAACATCGTCAATATCCTAACTACTAACTGCTTTTGAGAATTTCCTGACAGAAAATACGATAACTTTTTGTTAACTCCAAAGATTCGAACCCGATACCCCTTAATCCGCAGCTATTTACAATATAATGTTATTATTACCTATTGTTTTAGCCGATATACTTTGACTGAACTTTATTAATGGTGTGGTGTAGCTAGTTTGTGGTTTAAGGTTTCTTGCTTTGCTGCAATTAACGTCATATTTATTAATAGACGCAAATATAAAGCGAATAACTGATTCTGTTTTTGTTTCCAGCGTTTCTCAGTTTAGTTTTTCAGTGTTTCAGCAGAAATTTATTATAAAAGGGTGGTTTAATGATATATTATGTCTCTATTTGTTCGGTATATACGATTTTTTTCCTTAAAAGTTAAACTTTACAACATATTACTTAAATATTTAGTAATGCACTTTTTAGATCAGTTAATTTAGAGATAGTGCAATCTTACATTGAATTAAGTTAATTGCCATCCATGCCACTAGAAAAAGAAGTTTAATTTAACAAAAGAATAAATTTAAATCAGAAATGCTAGCTTTTACAAGCAGGTATACATTAAAAAGCAAAATTAATTAATCACTTAGATGAAGCACCAAAGACTGTACAATCAAATAATAAAATGAATATTTTAATAGAACTGCTGCGCTGGCAAGGATGCCGCTAGGTTTGTACAACGAGCTGAAAGCGACGGTGCCGCTCCTCGCAAATCAGAGCGAAGACTGCCTATACCTCAACATTTACGTACCCGGTAGCGGTAAGTACAAAATATTTACATTATAACTTCTCCAGCTATCTTTCTATGTTCTAAGTGTAGTGACACTGCTGACGCTTTAGTTTTGTATAGTCAGGTGCAAGTATGTAGTAGCGCCGCGCGGCAGTCGTCTCCCCGCAACCACTCAGTTAGGTCGTAAATCAACATGTATTGATTTTATATGTAATTGATACCACTGTATTTACTGGTATCCAAATAGTATACCATCAAGTTATTTTATTTGGACACCCATAAAGAACATTTCTGATTACTCACACACTTATAAGTGGTACATTGCCGTCAACGGGGCATAGTTTCAGACGCTATGCGACTTCTCAAAATTCCTTGACAGAAAATCTAAAAAAAAAGAACGACAATACACTCTGTTTGGGAGTCAAAGTCGATACAACAAATTAAACGAGTTTTAAATCCCAGATAATTGTAAGTAGCTTATTGCCGTCTTTTAAGCACTGGTCCAGACTCCATGCCCCTACTGGCAATTCACGGGGAACCTATAAATATACCTGGCGAAATGTCGATTTGATACATTCCTGCTTACTCCTTTGGAGATGTTGGCGTGAAACTATGTGTGTATGATTGTTGTTCAGGTGCGCGTGGCGTAGAAGCGCCGTACGCGGTGGTGGTGTGGACTGGAGCCGCGTCGCACGAATGGGGCACCGCCAACAGTATCGACGCGGCCGTGCTGGCGGCGCGTGCGCACTTACTCGTCGTCACTATCAACTATAGGTTAGGTTTGTTAGGTGAGTATCGACCTACCCCTGAAGGAAAAAGTGCATCGATGACGCTAATTTTGCTGCTTTGTCACTACGCTGCGCCAAATATGGCGGGTTCTATTCCCCATGGGATGAAAATTTGTGTTATCAGTTTTCATACAGTTTAATAAGTCGGACAATAACTAGGATCCACGATTTATAGCCAAGAAAAGATGTACTTGGTCTATTTATCGTGGCGAAATATAATTATACCGACTTTATACAATTAAAGAAAATAACATAATTTATATTATAATAATTATTTTGATCTAGAACACAGATAAAACAGCTATTTTATTTATAAAAAATAACCAATAGATAGACCAACGTCTTACAATAATGAAGTAACAATACACAAACTAAGACGAGTAATATTCTGTTCTGTGATGGCCATAGTCAAAAAGAAAATAGTTATTATTTCTAAGATAAAATTTGTATTAAAAAAATAAGTGTACTTTCTTTAAATTTTATAATTTTAAAAATATTAGATTTTGAAATTTTGTCACGCAATTGTCCGCAAATCGCAATCGTTATCCTAATGCTAAAGCAATATAAAAAAAAACAGTTGTCATCCAAAATCAAGATTGCATTCTAAAAGTTACAATGAGGTTCTAATGCACTCACTCATTTACTCTTTGTTTACGTTCTTATCATAGACTAAATTTATCTAAGGCTAGTTGTAGCTGATAACTTCGTAATAATTAAAAATGTACTGCTTTTAAAAAAAATTTACCAGCCTAATAAAACATCCACAATATATATTTTTATAAATTATCAAAGGCTCTATCTTATGTCATCAAAGAAGGTGAAATAAAGATCAAATAAATTATTTACAATGAAGAGTTCTGTTATGTATCCAAGTCCATTATGGTTTAGCCTATCTTTAAAACTTTTAAGTACACTACAGATGGTATAAGCTGCGCTTTAAATTATATAGGATCAGGTAAGGTCATATTCAATATATTATATTTATTAAAATTTGGTTGTCTCTAACAATTTGCAGCTATTTAGGTTACAGCAATGGTATTACTAATTATTATGTAACATTGATCGTTTTATTTGAAGTCTATATAAAATCGTGAGCACAAGTATTTTGTATACAACATACATATGATTGGTCACAGCGATGAATTGTTATGCCAATTCATCAGATTTCTAAAGCCTTGGAATATTTCGATACACTAAGAGTCAATATTTTCTATTGAAGGAACTGTATGTTTTCATTGTCAATATCGTCGTTTGTTAAAATGTCCAAATTATTGTCTTCACTAATTTTCTGTATAAGTTGATGAATGTTCTTAAATATCACATCCATGGCATAATTATTAACTGTTCCTGAATTTCTATAAAACATACTATAGTCATAGGTTAGATTCTTATTCGAATCAAGTATGTATGCATGCCCATTAGTAATTATGTCAAGATATAACAGCTTATTGAAATTTTCTACTCTTAAGTTAAACGTATTTGAGCGATAATTTAATTTGAATGTAGGAAGGCATATTATTACGTTCGTGTTATTTATCTGGTTTAGCGAATTTCTGATGTCGACTATAACTTTTAAATAATCCTTTGTAGTTGTAAAGTCTTCATGTCCAATTTGAAGAATACAGTAATCCTTCATTGTGTAGTTTTCTAATTTTCCTTTTATTCCTTTCAGCATTCGTTCAATTCCACCATTGGTGATTATGTAGTGATCTATATTATAGTTTTGTAATCTCTTTTTCGCTATTAGTAATGTCCTGTTCTTTCTACAAGGGCTTATGATACATATATTATGTACATAACTATTATTTACATGCTCAGTTCGACTAGATGACTTATATTTATTTTGATAAGCTTTTGTAAATTGCGAATAATATTCTTCAGGCCTTAGCGCTGTTCTTACAAATGCGTGAGAGATTTTGGGTGAAATACCTGGATTTGTGATGTAATTTCTACATCTTTGTTTTCTTTCGAGTAGTGGAGTGGTGTCTATTATTTTGGCATATTGTTGCAAATGTAACTTGAGAACAATATTTTCTGAAGAAAGTTTATCGATCTCTTGGTGTGCTGATTGAAGTTGTTCTTCTAATTGTTGTATTTTCATTTTTAGTTCTGTACGTTCGTCAATGGCCTTATCCGGTTGGTTCAACATTGAATAATCGATAAACGACGCATTCGAAATGTTATGCAATGAACTCGGTCTGAGTGGTCTTCTGAATGTATCATTCTCAGCATCATCATTATCATCCATTATGATATAAAATTTAAACAAAATTGAAATAAGGTTTTCATCACAAATTATAAATGTTCAGTTACTGGATTGATTTTGAAAATTACTTGTCAATGACGAGAATGTCATTCTTTATATTGAATTATGTGCTGGCAACTTCAAGTCCAAGTGTCAGTGTTTTCACCAATCATACCTCATAAATTTAAAAACATAAGTTGCTATGTTTATTTAGATAAAAATAAAGACATGTTAGAAAAAAGAGAAGGTCAGATCGTCTTGGAGTAAGGATAATTTAAGTTTATCCATCGTTAACGATTTTGCTCACCGATAATTCGAAATGTCCATGATGGTTTTCGGCAAGTTTTCGTTGAATTATCACCTGTTGTACGTTTGTATATTTTATTTAAGTCCTCACATCTCACTAATTTCAAAGCTGAAAGTTTTGTTTTTAATAAACAATAAACAATGTATGATATATATTGGACCATAGCATCTTTTTACACCATGGTTTATGCAATTAATGTATTATTATTATTTTATTTGTGAATATCATTGCGTGTTTGCGTTACAAAACCGGAACTGGAAGTATATTATACAACAAATATTATAAGAAGGTAAAATACTTCTGAAATATGTATTGCACTGAATTTCTTAATAATTATGAATAAATTACATATAATATAATTAAATTAAAATTAAAAATAGTTAATTTTTAATTTTGATTTGAAATAACAAAGGAAGCTCGTTTCAAAATGTCGAAGAAACATTAGTATCATCGTGGTAATATGCCCTTTTTCCATTAGGTTATTTAACTCCGGGTGTAAAGTCAGACCCGGTTCAGCTCTCTGGTGGCGCTGCTATCTTGGACATTGCAGCGGCGTTGGGGTGGGTTCGGAAGAACGTAGCTGCTTTTGGAGGAGACCCTCGAAGAGTTACGTTAGCTGGACATGCCGCTGGTGCCGCTCTGGTTAATGCACTACTTATGATGCCGGATAGTAAAGGTACTGCCAATAAATATGGAAATATTGTAATTTTTTCCTTACTTACTAGTTTTAGTATAATAATTATACGAAATTGTATTTTAGGTTTTTATTCTTACATGTAGAAACGCAACGCTTCGGAAGAACTCTTTGCATACAGATAGTTCATGAAAATACCGAGGTTTCTGTGAGACAGTTATGTTTCTATGAAACACGAGAGCAAAGCCGCGGGAAATAGTATACCTACTTATATTATAAATGAAAAGCCTGTAAAGATGTTTGCATGTTTGTTATTCAATAGCGTGTATATCATTTTTGCAAGTATAAAACTTGGCATACAAATAGACCATGCTCTGGAGATATCGCTACCAATATAGTGTGCACAAAAATTGCACTCTAAGTCAAAGTGTGGAGGGCAGCAAGATTTATTGAAGTCAAATTTAGTTTAGTTGCTATATTTAGCCCAGATTATGAGCCTATAAGAAGATTTTAGGCAAATATTTATAAAGCATAGCTACAATAAACTACCCCGTAAAACACGTACCTGCAATAAATTTACAGGTTTTTTTGTTTTGCTTGTTTTTATCAAAATTATGACTTCAAATATTGTATTACTACGAAAATTTTAATATACCGATAAATATAAAAGTTTATACACCCGACGCCTATATTTAGGTTTTCACTATAAATGGTACCATTGAGCTTGAATGTATGAAATATCGACAGCCATAGGATTTTTGGCGCCCGCTTCAATCACAATGTGAAGCCTGATTTTACGAAAGCAACTTCAATTTTTTGTTTGCTTGTTGGTTTGTGTTTCAAAGTTATTGTAAATGCTTTGTTTAGAAATAAAATACGATACGTACGGTATTGTTTTATATATCTGTTACATTTCTATAGCCAAAATGACAAGCGAGCATGTGGTCTGATAGTAAGTGGTTATTGTAATAAATAGACGCTGCACATAAAGTTTTGCCTGCATAAAGAAATCGCTACCTTTAGTTGGCATCGCCAACTACAAATACATGCATAAACATCGTTATGTTTATGCACCGAAGTATTATTATAGTATTTCTGTACTTATAAAAAAGTAATCACTATGCTACCAATGCAGCAAGCAATCTATTTAAGATTATGTCAGTTCCCGAAGATCAAAATAAATTAAAATTACGATGTAAGTTTGATGATCATACTGGCTTAAGATATGGGGTAACCTATTAAACGCAGATATAAATATAATGCAAGGCAACTGAGTGCTGTGGATGTCCTGTAGTGTACCGATTTCTCCAGTTATTTCGGTTATTTTAAGATTCAGGTAAAGATTCCGATCTATCCAAATATTTTCCAAGTAAATCTTAAGGTAATATTTGTTTATTTATCGCTCTCTTTAAATCTTGTGGTCATTCTTCTCTTAGGTCTGGTAACCCGAGTGCTATTACTAAGCGGGTCAGCTCTAAGTCCTACAGCATTAGCACCAGACGCAGCGCTGTCAAGAGAACACACTGCACAGGCGCTTCGGTGCACACCAGAGTCATCTAATGATGACAACTGGTAAGTTCTCTCTCAACTCACTCCATGGAGCCAGAATTTTCTCTTGAATATAGAATAATAGACACTATGTAAGATTTAAAAATTAAGAACGTAGCGTGGATTACATGTGTTGTATAAATTATCGTAGGAGGAAATGCGCAGAGCCTGAGTGACTGACACATGTATCAAATCGCGAGTAGCTCGTGTTAACACATGCGCAAAAGTTCTAATTAATCAAAAGTACGGTTCTCTATTGTGTTACATAACGTTTTTATCCATAATCTAAAGTGCTATAATTTTTTTGACGGCAGCGTTAAATTTGTCCGAATGATAACTTGCCCAAACTTTATGTCACATAATATCACATGCCATAAAATTGAAATCCCTAAATACGATATGGCCTAAATTTGTTTATCATAAATATTATAACCAATATAATATACAAAAGACTTAAAACCGTTTTTAATAAAAGTTGCAATAAATTCTAAATTCAAATTATTAAAGTTTAATTATCCCAATAATGTTTTTAAAACTAATTTGTATTACAAAGCTTGGCTTTTGTCACGGCTCCGGCTCTGCGGGTCTCCAGCGGTCCCATGCGTGCTCATCGTCGCAGACGGCTTTCGCTCACCACCGCAGCTTTGGCTTGCTGGCTAGCCTAAGCTGCGGCGGCTCGCTCACAGCCTTCTGCTCCTCAGCCCGCGGGCCGCCTCGCCCCTACGCGCCTACGCGATTCTAAATTACGCTCTAGGGGTAGGCCAGACTCTTGTCTGCCCTACCCCTAGAGCGTAATTCTGCGTGGAGTCGGATTTAAAGCGATTTGTTTCTGTCAGTAAAACCTAATTAATTTAGCAAATGTTTCACGACTAACAATTGTATTATAAATGAACATTCGGAATAATACACATTATATAATACAATACTTAGGACATATGACTTTATTTTATGCAAAATTAGGATATAAATTTATTATAGTACTCAAAAAGAAAAAAGAAAGTAAAGATAATTAAGTAAAACAAAAATCGATTTTTTAACATTATGGTTACTGAAGTTTATGGCAAACGTATTATGGATAATGATTTTCGGACAAACAAGTTTAGGAGAAGAAAGGGACTGCCCAACAGCACGCTTATTGCGCAGGCTACTTACGTAGATTGCGCAAGAGGTGCAGATATGTATAAACAACGATGATGATTTATAATAACGGTATTTTGCATAAATATCTGCTTAAGTCGAGATAGAAATTTTACGCGACGAATCATGCAATACCTGCTCTGCGCGTAATAAATGAAACATTGCCCATTTTGGTTACCCGCGCTGTAAACATGCGCATGTCACTAGCATATTTTATCATTAAATACAAACTTTTATGTTAAGCGTTTTGGCCAAAGCAGGGTAGTTTCTGGTTTTTTTTTAACGTGAAGTAATGCATTGACGATTACCCTTTTGCGAGGGCGGACGGAGGGGATCTCTTGGACTCACCCGGGAAAAGATCTCGACATCCCGGTAATACCGACTAAACCTACCACGGTGTTCCTTAACATAACCAGAGTCGGCGGGGCCACGTGAGTCACTTTCAAGGGTGTATCTTGTTGTGTCTTAACCTGTCATAAGTCATTTTCCCTTAAACCATTCAATATTTTAGCATAAATAGATTCAGTAAAATAATACTAGATGTCTACCATTCACAAAAAGAACATTTTTCGCCTGTTGTAGTAGCAAACATGTACCTATATAGCCAATCTGGTTATAAACATTCATATCGGCACATCAAAGGCACTACCACAGAGCCTTCTAGAAATTGTACTCCGTGTCTATATATAATTCTAACGTCATTGTCATTGTCGCAGGTTTGTCGAATGCATCCGAGCTCGTCCCCTGGCCGCTCTCCTAGCAGTCGACGCTCCTCGAGCTCGCTTCCTCGCAGGCTGGGCACCTTCAGTACCTGTCTCCAAAGACTTGCCGAACCAGGCTCAGGCACCCACCAGGGCACTTCATGCCAGTGAAGCGTTCCTAGACTGTGCGCTCGCTGTCGTGGTGGCTACCACAGAGAGCTACCAGTTCTTTACTGAAGAAGATATAAGGCATGGATTTGAGGAGGAACACAGGTAAGAATTCGATTAAACATTTTCTTTATAACACTCTGATTATTTCGTCAAAACATTTTGAACAGCTTCAATTTTGATACCGTGACAAGTGTGAGTTTATGTATATTCACGTGTTATCCTGAAGTTGCGGGTTGGATTCCCAGGTGGGCAAGCTGTTATTAGATTTTTCTGTAAGCATATTTATAATAGCTGCATCTCATATGTGATATGCGGTAGATAAATTGTGAGTATCCTCTCAGGTTCTTGCCAGTAAAGGTATGATTTAAGAATCAATTAATACAAATAAAGCTTACAAAGATTTTTCTTTTAACTATAAACACAGTCCCGCTAATGCAAATCCATACACTTTGTAAACGATCGTGTTTAAATAACCTTTGCCTATTTGTACAATATCCCCTCGATCAATTGAATTGTATGAAAGTACCTACTATACGATTGATACTCTGTACCTTTTATATTTATACAACTTGTGTAGAAATGTATTTCAACTGTCACCTAGGAACCGAATTCTCCGCACGTACGTCCGCAATGTCTACCGTTACCATCGGAACGAGATCTTCGCAGCCATCCGCAACGAGTACACAGACTGGGAGAAACCTATACAGCATCCGATCAACATTCGGGATGCGACATTGGAATCTCTCAGTGACGCTGCCGTCACAGCCCCTGCGTTAAGAGTCGCACAGCTACACGCAAGAAGAGGAGCCAGGACGTACTTTGCGCATTTTGCTCATCAGAGCAAAGACGCTGATTATCCTCAGGTAAACACACCAATATGATACAATTTAATCTTATCTTAATATGAAACACTGCTTCGGGGGTGCAGCGGTAGTGAATAGATATTTTGTTCGATTTCTGGGATATTGAGTTTTCCTGTCAAGAAATTCTCAATAGCAGCACGGAGTCTGAAATATACCAGATTGGTGGCAATAGACTCGTCACCTATTACGTGGGACATACAAAGATCTAGCCTTTTTAGAGTTCGAAAAAACTCTTAGACTTATACAACAGCTTTGTCCGTCACGACCGATACCCTAAGGCTAGACTAGTGTCAGGATATTAGAGGGTACTGACTTTCCCCATAACGACTGCCATATATGTTCATGGCAGCTAGGACCGACGGCTTAACGTGCTCTCCGAGGCACGGAGCAGGCGATAATTGTCAATCAATACGCACATAATTTCGAAAAGTCATATAACTTCCGAAAGTCAGAGGTGCGCGACGTGGGTTCGAACCTGAAACCCTCTGCATTGCAGTCTGTTGGTCTCCTCACTGAGCTATCGCTGCTTTCGAAAGTTCAACCGTTAGTATATTATTATTTAGACTACCTAATTATCCAAAACTATGTTAATCTATAAACTATTTTCCTTCACGCTCGTTATATACGATAAAAACTTATCCAATTAAAGAATACTTTCATCAATCTCTTGATGTCCTGACACGTTACCGTTGACAAAGATGCCAAGTACCACTACTTAATGAAATATCCATAAAAGCGCCTTCTAATTAATTAACTTGACTAATAAATGTAAGAGGGGTACATAATATGCCATCTGATTTACGTGCGAGCTCATTAATTACACGTAATCTACATAATTACGGAATTTGTCATAACTTTACGCTTTCAACTCATTTGCATAGTCGTTCATCAATTTACGCTCATTGGTTCTGTATTATAAGGTGAGCTTTCTATAGCGGCGTTTTGTGGTAATGTAAGCTGACTGTAGTTAGTGGTAAAAGTCGCTAAATATTTGTAAAATTTTGAATATGTCTATCATTGGAAATAGTCATCGTTCTCATGGTTTTAGAAAACAATAATTGAAGAATAGTTTAATAAATATCGGCCTGATCATAAACTGTCCCACTGCTAGACACGGATCTTTTCTAGGTTTAAGAATGGTTAGACCATAGTCCACTACGCTGGCCCATTGCCCGTTGGCAGAATTTCCATATTTTCGAGAACGTTATGAAGAAGTCTCAGACATGCAAGTTTCCTCACGATGTTTTCCTTCGCCATTAAAGGCAGCAATAATCAACTATTTAATAAACTTACAACTTCAAAATATCAGAGGTGCCTTGCGATCGAACTCAAGATCTCTGTGGGGCACTCTAACGGTCTACCAACTGGGTTATGCTGCATATTCGATTATAATAATTAGAATTTTTTAATTTTTTCAATTTTCCAGTACTTTTGTTACAGTCTGTAACACATATATGTTATATATACTTATATAGTTAGTTTCTACCATATTTGAATGCTATCGTTTCACTAAATTTCTTCCTAACTTATCCCAAAAACATTACCTACTTTTGAAATAACAAATCATGAAAAAATAATATTGACCCTATTTGCTATATATACCATATATACGAAAGAGGACAGTAACGTCTTTGTACATAATATATTTTATTTACAGTGCATGAGATACATTTTTACAAAGATATATATTTTGGTTATGGTGTTTCAAAGTCAATTTTATTCCCAACAGCGTCTAGGTAGCGTATCCAGTGAAACGCTGCCCTACTTCCTGGGTCTCCCCTTAGTGGGTGGCTTGCAGTTCGCGCCTCGGAACTACTCCCGAGGAGACGTGGCTGTTGCAGAGATGGCAGTGTCCTTGCTAGCAGCTTTCGCTAAAACTGGAGATCCTACTCCTAGAGCTGATGAGAGACATCACGAAGGAGCTAATTGGCCAAGATACGAGATGAATACCCAGCAGTATTTGAGTATAGGTAAGGTATATTTCTGTTTTTGTTTATTGTGAAATTTTAAATTTCTTCGTTTATGAATTAGTACTGTGAGCGCATCCGCATCTCTTGGTAATGAAGGCTGGACTAAGACCCGGTTCCTGTATTTTGGCATAATTTTCATACAAATTGTGTCAAATATAAACTGCCCGAAGATAAAACGACTCGTGTGATATAAGAACAGGGCCTTTGAGGTGTGCATACGATATTCGATAAAAATCGAGCTATCCGAATCTTCAAGTAAATTAAAATAGTCGAAAAATTGCTAATTATTTAGAATCTAAATTTAAATAACTATATTATACTTAAATTTTACTAATATTATTCTTAAATTCAAATCCTTTACTTTGCAATTGTTTTATTTTTTATTATGTGCAAGCGATAGGCAAATACGAAGGTAGAGCTATACAACGCAGTACAGCAGAAAAAAGGAATATTAAGAGCTTAAAACATTAAATGTCTAAATGGTTGCCTCTCCGCTGCCACTGTGAAAAGTGTTGTTCGATCCCCACACGGGACAAAAATTTGTGTAATCTACAAAGTCTAGGTGTTGATGACGAATGATCTTAAAGTCCACCGCGAAACAGAAATTTTTTCTAGTCTTTTGCATAAAATCACGAAATCGAACACGAAATCCAAAGGCCTTATTAAAATAAAACAAGTGAGAATCGCCAATAAATTGCCGTAAATCTTAACGTTATAAAAAATGGTTCAAGTAATATGCAAAGGTTACGTGATACCACGTGACCACGGTCAGAGGTCAAAGGTGATAGTCGTTTCGGGGATGTATCGACTATGCTGAGTCGAATGGCGTTGACTGCGAGTATCTAGCTCTTACGGTTCTTGTGTTGAAAGTTGTATAACAGACACACGGACGGACGGACGGACAGACAAAGCTGTTGTATAAGAGTTTTTTCGAAATCTAAAAGGTCATATCTGGTATATTTACTACAACATGATATTCTAGTCATACATACAAAAATACTTCACAATAAATACATCCAAAGTAGAAATTACACTTGAGTCCCTTTTATTGAATTACGATCACTAATCAGCTTACTGTATGTGATGAGGCCACAATCTCCCTTGAGACAGACAGTTACATCAATATGTAATGTCTACACAATAGCCGATTATTTCTTGTACATAAATAAACAATTTTTGGTTAGTATAACCGACTGCCACGCCTGAGGTCGCGGGTTCGATTCCCGCACAAGTCAAACATTTGTGTGCATGAACATGGATGTTTGTCTTGGTCTGGGTGTTTCTATGTATAATATGTAAGTATTTACAAAAAAAAAAATATATATGTATGTTTATCCATTGTCTAGAACCCAAAGTACAAGCTCTGCTTAGTTTGGGCTAGATGGTGTTGTGTGTATGTGATAGAATATTATTATTATTATTATAACAACAACCTTAAACTCAATACCACTTTGTCCGACCGAGACTATCGAATAACCATACAGACGTATGGTTATTCTCAGGAGCAGTAATATGTCTAGAAATGTGCCTTAGTGGTTAAAGGGCTCGAGCTAAGTGAGAGTAGTGGTAATATATCTCTTACTATCCCAATGGGTATACAAATGGGCGTCTTATTTATTCAGTAAAAAAGACAAAATTAAATGCTGTGATGCGGGCGACTTAACAAACATTTAAACAACTGACATAAAAAAATACCCAGACTCGGAATAACTATAAGTGGAACACACAAATTTTTGACCCGTGTGGCGATCCCTAAACAGGCAATAATTTGTGACCCTCTAAAAACCCATAAAACTCGGACAGTGGTAGTAGTACGGCGACCACTTCAACCACAACGCCACCCGTATATCTATGTATATATATATATAAAATATTTTATCACACAAAAATATTATACCACAAGAAAATATGCTACAGCCAAATTCTGACAGAAACTCATGACATTCAACAAAAACACGACAATAAAAGGTTAATCAAATTCACCCCGGCTAATGAAAGTCAAACTCCATACGAACATAACAAGAGAACATTTTTCATACAAACTGATCTGAAAATAAAATCTCGCGGTGAAAAGTTCATCAGATAAAAATCCATTCGAAGTTGGAGCCGTATTGTGCCCAAACTCGTTATTTTTACGATCTCGCCCTCCGAATGTGCGTGTTTTCTTATATCCCTCATCGCAGGGAGAGCGAACAAACTTTTTTTAATCCTCACGCTTGAATGGACGACTGGTATTTTGAAATAAGGGTCAAAGAAAGATGAATACGAACAATTTCATTATATGTTTACGTTCGTTATGGGAGAGCCCTAATTTGCTTTGGTTTTGTCATTCCTGTGTGTCTTATTGCTTTTTTGAAGGTACATTTTGTGGTAGCTTTTGTAATATTTACTTGCTTCGTGGTAATAAGTAAAGCAAGCTTCAGGAATAACGCTCTATTTAAAACTTATAATATCAATTGGATCTATTGTTTCCAGTGAAACAGGTCTCTTCTTATGATGAGTTTGGGGCAAGCAGAAGTTGATAAAATATACATCAATGAGAATATTACGGAGTCACGGCATTATAACACTGATATGCAATGCCTGTTTTCTTTTAAGAGATTAATAAAAAAATCATCCTAAAAGCCATTTATACCATTAAATGTCGAGGACCATGCTGATGCTTCCTTCATTTTAAAGACAATCTTGCACTATAAGTAATTCATGTGTCACGGAAGATTTTACAAGCATTTAAACAATGGACACAGTACATCCAGACCAATGAAATAAAACTAAAAACTAGACCAGACCATTGAAATGCAAATAATTAAGTGCAGAAAAATTCAGGTACAATATTATTCAAACATCAATCACATTAATCTCAAATTTGATAATCTAATGTGAACAACATGTCCCAGCCCTCAGCATGTCACTTTGATAACTGTCACAGGACCTAAGATATAGTTTATAAACATAGATCTTTTTTGCCCTACAGGTACCAAACTGCGTGTGAAGTCTCACTATCGCGGCCATAAGATGGCACTATGGCTGCACCTCATCCCACAACTGCACAGGCCGGGAGCTGCGCCTCGGCATCACCAATTTAGATCTGTTCACCCAGATATGTTTGCAGGTTCGTATTGTGAATCTACTTAAGGCAATATCTATGAGCTGACAGTCACGATTACTAAATCAGATGCTTGAAATAACTCTTCCAAAAGAATAATCTGCTTTAATCTAACATAATATGTAATAAACCTAAAAAATAGGATTAGACGAACATAATTAAAAAAGGGATTCTACATATGAGTTTGTATTAATCTGTAAGTTTTTTGGGGCCGGCCGTTAGATTTCCATTCCTGTACGCCCCCGGCCGGGACGCACCCACAGTGTAAAATTCATTATTCCGCTATGCCCCCGGCCGAGACGGTCCCATAGTAAAACAACCGGAGAAGACATTTGAGCAAATAGTGTTGAAAACAAGTGTTTTCGAATTTAAATATTCTGTGCTGTGTGTATACTATCATGTATTAGCTTTAGAATTAGTAACAATAATTTTAAGTACCTATACTCTTTTAAAATATGTTAGTTTCCAAGTTAGCAACCTTTCAAAAAGCAACCCATTCGCTGTTTCCGTGCAGAAACAGTGAAAGAGTTGTTCACCCATTCTGTAGATTTCAAATTCAAAAACACTTGTTTTCAATAGTATTTGCTTAAGTGTCTTCTCTGGTTGTTTTACAATGGGACCATCTCAGCCGGGGGCGTAGCGGAATAACGAATATTTTACTATGGGTGCATACCGGCCGGGGGTGTACCGGAATGGGACCCTAACGGCTGGGCCCAATTTTTTATGTCAGTTAATACAAATTTAGCCTTAAACCAAGGGATTAAAAAAAAAACGTACCTAAACAAAAATTCTAGGCTTATTTTGTGATTTATCATAGGCAAAGTATTGGACTTGCGATCGAGAGGTCGTTGGCTCGAATCCCACCTAGCACTACCGGCAGGACTCCAATTTTAAAAATATTTATCCATTCTATATTCGCCAGAGAGATTAAATAAGAGTAAAAGTAATTAGTGACGCAAAGTCTTATTTATATTAAAAAAACAAAATTTTACCTAATTATAATTAGTTAGAAACTAAAACATTCTTGTCAAAGTCAAAGATATATTTTGTGAATTTACATTCACCTGCTGCCATGTTAAGCAAAGCAGGGGCGTAGAACCAATGAGATAGCCAGGCACGAAGGCTGCTCTTTTTATCGCCGAGTTTACAATATTGATTATTTTACAAATCAGTTTTGTAGTAATTACGAAATGCGTTGGTTTATAAACCCTCCTTAGTAAGATTTTATTACATTCATTTAGCTGCTAAATGATCCGCTTTTCTGGTAATAAGCACATCTTTAGCATAAAAAGATCCAACAAAATATATTATTAGGCGTTTTTGCATCTCATATTATCATTATAATTTCCCCAAATTTTTATGCAATTTTAGTCGTTATGTTGGGATATTTGTTACACTATCACGTGTAAACTATTGAACGCATTTAGATAAAACTTGGCACGGAAATATACTACGACCTAGAATAACACATTTTTTCGAATAAGAACCCCGCCCGCGTGAATTCACATACATATACCAGACTATTTTCCGTGTTATTCCCGAGGGCAAAGCCGAAGGCAAAGGATATTAAAATATAAATCATCGAATATAATGTACGGAAGTAATACAAAATAAAATACATCATCTTTTTTAACTCGTCTGACTGGTATCCATGTTTATATAACTTCAAAATACATACTTACAAAGATATGTATATAATTTTTCGGTTATTTTATACTGGTCTGACGTCTTACCAGGTTGACTTTGAATAAAAACAAGTGAGAATCAGCAATGAATTGCCGTAAATATTAGAGTTCGAAAAAATTTTTCAATTAATATGCAAAGGTCACGTGATACCACGTGCCCTTGAGGTTTGAGATCAAAGGTCATAGTCAGTTTGGGGGTATATCGACTATGCTGATTCGAATGGCAATGACAGCGAGTCTCTAGCTCTTACGGTTCTTGAGTTGAAAGTTGTTTAACAGACAGACGGACAGACGGACAAAGCTGTTTTATAAGAGTTTTTCGAACTCTAACAAATCCTAGAATGGGGTCGCAGCGCCACCTACCAGGTCCAATTGTGAATTATTTAAAATGTGCAGAGACCTATTCAAATACGCACAGAAATATTAATAAAAGTCGATCCAGCCGTTTAGATCATATTTAATTGCATAAACACGTTTACAAGAATCATATTATATTATGAATACTAGGTTATGCCCGCAACTTCCCTTGCGTAAACGTAGGTTAGGGTAATAACAGTCCTTTTTTCGGATGAAAAGTACCCTACGTCCTTTTCAGTTCCCCTGACAACATGTATGCAAAATTTCATAATGATCGGAGCAGTAGGTAAGGCGTGAAAGCGTAACAAACAAACTCACATTCGCGTATATAATATTAATTAGGATGAATATATAAAGTTTTACGTCTAATGTATGGTTTACATCATAACAGACATTGATACATCTCTAAATTGTTTTTGTGGTTATGTGTGCACATCATAAAACAATGTCCACCATTCATCAAGATATTAAGTATTATCGTTATTGAGTATCCTAACATCTTTTGGCATCATATATAACTTAGTAATAATACCTACTTTCTCAATCTCGAATTCGACAGAGTTCTTGGCAAGGATTAATTTATAATTTCACGTACACCGTCGCCTGTCGTCTAAAACGGAATTTGGCAAATCTGTGCAAGTTTTAACGTATAAATCAAAACGGAATACCAATTACGGCCCCGGGGCCTGACTGGAATCTTTTAGCCGTTGCTCGTGAATAGAGAGCCAAATTTGGCCAATCACAGGCCAACATAGGCGCAGCTTTAATGGAAGGCAAATTGGTAACGTCTACCGTTGGTTAAATTGAGCATGCCTTATTATCCACTGCCATTAGTGGCGTTTCCTGGCGCGGCGCGTAAACGGAACGCGCTCATTAACCGTTTCCCTCCCTCCATTATAAACGTTCTGAAACACTATATCGTGGAACGGCGAGCGTGAGTTGAATCGCGACCGAAACCGGCGGAACGATGGTACGTACCATGTACTCAATAACACGCGCCGAATTGTATTAATTAAAACGGATTTGTCACTGAAACTTCACTCCACTCTGAATACTAAACCCGATACATATTCAAAGCGAATTATGCCGAAAATGGTTGGCGCGACAAAACTTAATTCAACTTTTAGTATTTCTTAGGCGTTCCACGCCTAACGTTACGCCGTGTAATCGGTAGTTAGGAAGGCCATTATGGGAATGAGGCTGCTTAAAGCTGGAATTTATAAAAATTGTCCCCAAAATATTTTGTGGCGAAGTGATTAATGGGGCAGGAGGTGTCACGAATGAGAATAAATCGATCAGGCTGTGTTTCGGGGGTAGACTAAGGTCGTTATTAATTGTCGCGCGCTCGCGGCCGCATTCCTGTGTAATGAAGGGAATGCAAAGAATGGCGCGGTCTCCGCTGTTGAACAATGTGCCCTTTGTCATGGGCAAGTTCACTGGCTTCACGAATATACTCTTATAAAATATTTCGTATATCGTTAGTGTATGTGAGATTGTACCAGGCTGTTGCGTGTCACCTAAATTGTTTTCTGAAAGATATTTACGACCTCTTTTAGCAAATACGTTTAAAAGGCTCGAGTGAAACGGGGAGAGGAATGAAAACGTCGTTTCGTTTGGTGTACACATCTCATCTTATAGTAAAGTTAGGTGATACAAATATGTTGAGCTTATGGCAATAGTAGAGCAAATGCTAATGGCAAGGTAAATTTTTGGCGACTAGATCAAAGACATTCTGGGGAAAGACCAGGTTAAGAGTATTCTAAACATACAAGCAGGCATAAAGTAGAGAGATTTTAGAAATATATAATTATACTAGCTTTTGTCCGCGTTTTCGCTCGCATAAAAGTAGGTATGTTAGTAACATTAACTTTTTGAACAAAATATTGTCTATGCCACTCGGCGATAATATAGCTATCTAGTTGTGAAAGAATTTTTAAAATCGGTTGAGAAGTTTTTGAGATAAATACGAACAAACAAAAAATTTAATCTTTTTATAATATTAGTATAGATGTAATGATATCCAAATGTTTTCTATACGCAATACTTACGCCTGTTATTAAAAGGTAACTTGACACCTTTATGACAAACAAAGCATTGTTTGGTTGATTAACATACAATCAGACTAAAAGCCAAGCTAGATACAGAGTTTCACAGCAATTTCAAGATTAATGTATATAATATGTATATCCAATTAACAAATTGATATGAATTGATTGAAATACATATGAATATTGAACTAAAGCAAGATGTTATAGTATTTTACAAGACGTATCAATTATTTAATTAGCTATTCAATAACTAACTAGCAATTAATTAGGTATTACAGTTCTTATGTGGCTCTAGACGTAATCAGTGTTATGTTATTTTGCCAAAATATTCTTTTTTTTTTCTTTTAAGAAGACAGCTCCCACACTAGGCATAATTCCTGTGTCGCGGGGGACTTAACAAACATTTCAAAAATGGACACGTAGAACATCCAAACCCGGAACAACCATTTGTGGATCACACAAAATTTTGTCGGATCGAACCCATAACACTTGGCGTGGTGGCAGTGGTCAGGCGACCGCTTAAACTACTAAGCCATCCGTCAGTCTTAGAGACCCCGCTAACTGCAGACTTTGGATCTGCCGGTAGTTTGGTCGAGTTTGGCTGCTAAGCGCGCACATTAGCCTGACTAAACAGTCGGGTCTATGATGAGTGCGCATATTAGACAACAATCGGCCGACAGTTCTCGGACAATTTGCTATTTAGTTTGAAATCGGCTTTTGACGAGAGTGGTCGCATAATGAAAGTTACACAATTCTCCAGAAGTGTTATTATTGCTTTTATACAACGGAGGAGGAGGATCAAGAAGAGATATCGAGAGTATTGGGTGCATCCTATCTACAGTTACAGATTATTGCAATGAAAATTTTACACGATGCATTCCAAATTACTAGATTATCCGAAACAAAACAGCGCCATCATGAAAAATAGACATGACCGTCCGGTGCCAAAGCTCGGAGCAAACTGAACTATAGAGCGAGTCTGGCCGACTAAACAATCGGTGGTATGCGCGCGTGGAAGAATGCCGTACTGATTTAGCAGTCGGCCGATAGTTTGCCGACGGTTCAGTTTGAAGGCAATTATGTAGCCCATCAAATTTATTTATCGGCGGATACCGAATCGTTGTAATGTGCGCACTCCCATACATCTTCATACTGAAAAAAACCAACCAAACTATCGGCCGATCGAAAGTCTGCAGTTTGCGGGTACTCTTAAAGATATATTTATTGCATAACTGTGTACATAGTAGGTAGTATAAAGCAAAGTACTTATTTTTATAGCATGATGGCGTAGTGGTTTATGTTATCGCCTCGCCACTGCCACAACACCGACTATAATCAAATCCCACACGGGACAAACATTCGTGTAACCCACAAATGGTTGCTGCGAGTTAGGGTAGTCTGGGTAGGGTGAGTTAAATTTTGAAAGGTTTGTAAAGGCTCCCGCGATATAGGCATTACTTCCGGTCCGAAAACTGTTTTTATTAAAAGAATGAATGTATTACCTTCTATTTTTTATCAAAGTGAGATGCGTTGAAATATATCTCCGTTTCGCTCCTTTCAGCTAAACATGAGCGTCGTCCTTGAGGATTATTTTTGAGACCTGTTTTCCTATATTCCAAGTCGTTATAAGCTTTCGCTAAAAGTCTGATCGAGCAATTTCAGTGATATCGTTTTTCGCGTAAGATGATAGTGTAATATTTTAGAGTAGATACATTATAATAGGCTATTTTTATTGCTTCTCAGATTTCAGTGGATATATACCCATATTCTATAAGAAAATGGTTTTGCGATGAATTATTGAGCTTGAGCCAAGAGTAGGTATTAGTCGACATAATAGTGAGTGAATAGGTATAATAATATAGTTTTAGTGATCACACTACAATACGTCGACAGGAAAAGGTATGACCACATACGAGAAAAAAATGGTGTAGAGATCATTGTTTTAAGTAATCTGTGTGTCCGATGTTTGGTTTATTGGATACCTATAGGAATGCAATTTTTTAACCGCTGGAGCAGGGCAGTTATCATTTGGTGACAGTGCTGTCAATCCCTAAAATCTCAGGGAATGCAATTTTAAACACCATAATATGTGATACATAGTTATATAATGCTTAATTTCGCATACACTTGTTGGAACGAATTGTTTTTAACCAGGCTCCAGCGTTTATCCACTGGGCTAATGTCATCTCAATTATCATTAGAACGTAACGTCTCAATAATAAATAAACTAAAAACTTAGATATCGGCAGATTTTCATTAAACAATTTATAGTAAGCAAAAACAGTCTATAGTACAGCCTCGCTGATTTCAGCATGTTTGGGCCGGCTCGACTGGGGAAGAACTATTCTCACAGAATATCGACGTGAAATAGCAGTATTCCTACTGTTGTTTCATTCGGTGAGTGAGAGTGCCGGAGGCCCAATCACCCTCTTTCCCCCTTCCCGCTTCCTTTCCTAAAGGGTCGGCAACGCGCAAGTGATGCCTCTGGTGTTGCAGCCTATGGACAGGGCTACGTTGAACACTTACCATCAGGTGGGCCGTATGCTTGTTTGCCACCTTAGTTGTATAAAAAGAAATAAAATATAATATATTATCAAAAACAATATTCAATCTAAAGATTGAATAAAACGACGTTGGCCAACACATTTATTCCACAAAGAACGTTCCTTTATCGTTGTGGCAGCTAATTTATTTGTTATTGTGGCTCAACGTGGACCGATAATTGTTGTACCACGCCGGAACGACCACCTTTTGTTTTTGAGCAATCGCTTGCAAATTAGCAGAGTATTGTCCACGCGAATAAGCGAGAATCGGCCAGATAAGCTCTATAGATTTAAGCTTTAATGAGGCCTTAGTATATCGTATAAAATATGAATTGCTTTACATTTAAACGATTTAGATCTCATAAAACAATGGTGAAGAAAACTTTGTGTGTTGATACTTTAACGTTTTTAATATTCGAATTGCGTTAATTTTTGCTATAAAGTGACTGTTATGAATAGTGATATAATATATGTACACAATTACAGCGCTTAGCCTAGGAGTAGAGTATTTACTATTGTAAACACTCTATTTTTAGACTAAATCCCATCACATGCAGTAGGATTAGCATGTATTGTTGTTCCATTGTATATATAAATGGTGACCTGATCATTAACAGTTAGCACTATAAATTAAAAAACGGACACTCGAAACACTTTTTAGCAGTTACTATTCTGCAGTGGCTAGCGAATAATGGAATAAAAATCAATCGAATGATCAAATTATTCGAATAATATTAAATTTTATTCGAATATAAGGTACATTCGAATGTTTTTATTATTTAAATTAATTTATTGTTGTTCATAATTTTATAATGTACTTATTGTTGTTCATAATGATCTATTGTACTTATATAAGCGCTACATAAAGATTCGGTTTTTGGTGTATTAGCAGAAATAGGTATAGCGTTATAACAAAACGTTATTACATTTCAATCAAATAATCGATTGTCACTCGAATAATATTCAATGACAACAAATAATCGGCATTCAAATTATACGCTTTATTACACATGCCTGCTCTTTAGACGATAAACCTAGTCTATGCAATGTGTGCTTGCATGTATGTATGCTTGCAATTTTCACAACATTAATTTTGCGTAGCTACATTACCTGCTTTCATTTAAGTTCAGTTAAAAGATTTAATTAACTAGTTACATTTAAAATAAATATTCCGGTACTGTATCATGTTCTGCGAAGCACAAAAGGGGCCTGCGGACCTGCGGCACAAGTGCTTATAAACTGTGGTTGTACGGCCGGCACTAACAACCCACGTACGAAAGTTCCTCACCGCTTGAGTTGTTCGGGTACACGCCACACGGATATAAATACTACAAAATTATATATTAACTAGCTTTTGCCTGTGGCTCCACTCTTCCTCGGGAACAGTATTTTTTTCTGAATGAAAAGTATTCTTTGTCCTTTTCTGTACCCCTGAAAACGTGTATGCGAAATTTCTTGATGATCGATTGATTAACAAATAAACAAATAAACAAATTCACATTTGCGTTCGTAATATTAGTTAGGATTAATGTGAATGGAAATATACGTATTCCCTACTATCTAGTCGTGTGTGTAGTAAAACCAATGTGAATATATATCCCATATCTTTCCACCCATGAAACGGTATCACATGCATTTCGTCAGCTGTTTTAGACACCGTTTCACAGGAATCAAGCCTTACCTTTTCAATTCAGGTACATTTCCAAATCGATAAATGACGCGATAGTATCCATATTTAATGTGACTTTTGCTTGTTTTGGTGTAGTTTTAAGGGAAGAAGTAGCTTTAACTTACCGCAGCTATGGTAAGTACGGTTTCTAGCTACTTAAGAAATAGCTGTGCTGTCAGCAATAAATCAGTGTGATCTATGTGCTGTCAATACAGTAACTTTCTACAAAGTTTTACAATATTACACGTGTGTGGCCTCTAGTAATGCAACCTTTATTATGAGCGGACAATCAGTTGAGTTGACATCTCAACTCCCTGATGCTGCGTCGAGTGCATGGGACGTAAAAGTCATTGCCACTGCGCCAAGTATGAATTCGAGCCCAACACGGGACGAACATTTATATGATCTACAAATAACGGTTTTGTACCTGGGTATACTTTGTACTACTGCCTCTGTGACGCAGCGGTAGTAAATACAACTGCTGTGCATGAGGTCTTGGGTTCGAATCCCGGGTCGAGCTAAAGAAAAGTTATTAAGTTTTTCTGTTAAGAAATCTCAATACGAGCCCGGAGTTTGGAAGTTGGCGGTGTTAGACAACCCTGTGCCTCCGAAATCACGTACAGCCGTTGGTCCTGCGCCTGATCGCTCTTCGGTCGTGTCGGATTATCGGTCCCATCGGATCATAAGAGAACTGAATGACACATCACATACCTGAATCGGAACAGAGAGTGCACTTGTGTTTGCGCACACAGTTATGTTAAGATTAGCCGCGCTGACCAAAATTTGATAAGGAGGACATTATAATTTGTGTCCGTTGTCTAAATGTTTGTAGTTTCCCACGATACAATAATAATTACCGCTGCGGGAGATTTCTTTTAATCACAAGAATGTCAAGACAATAGAAGCCTACAACAGACAGACAGTCGCAAGGTAGTTTATACTATTTAATTCATAACCCTTTCTTACCTATAGTGGGCTAAAATAAGTAAAAAATTAAACATATTTTCAGAAGCGGCTCTTGAATATGATAAAGGGTAAATACGTAGTGGTTGGGACAAGGGTTAACTGTCGATAACTGAGCTACGGCTGAGATGCCGCAAGTTTGCTGCGGTTTCTTTGTTCAGCTTCCGGCCCACCAGTAGGGCTGCCACACTCATCATTCTTTAAAGTAAAATAATAACATATCTGAGTATACAAATTTACTTTCTTTAGAAAATAATTAAACAGTATTTGAAGTAGGTTTTTATCTTGCTGTGTTGAATTATTTATTTGTAAAAAATTTAGAATACTGTTGTAGTGAATTTAATCAAACACAGGCGGGATCGGATGGCCCTTAGGGGTCTGCAACACTCCAAGAAATTCATTGCAAACAGAGCCACGGGCTTCACCCGGAAGTTCTGCGGGTACAACAAGGGCCAAATACGCCTGCTCACAAGAGCGTTTACTGGTCACTTTGGCACCAATGACTTCCTGTGCAGATTGAGTTTGACAAACAATTTGATCTGCAGAGCCTGTGGTGAGCGGGACGAGTCCATATTACACCTACTGTGTGAATGTGACGCGTTGGCTGGACTAAGGATGGGTCTGATGGGGTTGGCATATCCGAGCCCTGGGGACTTCAGGCTTCTCCCTCTGAAGTGTACGCTGCGATTGGGAGATAGCTAAGGTATAGATCTCGGGGCCGACACAAAAGATCCCACTGGGTCGAAGTGTCGCCGGTCTACACTGACTGGCCCCCGCAACAAGATAAGATAATCAAACGGGGAATAAAGAAATACTGCAAACTCCTGTTATGATATTGTGAATAAAAACCATTTCAGTTTATGAAAGTGTTTTTATAAGGAGTGTGAGTACGGTAATTAAAGTTTTTAGATACACATAGATACAACAGTTTATAGATATATCCTAATATATGGAAACTTTTTTGAAAGTGTATATAGATTGAAATCGAAGTAACGAACCGATTCTAAAATTGTTTCACTAATAAAAGCCTATCTCAGAATAACAAAATCAATTATTTTATATTATGCCGCGTGAGCAAAACGTTTATTTTTATAATCATCGTTTATTAATTTTAAAAAATCCGTAACACGCTATCTAGATACATAGCGTGGCATGACGAAAACAGGCAATAACCTTGTTATCATTATATTCATTAAAATTTCCAATTTACGTAGTTACAATAAAATACATAATATAAATATTATGTATTTTGTTGATTTCTCTTCAAGCGTATTATTCTAATATTTTGCGCAAGGTCATGGGTAGTTTCTCAGGTGAGCGACGTTTTATTGAGCACTAGATTTTTCCCGCGGCTTTGCTCGCGTAGGTTAGGTTAGTAACAGAACTTTTTGGCAACGAATGGCAACCTTTGTCCTATACGCCTACAACGTGTATCCGAAGTTTTTATGATGATCGGTCGAGTAGTTAAGGCATGAAAGCGTAATCACTTGCCCGTTGCCGACCCTTTAGGAAAGGAAGAAGAGAAAAAGGAAGTGGGAAGGAGAAGGAGCGGGAAGGGGGAAAGAGGGTGACAGAGCGTCTGGCACTCTCACACTCACCGAGCGAAACAGAACACTAGGAATACTGCTGAAATCAGCGAAGCTTTACTACCTTTAAAATCTGTTAAGAAAGTCTTAGGATTTACCTACATAGGTTGTACTATTTGTACATAGAGCCTTAGCAACGGTGTATTACACCTACATTTCGTAAACTTGCCTGTTGCTATCTACTGACTACAATTTTCGATGCCACGCTGCTAAAAAAAAAAAAATTTAAAACACCTTTCTTAACTTATGATTCATACTTGATAACTCGACATCTTCACACAAATATAAACACAAACTTACGATTGATAAGCAATACAGTAACTCTGTTCAGTTTGCTAAAATCAGCCGTCCTTTACATAAACACGAGACATCTTCAGAATCCAATCAGACAATTGATTCTGCGTCCGTACAAGGGTTGTCTATAAACCTAGACAGGCATCCCATCCGTTCAACCCTAGCGAACAATGGCTCGCGCGCCGAGAGCTCGACAATCGTCCTTTGTACCGGCAAGCGCAACTTCGTGGGCTTTTGTACCGACAACTATTCATTACCACCCTTTGATAACTTGAAGATCGGTTTCTTATGTGGGCCGTGTATTGGTGGGTCTATCTGAAGGCTCCTACGGCGTGTTATTGATGGGATAATTGTGAGCTTTCAAGATAGTGCCAATTTAGAAAGGATTCGGGTGCTATCTGATGTTCATGATTTCAACAATTGTGTATTGATTATTATAACAGGTTCTAGAATCAGACCGACGTAAAAACTGGTGATGATTTTACACAAAAAAACATACTATGTATATTTCCTAGTTTGAAAATGAGGCTAATTGTTTTCATTGCTTTTTTTTGATTTGATCTGTTACGGATCGATGTCAGCTTACAATTAATAGGATTTGTGGAATTAAGAAAAATACTGGGTAATAAATGTAAAATTCTAATAAAGAAACAAATAGTTATAATTTGATTTCATATAACGACAATCAATGGATTAAAAATTACGTTTAAGTCTTACGCAAAGTAAAAATACGGTTGTGAAGTGTCTACGTTTGGCAAGTAGACACTTATTTTTAGTCGGACAGCCACAAAGACGTATTTTTATCATGTAATTTAATTCACTGTTGTCCCGAAACGTATGTAGTCAGTCAATGATATAGAATATTTCTGCATCGTTAATTATAAAAACACTTAATGAAAATTAATCAAGAATAGACACTATCATTTTTGTCGAAAACACGTATTTTTGTTTTAAACATGACTGCAACACATTAATGCATAGCAATAATAAAGAAAACAAAAAATGGTGTGCCCGCCCGAAAAATTAAATCTGTCGAGGTCAATGTTCAATTTTGTATGAAACAGCAATATTTCTCCGCGATTTCGGCTATGTCTCAGAATAAAAGTTGCAGCGGCGTATAATTTGAAGAGTTTAACATGTGGGGCATTTTATAAATCAATAATTAAAGAAAATACCTTACTTGAAAAGCTTTCCCACATATTAAGTATGATAAAACTGATTAAGTACGTACTTGGATAAATAAGTATTGATTTTAATTGTGCAATTATTACCAAAGGAAGATTATCTTTAGTTTCTTTAACTTTTTATTAAAGAGAAATTTTAAATGTGAGCTGCAATTTCTTGAAAATTTTCGAAATCCTGAGTTTTCATAAGATTTGCAAAATCCAGCCGCAATCCTGAGAAGAGTCCAAAAATCCTGAAATCTCAGGACAAATGCTAAGATATGGCAACCCGACCGGGCACAGGTCCAGACTCCGTATTGCGACTAAGAGTTCTTTGTCAGAATAACTTACTAGCTCTTTTAAATCCCTCATGCACAGTAGCCAAATGCATTGCCGCTGACACCAACACCAAGGCAGCCTGTATCTATAATACTTAACTTAAGAAAATACCTTTTGCAATATGACATGTCTTGCACATGTTATTTTGCAATAACACCATGTAGAGACAGTTATTCTACCAATTCTTATATAAATGTCTGGTATCATAACTCAAATAGACGAAATAATGAGCTGACAGTGGACGTTTATAGACATTTTCCACGTACGTGCAGACTTTGGAATGAATGTCACTGTATTGACCGATCACTATGACCTGTTATTTTTTAAATGAGGTCCTTAAGAGTATTTTTATCGCGTGTGTGGTGACGCAGCGGTATTTAAAATGACTTCTGTACAGGCCGTCTTGAGTTCTATTTAAGGGTCGGGTAGTGCTGTTAATATTATCTCAATAGCAGCACGGAGTCTAAGCTTTGCCCAGCAAACGTCAGTAGACGCGTCCTCTTATAACGTGCGAGCTGAAACAATAGCTAGATAAATGTGTGTAGTTCTTCTTTGCGTAACCCTTCGGGTTTATAGACGTATATGTATATACTAGATGTGCCCGCGGTTTCACCCGCGTTTATGATTACTGCGCCGCCCCCTTGGGTCGTAGCGTGATGTTATATAGCCTATGGCCTTCCTAGATAAATGAGCTATCCAACACTAAAATGATTTTTCAAATCGGTCTGTTGGTCCTGATATTAGCGCGTTCAACCAAACAAACAAATAAACAAACTCTTCAGCTTTATAATATCTATATATTAATACGTGAAGCAAAAACTTTGTACCCATTTTTACGAAAATTGCGCGTATGGAGGTGTATGAAATTTAGCACAGTTAAAGTTTATATGGAGAAGGAGGGGTGAATCCTAATATTTATATAAAATATGCATTAAATTAATGAAAATACACTTCACGCACTCAACCATGCATTTGACACATGCAGTCGAAGCGCGTTACTATGGTTACATATATCAATATATAATGACATATATCAGCAATATCTTACAGGCAAACTTTGGTTGAATTTCGAGCACTAGGCGACCGCTAGTTAATATAGATATATATACTAATATAGTTATAGGCTGCTCGGTCATCTGCTATTAGGTAAATGAAAACTAAATCCGAGTAATAGAAAGTCATCCATTTATCATAAACATTTTTAGTAGATAAGATGTTCAGTTTTCTCTTATCTTAAAAAAGACTACTCCCGGATTAAGACTAATATCTGTGTCGCAGAGGATTTTACAAACATTCAAACAACGGACACGAACAAGCAAACTCGAAGCAGCTATATGTGGACCACTCAAACTTTTGTTAAGAATCGAACCCATAACACTCGGCATAGTGCCAGTAATGAGGTAGCCACTTTAACCATTACGCCAAGCGTGCAGTAAAAGTTAGCACAATACCCAAAAAATATCACTTACATTTTGGATGCCTCTACGTGAATAATTATAAGTATAATTGCTAAGGTTTACGAGTGAATTTTTAAACGAAGTCTTGTTTTAATTAGCGTAGGTTTATGACCGGATCTCCGCTTATCGTTTCCTCGAAAGCCCTCACTGGATTATCTATGGAAAAGATGAACTTTATTTTATATTAGCTGCAAGCTGGTATGGCAAAGAGACATTTTAATAGCCATTCAACGTGAATTAATTTTAATGACTTGCATTTTTTAAAGGGCAATTCTTAGTTCGTTTTCCTTTTTAAAATCCAGCCAGCCAGTCAAGTGTAGCTGGCTCATTATATCCAAAAATAATTGTACCGTATCCAGATATTCTTTGTGCCGCTTGGAAGTTTAAAATGTACCTCGCGGTACTAGTATTATTCCTAGTGTGACAGTTGCCTTTTTTAACTTATTAATTCGCAAAGGCACACCGACAGCCAGATACAATTCGTTTTCTAATATGTTTCACATTCTAAGAATTGAAAGGGTAATAAAATACATATAAATAATAGTAAGTTATATATATACATATAATATCTTCTGTTCTTGACATTTGAAATGACAATAAAAACAATTTTACATCATATTTATAAATAAAGATATTGTAATATGAAATTCTGTTTGCCTGTCCCCTTGATTTATACAAATCTACTGACCCGAATTCTGCAGAACTCCCTTCATTAAATATGCAAGAGTCTGAAAGCATTGTGTAGCGGGTCACAAACTTGGGTCAGCTTAGTAAAATTTGGTTTTTAGATCGATCACATAATTAAACTTACGAAGCAAGGCATATACAACATTTATTGTATAAATTATATATGTTAGAAGCATACAGCACACACAAAGTGAAAACTCCGAAACGTCCCGATTGAGAGGTTTTTCTATTAGTCTCACAGCAAAAGCGGTTCATCAAAATCCTTTGCAATATATTTAAAGCGCAATTGATTGAATGATAACTATTTTTGCCGCGTAAGCTCTTGTCATATATATATTTTTTTTGTGGTGTCCTCCACACCGAATTTAGGTCACGACAGGCAATCTTAACGTAGGCTAGCCACATTTGTGCGCTATAATATCTTCTAGAAAATATTATAGCGCACAAATGTGTACGCAAACATAAGCGTATTCCCTGTCCTTATTACCTGGCTTTTATAATCCTAAGGGACGCCAATCCGATACAATCTGAGGAATATCAGGCGCAGGACAAACAGATTAACGTCCTTTCGAGACACAGGGGTGTATAACACCGCCAATTTCCTAACTTCAGACTGCTTTTGCGAATTTCTTGTCAGAAAAATCTAGTAACTTTTTATTGGCCTGAACCTTGATTCGAACCCGAGACCTCATGCGCATCAATAACATACACTAACGCTGCGCAATAGAGGCAGTTTATGACTATGAGAGTAATATGCCTAATATAAAATTATCATTGACCTAAAGTGGATGACAAAAATGGTTTACTATGTACTGGAAATCAGTTAGAAAATAAATCAGTCAATTTAACTGACAGTACTGCCTTCACTACCACAGCATAATTCCTTAATAAAGCCTTCGTATTCCAGCATACCAATTATATATTAAATGCCGTGCTATTCGAGACAATTATGACGCAAGTTGATTGACATAATTAAACGCTGTTCCAATTATAAACGCCTGACATTATAGTCCTAGAAAGGGTTAGTTTTCACTGAACTAACATTTTGTACCTGATAAGCATTTACATAATCGTCAGTGACCTGTAAATTTACTAGTATACATAAGTATCGTATGCTATATACGTAATGCGTTAATAGGTCTCTCTTTCAGCTTATATTTCTAAGTAACATGAAAATGCTAATGTGAGTTTGTTTGTTATGCTTTCACACCTTAACTACTCGTCAAATTATTATGAAACTTCGCATACACTTTGTCGGGCACAGAAAAGATCTACCATCCAGAAAAAACTTCTGTAATTGAGCAAACAAAGCCGCGAGCCTTGTTTCATGAAAAGCAGCAGCCAGGCAAACGCTATATACTTTCATGTTTATTTCCAGCATATTTCCTCTTAACGTTAAAATTTTTTGTTTACAAGAATTTTATTGGCGAAATTAATACATTTTAATAAAATGTATTGTCGTTAATTAACTTCAATATTATCAGAAGTAAATTCATAGTAAATCTTCCAGACTGGTTAATAGGGCTTTCTAAAACAATTATTACACTGAAATCAGAAATTTGGATTAAAAAAAAACGCCTAGAAATACATATCCACGAAGGCTTAGAAAGAAGAGTATCATACTAGCATTCCGTACCTAAAGCTTTCAAAACTACGTAATAGAATGAACCTATTAACGGGCACAGTACCAGACAGACACTTCCACTTTTATAATGCGTAGTGCAAAGGAGTGGAACTCGCTACCTAAGTTTGTGTTGCCCGGTGAGTACAATCTCGGTGTCTTCAAGTCGCGAGTGAATAGGTATATTTTATGCAAGCGTGCTTCATCGTCGACTGCAACGTCACTTAACAACAGATGAGATCGCGGTCAAATGCAAGCCTATAAAGAATTTTAAAAAAACTTTTCCCGATCCGAGAATGAAATCTTGACCTTATTCACAGCAGTCGCATTATTATATATATTAAAGACATCATTCGCTTGCAAGAAATAAGATATTGTATGATAAACTAAGCAGTTAAAACTAAAAGAGAAAAATACTTAGTACTTAGTCAGGTCGCGTCCTAATCTGAAAATTATTTAGAACAAAATGCATGGCATGAAAGCAACTCAGCCAAACTTAATCTCGAATTATTCGAAATTTATGAGCTTATTAACAATCCACACGAGTTTCACTAACTTAAAGAACTTCTAGGCTAACTTAAATTCATTATTTCATGCTTCAATTAGCTACGACGAGTAGCTAACGACCTTAATACTGACTGACTTTAAAAATGTGCCGGCGCACCAAATTTATGAAATAACGCTCATATTTCTAAACGTCTATGAGGCTAAACATATTTTTATAGAAGACATTAAAAAAGCAATTAGTAACCTTTGAGTGGTGGCCTCGCTACTGCGACAGCGCCAAGTGTTGTGTGTTCGATCCCCACACGGGACAAAAAATTTTGTAATCCACAAATAGTTGTTCCGTGTCTGGGTGTTCTTTGTGTCCGTTGTTTGAATGTTTGTAAAGTCAGCTGCGATGCAGTAATTATTCCTCATGCATTGTCTTCTAAATAATTTAAAAACATAAATACAATAGATGACATAGTAAATTTGTTTACAATTCCGCTGTGATAACTAGTGAAGAAAAGATATTAAAATCATTAAATTCTGAACATGTTTTTAAGTAACAATGTTTTAGCTTTATTATTCTGAAGCGTATTGTCACGTATTGCCTAACAAAAGGCAGCCAACTAATGGCTATTTTTCTAAGAACGACCAGTCTTTGTTCGCTTTAAACGCTAGCAAAAAGAAATTGGGGCCGTCTAAGGCATTTTAGAACATTTAAAAATGTATGGCATGAACGCAAAGTGCATGATATGTACAATATATGAAAGTTAGAAATATACTGAAAAATAACATCACGGTGTAGAACAAACTATATCCTATTGCCATATATTACATACAGCCTTTAACCTTTTTCAAGTAAAAAAATCGTAACTATGCAATAATCCCATAATATTTTAAAAACTAATTTCACTTCTATTAGGTGAAATCTTCCCTGAACTGTACACGACTACGGCGACTCTGGATGACGAGGAAGACAGCACAGAAGCTGAAGAAGATTCTTCTGAAGTTGAAGAATGTGAACCTTCACCATCCCCTAGACCTGCACTCTCAGCCTTGCCAGCACCGCAACCGTCACCTAAAGAAGACTCTTTAACGACTATGGATTCACAATATTATAGGTAAGATAAGTATTCAATATTCATATCATGCTACTAACTTAAATTATAATAACTCAATAAATATACTCAAGTTGGTCCAAAATATTAAAATATATTAAATTAACTAGCTAAAATTGTACCAGCAAGGTAACATTTCTGAGAATACTCACCGATTCCGACGAGATATCGATTAAAGTAAACGTGCTTCCAATATTTAATCCCATAAAACAGTAGAGACGCCTGAACAAAGTGAACTTTCTGTCGTCGCAATTTAAATCTGGCGAACATCTGTTCAGTAGTTTCAGAAACTGGTTTGTCCTGAACCTGAAACATAAACTCTGACGTACAATGCCGATTCCATTTCGACTCGAGTTGTACGCTAAAACGTTGAATTATGGATCAACCTCGGTTTGTTATATCTTTCGGCAACAGACATTTAAAACAGAATTATTTTATTTTTAATGCTCAAAATGCTTAAATAAACTCAAGAAATAAACTGTTGTTTACGCAATCAGACCAGAAGGAGATAGAGCACATGATGCTTCAGGGGTGTAAGCTATAATAGCGGCGTGTTGCTTGACGCAATATTCTCGACCCAATTATGGTACAACATTATGTATTCCTGCAAAGCTTTTATGAGTAAAGTGAAAAGAACGGCATTGGGGGAAAGCTGTACAAAACACGTAACAATGTTTCTGTAATAAGATAAAGTGACAAAAAGAATTCGGTTTAAAGAAAGACTCTATCTCTGGGGTGCTGAATCTTCCAACACAAGGCCTCCGAAACTACTCCTGAATGTACGTCCTAATGTATAATAGTGGTGAAGTTTGAGTAGCGTTTGCAGTTCCTTCCGAAGTCCCCTTCTATAGTTCTGAGTTGAAGTTTTTCGTTAGGCTTCAAACTTCAGACAACACTCGAAGTTTCGAGCAAGTTCTAAAGAGACATACAACTCCACATGTGTTCGTGGTTTTATCATAGCTTGAAGTTGGTTTCAAACGGCAACTATCCCATTGAATGTTTTGAAAAAGTATGGGCTAGTGTCAAAACTTGTGTTAACAACTGTCTGCAGCAAAATTCATCGCATTCAAAACATATTCAATTTTGATTTGAATAAATATGTTTTGGTATTTCCCATCGTCTTCCAATTTGTAAGCTAACGTTTCAATCAATTTAATCTTTGACACCAAAAACCGCTGGAATAAAGATCAGTATACCAAAAGCTTCCACGAGCGTTGTTAAATTTCCGTAACATGCAAATTCCCATAGCGCCGGACCGGAGCCGGATCGTCTTGCAGTCAGTCACCTGAACCGCACCCGACACCGATGACTAAACAAGATTGATCGAAGCATTTTGTAGCGAGACTCGTAATATCGCTAATGTGTTTACTTACCTGTTTACCTTCCTGAATTTTGTCCTCTTTGTCTCGCAAATAATGTCTTAATGCCCGACCCATTTCTCAGAGGCTTTTTTCCCCCCAGACAACTGGATACTGCTGATAATGGTAATGGATGGCGCCGAACTTCGGACTGAATTAACCGGACTACGCGTCACTCCGCAAATAATGATAGTAATATTTCAACCAGATGCTCTAAGATATTCATATTTTCCAACGAAGTTGACATTTGAGGTTGATGTAACCAAATTTATGCATCACCCTTGAGATTCTAAGGATAATTTGAAATTCTGAAGCATCCTCAATATTTCAAGTTTCTTTTTTGGCGGTATAAAAAATTATGATATCTATTACTGCTTCCTTTTTATAAGCCTCTGTGGCTGATGTTTTCTTAATTATATTTTCAGTCTGTGCACATTTTATCTTCTTTGGAATTTTCCCAAGTGTGTTCTATAGAGGTAGAACAATTATGCGCACAATCTAATACATTTCTGAACGGTAATTAAGCAATTCGATACCTAATAGCAAACCGAACGTCAACAAGTATAGCCGATAATATTTTATAGCACGGAGACTTCCTTTGAAAAACTAGTATAGCTGGGTAATTAAAAAAAATATATCTTTCTCACGAGTCGTATTATATAACATGACCTTTTAATAAAAAGTGATTTCCTCAATACAGTTACACGGTGGCTCTCGGAGTAACAGTCGGGGCTGGCTGCTTCCTCCTGGCACTTAACGTACTGGTATTTGCCGGTATCTACTTGCAGCGAGGACGACGGAGGACAGTCCATAGAAGACCAAGGAGAGAGGGTAAGAACGACAACATTATTGATACTTCAAACGATCGAATGGCAAAATATACATATTTATTGAAAATTTATTCGGAAATTCCGTTCGAATTTAGATTTATTCTTATAACTGTATTTTCAAATGCACTATTTGATGACGCATTAATAAGATTAATATAAGTCTATTATTTAAGTATGGGAAAATATGCTAATGACTTATGTAAATATATAATTCTTCATCTGCCACCTGTCGGCAGAAATAATATTATAATCTACAAATTTTAATAGATTCGAATAAACACCAATATTATTTAAAAATCGATCGAAATTGTTCGGATAACACTGGTTTCTGTTAGTAGTAGTACTACAGTAAATTCTATTTACAGCTAATATTAAATACTTTACTAAATAAGTATTGTGAGCAAATTCACTTGGTACTTGGTATTTATTCTTTGTGTTCCCATTCATACAGGCCGTTACCAAAGACGGGCAAGGGTCGCCAAATATTTAATAACTCTTTAGATATTTACAAAGCAATTTTTAAAGGAGTCTTCAGCAGAATTACTACAGTATACTCTCTACAGAAAACTTTTAAAGTATCTTATAGAAATTCTGTTAGAACTTTGGATGACTTTCAAATAATTTATTTCGTACAAACATTTTATTTCGTCGTAGAAGAAATGCTTACAAAGTGGTGTAAAGTGCTTATCTTTCCAGACCAATGACACGTGTCAATCGAAAGGAATGGTCTCGTTCTTATTGTGGTTTTTTAACATAAAAATATGAATGTAGCATCGTGCTGATACCGGTAAAAGGGCTTTTATTCACTTGTTACTTTTGTGTTGAAGTCAACTCAATGCCAATTACACTCCGAAAATATGAAGACGCTATGAAGCGAACGGAATAAGTTTCTACTAATTTTTAGCTGCATATTACAAGAGGTTATCTTTTTGCCACTATGACTTGAAAAATATTATGAATGTACAGAAATGATAGCAATAAACAAGCTATAGTAACGATAGCCTAGTAGGATACCGTTAGACTGCGTTGCGGAGATCTCGTGTTAGATATCATGGCTGAAACCTCTGACTTTTCTGGGTTATGCTTGTATTAAATATTTAATAATCAGAGTATTGTCTTCTGTTTACGCGAATATTATTCATTGAAATTAAACTAAGTTGTTCAGTACAACTGCCATCTTAGTCTCCCCGTGACTATGGCAGCTGAAAAGCAACCGAAACGTCGGGAAAAGTGTATAATTAAATTAAATTAAATCTAAATAGTTTTTAATAGTTTTAATAATAATTCAATTAGCTTAAAATTAGTAAAGTTTAATAGTAGTAGTAGTGTAACAGTTTTCAAAATTATGTAATAAAGTGTCAAATAAATAACGCGATAAAATCCGTATATAGTAGTTTAATTTCAATATTTAATAATCATTTGCTATATCGGTAAAGGAAAAGTTTTTGAGAAAACCTGCATGTCATGGAGTTATCAAAGATATGTGGAATATTTTAACCCGCCCTATGACGTAGTGGCCCAACCCTTCTCATACTTAGATTAGGCCCGTGCCCAGGTATTGGGCAGCTTATATATAGGGCTGATATTATTATTACTATATATAGAAAAGACCAACAGACTGCAATGCAGAAGGTCTCGGCTTCGAACCCACGTCGCGCACCTTTGACTTACGGAAATTATATGACTTTTCGAAATTATGTGCGTATTGATTGACAATTATCGCCTGCTCCGTGCCTCGGAGAGCACGTTAAGCCGTCGGTCCCGGCTGCCATGAACATCTATGGCAGTCGTTATTGGGAGAGTGTCGACACAAAAGATCCCACTGGGTCGAAGTGTCGCCGGTCTGCACTGACTGGCCCCCACATAAGATACATACATATATAGAAAATCTTTTGACTCAGAACAATCATGGACTACAGATCGTGGACTACAGATTTTTGTTTATTTGAGTCGAAGTACAGGACAAAAATAATTTATTCATTTAGGTCACAAAGTATCACTTATGAACGTCAAAATATATAGGTTAGGTGAAGGATGAAACACATAGTACTTTACGCGTTAGTCACTTGAATCATTACGCCATATGTATTAACGTCATTCAATGACATTTACGTCAAATAGAAGTTTAATTGAAAAGTTGTATTGTTGCCGCTAGATGGAACTGTGCCACCCTCACCCCTTCGCTGAATCGCGGTGTTAAGATTCTCCGCAGATAGCATATAAACAAAAATTATAATGTGACAAAATGTCGAAAATACACCTGTGGAAAAGGTCTGTTTTGTTTTATTGACATTACCCTAGTACACAAACGAAGTCAATCACAACACTTCCCGCGACCCTAACTGGGCCGAACCATACTTGCTTATAAAGGTGCCCTAGTAAAAATATACGTATGTAATATATAGTAACATTGAGTATAAATACATTCTATCTTACATTTTAGTTAAATAAAGAACTGAACCCGAATTGTTTATTCATGGGATCTTACCCACATTTAACTAAAAAGGTTCAAACGGATTCTGGGATCCCATCGGATGCCTTTTGTGGGATTTTAATCCGTAACCACAACACAACAGCGCTGCCCAAAGTGTCTATCTTTACCTTTGTGACCCTAAACTCTATCGCAGAATAAGAGAAATGGGAAAGGCTGTCATGTTTGAAAATTTATTCGATTTCTCGATATAGTATAGTAAAAATTGTATCGATTAGTCATTTAGCTGAACTTCTGACATTTTAATTTATAATAATATATATCACTTCTGACATGGTAATTTTAACATAGGAACTTCTGCGTTATTTGTCAATCTGTGTCAGATTACTTTACAAGCACACTACCAATTCAGAAATTCGTAACCTAAATATACATGTCCATACACAAACTGTAATTATACGTAGATTGCACTACATAGTCGTCTGTCATGTGAAAATGTATGTTGATACATGATAAGTATAAATATTACCTATCATAAAATATCATATGCTTATAAATTTGTAATTGATAATTTGTTAATAGAAATATAATTATTAGATGACATTGATGACAATCAGTGTCATGTTTGTTGACAAGAGCCGGGGGTCGTTCAGAAATGTAACACAACATTAATATGATGCGCTCAAACATTATAATATAACGTCTTTATTATTATTTTCTTTTATTATTTTTGTTTTTTATTATTTTCAATATACTTTTAATTATATAAATATGTATACATATAAGTATTATATAAATACTAATATTATTATTTAGTATAAAATTACTTTTGCCATATAACACCACCTTCTGCCTAATTTATTTAAATTGTTATTTTGTTTTTCTGTTTCAATTTTAAATTTTAATCGAGTTATGTATTTATGTTACTGCCTACATGCACCGAAATCATGCAGGCTCTGCGAGAATACCAGCGTTGTGAATATACCTACTGCAACATTGCTGACGCAGGACCTTATTTGTTCTTATACATATTGGTTGTGTTTACTGTTACCTCATGAGCGTGGAACAAATAACATTATTTTTCTTTCTTTCTTTCTTTTAATTAACGTAACAATCATTTGTGGATAGCACACATAATTACCCTCTTGTCGTATGTGGATTTCAAATTCATAACGTTCAGCGCGGCAGTAACGGACTGTGTGCCTGTTGCGCCATAAGTGCAGACAAAATATAATTATGACTAGCGTATTCAAATGTATAACCTGTCCCACTGCTAGCTCCTTATCAATATAACAAGGGTTAACCTATAGTTTACTCACTAATTATGTCAGAGCGGCAAGCAGGTTGCAAAAAAAACCGATATTACTGCAACAGATTTATTAATAGAAATTACAATTTATTTAAGTAATTATAAAATGTGACAATTGTTCGAAGTTTGAAATTGTTTGAATGCTTGAAATCGATGCCTTGGTTCCGGCGAGCCGCGTGCGTCACGTTGAGCCGTCTCAGCATTTTCCGGGCGGTTGCTGGGTCGTCGCTAGGCTGATGCAATATTTATTATAAATTATATCAATTCCTTAATCTACGTATTTCGTGCATGTATTGATCTTAACACACTGACCCGATGCATACTTTACTCATCTTCGGGAATATAACTGAGAATACTATTTTCTCTTCCGTTAAAGCGACCGGTAATTAAATTACTAATACGCACAACCTTAAAATTGTTCTCTTAGCCATCGCTTGGACTTTGGAATCCAGATCAATGTCTTTTTATTGTCTAGTTGCTGACTAAAAAACGGTGTCAGTAATTTCTTAATTTTTAGAAGACGCACGTGGCGTGCCTTATGTGTCACCGTCCAGACTTGGAACAATTATTTGTGGATCACACAAATGTTTGTCCAAAGTGGGGATCGAACCAACACCCAGTGCGGTGGCAGTGGTGAGGCCAACGCTTCAACCACTATACCATCCGCACAACCAGTATAGATGTTTTTAGAAAACTAATTGGGAGAAACTACCTACGACTTTATAGGGCCGGAATCTAAAACAATAGCTTTCAGACCTTTTGTCTCCCTCTTTTAGTCTGCATGTTTGTTTAGCCTTTATTAACGTTATCAGGTTAGTTCAGGCTTTTCAAACGTGTGCGTCACCTGCCTTTAATGGTTGGTACCTCATTATTCAATTTTAAATCTAAGGTATATAGATTCAACGTCCCTTTTCTAACGTACATTTTTGCTATCAGTAAAGTCACGAAGATATCATAATATTATGTTTTAGGCAAATAAACAAAACTCAGAAGTAATTTATTTCCATCAAATACATTGTCACGTCATAATTAAAGAGTAAAGTAAAATAGGAAATAATGGTATATTGATAAAAAGCTTACGCTTTTGACGGTAGCTTGATACTTTCGTATAGGCTACAGTATAAAGACACCTGCAAAGCTAAGGCGTGACACCACCTATGTCCCATAATATGTTTTTCTAGACTTGTTTTTCTTAGGCTAGACAATCAATCTTTTCTGGAAAGTTCAGAAATTATAATAGTTAAACTCAAAGTCTATCTTTATTTCCATAAAAATGTGCAATTACTTTTTGGACACGTCAATTTACTAATACCTAATATAAATAAGGTAATAAAAAAATGCATTGAAGAACGCCTGTTGGAGGAGTAGAGCTTTCACAAGAAGAAGCAGGCAAGAAATTTTGTGGAATATGGTGAAACGTTTATAAACTTGTGACGACTGCTAATGAAATTCCTTAATATACATTTGATTTTGATACATCGTTCATAATTCAAAAACCAGTTGTCAGCCTCCCAGGCCTTAATCTAAAGTCGTTAAGTTATTATTCACTAAAAAGTCAATCAATCACATACATTTGCATAAATTAACCCCGTTTAGTCCATCGTTTGAAAGAGACATCACATGGGTAATTTTACGTTCGTTCGAAGTAGGGTGCTACCATAAACCACAAGGCTCGGTTCTCACCCGGTCCGTGGTTGTAAATAGCGCGAGTTATGTGCAAGTACTTTGTTATTCATAGTAGGGTCGGTGATAAGTCTCCCGGTATTGGCTGTGGTGATGGGATGGATAGAGTAGTGATGTAAATGTGACGCCCGTTTTTGGGTAGGTTTTTCTTGTATAAAATGTGCATGAATGGTTAAAAAATAAAATTCTAGGTAGTTTTCATGCACATTTTGTAGTGACTTTATATATTTTAGCTTATTGTGTAATACAATTACGCTTACGCTCTATCGCCGACACGGGTAGGCAGAGCTATATTACACTCTCGTTTCAGCAACTATGATTTTAGGTCCCAGGTGAGCCTATTGCCATTCATTAGGCACAGTTCTTGAGTCTAGACGCCTTGCTATTACTGACGATTTCTTGATAGAATAACTCAATATCACAACTGTCATTGCCCGCATCCCAATTCAAATTCGAGAAGTCATGCACAGCAGATGTATTTATGTATTTTAAGCGACGACGAACCTATTCAATATGTATGGTTGCACAAATGATTAATGAATAATAAGTAATATTATGTACAGGGCTTATATTATATACATGTCGTAGAGTGTGGTATTTTTAGTGGAATGTCAAGCATAATTAATTTAGTTAATCGTTTATTTAATTTCATTTTGATTAATGCTTGAGTGTGTTTAGTTGTAATACGATGACAGCTAACGAATGACAACTGACAGATGACAGTTAGTTGATTTGAAGGGACAGACGTCCGTACGACGGTCATTCTATAGAGAACGCTCGGAACGGTCGGTCATATCGTGTTACAACTAACCTCACTACATTCCACGTGATTGTAATTTTGAATAGTACTTTAATCGTTAAATATTGTCAGCATCCGCAGTGATTTTGTAACTAAAGTTATGTTATCAATAAAGATCGGTGTAACGAATATTACCCTAGTGTTATTTCGAGATTTCCCTCGAGTCTGACCACCACGTGAACAAACTAGAAAATGAAGATGGGCCTCTTACGCCGTCATACTTATATACATATATTATAATATACGCACTTCTTCTCCCTAGCCTTTATTATTCCCAAGTCTCTTGGGGTCGCCTTTTCTAGTCTACCCGGTTTGACTGGATATCAGTTTTTACACGGAGTGGCTGCCACCTGACCTCCGCAACCCGAAGGCTAACGATACCCTAAGACTAGACCAGTGTCAGGATATTAGAGGGTACTGACTTTCCCAATAACGACAGCCATATATGTTCATGGCAGCCGGGACCGACGGCTTAACGTGCTCTCCGAGGCACGGAGCAGGCGATAATTGTCAATCAATACGCACATAATTTCGAAAAGTCATATAACTTCCAAAAGTCAGAGGTGCGCGACGTGGGTTCGAACCCGCGACCCTCTGTATTGCAGTCTGTTGATCTCCCCACTGAGCTATCGCTGCTATTCCATATATAATATACGCACTTAAAATATAATAATATCAATACTATACAAACTGACTCGCTGTTGGGCACAAGCCTTTTCTCAGTTTGAGAACGCTTAGACCATAATCTATCACGCTGGCCCAGTGCGGGTTGGTTACACACGAAACTACGGTAGTAATAGGTATCTATTACTACAGTAGTATCGTGTTCTATTCGCGGTTAGTTACTATTATTATAATTTTAATTCATATAAGAGAGAAGCCTTATTAAAATAAATATATAAGAAATACTATTGGAGACATATTGATACGCAGAGACGTATTGAAGAACACAGTTGTCATGGCAATCATAATAAAGATTGAATTTCAAGATGTAGCCGCTTTGGGCATTATTTAATTTGTTATACAATATTTTATTTCTTGTATGCGAATGCTAGAGCAAAGATAACTAATATGTGATATATATCTCTTATATGTATCATATATATATATATATATATCATCAGTAAAAATACTTATATATATACATATATATTAGTTGGTTGGGCATTTCAGCAGCGATAGCTCAGTGGGGAGACCAACAGACTGCAATGCAGAGGGTCTCGGGTTCGAACCCACGTCGCGCACCTCTGACTTTCGGAAATTATATGACTTTTCGAAATGATGTGCGTATTAATTGACAATTATCGCCTGCTCCGTGCCTCGGAGAGCACGTTAAGCCGTCGGTTCCGGCTGCCATGAACATCTATGGCAGTCGTTATTGGGAAAGTCAGTACCCTCTAATATCCTGACACTAGTCTAGCCTTAGGGTTTCGTTAGCCTTCGGGTTGCGGAGGTCAGGTGGCAGCCGCTCCGTGTAAAAACTGATATCCAGTCAAATCCGGTTAGACTAGAAGAGCCGACCCTAAGTGACTTGGGAATAATAAAGGCTAAGGGAGAAGAGTTGGTTGGGCATTTTATCTGTGAGAAAGGTTAGGCCATACTCCACCACGCTGGCTCAGGGCTGCTTAGCTTCACATACTTTTGAAAATATTATGGAGAACTCTCAGACATGCAGGTTTGCACACGATATTTTCCTTCACCGTTAAAGCGAGCGATAATTAGCTCTTTATTACGCCCACTTCGAATAGACAGAGATTCAGGCTGTAGAATTTACAGAACGCACTAGGCTTACGCAAATACCTATGTTAACTAAAACTTAAGGGAAAAGTAACATAAGGTAGCACAGTGGTCGCGACTGCGACTGCTAACAACAAAATGACCACTTCTAATTCTGTTTAAAACTCTAAGCAATCCGCATAGACTTCATAATTCGTCGTATGTATTCAATATTTTTACCGGCTTTTTAACAAACACTTTAGCCTAATTATTATCTGTGTATTTTTTTTTGTTCTGTGTTTCAATAAATGCCAATTCTTTCTATTTATCCTATATAAAATAAATATTAGAAAACGAATCAACGTAGAAAACCTTATCATGACAAGTATTTTAGTTGTATGTCTAAACTTAGTATTCAAGGATTTTCTTCCAAGTGACTTTCAGAACTAAAGCGTTTATAAGCTATTATTAGGTATGTCTCTTGAAATATTGTGATTAAAAGGAAAACATATAATATATGGACGACATTCGAGATTTATCTATTTGGATATCCAGTAGTTGTTACATTATTTAAAATTAAAACTAAATAAGACCATAAATAGTAACTAAATGCACCACATTTTAAGGTATCACACCATGCATAATTATTGTTATTATTAAAAGCAGCGATAGCTCAGTGGGGAGACCAACAGACTGCAATGCAGATGGTCTCGGGTTCGAACCCACGTCGTGCACCTCTGACTTTCGGAAGTTATATGACTTTTCGAAATTATGTGCGTATTGACTGACAATTATCGCCTGCTCCGTGCTTCGGAGAGCACGTTAAGCTGTCGGTCCCGGCTGCCATGAACATCTATGGCAGTCGTTATTGGGAGAGTGTCGACACAAAAGATCCCACTAGGTCGAAGTGTCGCCGTTTTGCACTGACTGGCCCCCACATAAGATACATACATACATACATACATACATGGTTATTATTGGAGATTATTGGTATGACCAAAATGATTCTTTGTGTGGTACATGTTGCTATAAAAATTTTGGAAGATCTAAACTAAAATCTGAAAAGAGAAGAATTTTACAAACATTCAATCAACGAACACACAAACTCGGAACAGCCATTTGTGGATCACACAAATTGTCCCGTGTGGAATTTGAACTCTCTCACGCAGCGTAAAGACGGTGGCAAGGCCATCCACCCATTCCTACACACTACACATAGAACGATAAAAGTCACAAATATACGAAAAGTAATATCTCCCTAAATTACATTTTTGTCTAAATCCACGTAACGTTTTCGTCTTCAAATATTTTTCTCTGTAACAAAAATACCTCACAATCCGTAGCTGTTTATTTACAAGTAGGATTGCGTTACTGCACAATTGGCTCATTCTCCAAAGGCCATTACTGCGGGAATCTGGCCATCTTAGTAGAGTCGCCGACGACTATAAAATTTAGTATAGACATTCCGTATGATTTATCCGAAATATGTAAGGGTACATTCGTGTGGCATTTCAATGCGCTTCCTGCATTGAGACTCACTTGAAGATTTCAAATATTAAAATACTGAGTCGTTTCGGCTTGAAAAGGGGAATTTATTTTCTACGAGTGTCTTTCTAGACTATTCAAAGAGATGTCGTTATTCTATGGTTTTGTTGCTACTTTAAAGTCTGTAGCAATGTTGTACGTCGTATTTTCAGACCATAATACAAGTCTTTTGCGATAATGTAGTAGAAAATGTCTTTTTGCGTTTGTTTTCTTTAAGATCCTTGTAACAAATTACAAAATATGTCAGATCTTGACATCTGTCAGATTAATTTTATTGATATGGTGGAAGTATTATGTCGTTAAAGTCGAGTATTTTAAGCTTTTGATAATCTGTGGCAGCCCAATTAACAGGACATTAGACTTGCAATCGAAAGGTTGTGAATTCGAAATACTATCATTGCGCTACCGACGTTAACCCATTTCCAACAGAAACATATTAGCTTAGCTGGAAGCAAATCACCTAAGTAAATTGTATGTATCTTATGTGGGGGCCAGTCAGTGCAGACCGGCGACACTTCGACCCAGTGGGATCTTTTGTGTCGACACTCTCCCAATAACGACTGCCATAGATGTTCATGGCAGCCGGGACCGACGGCTTAACGTGCTCTCCGAGGCACGGAGCAGGCGATAATTGTCAATCAATACGCACATAATTTCGAAAAGTCATATACATTCCGAAAGTCAGAGGTGCGCGACGTGGGTTCGAACCCGAGACCCTCTGCATTGCAGTCTGTCTGTCAGTCTGTTGGTCTCCACACTGAGCTATCGCTGATCTAGGTAAATTGTAACTCACATTACTAGTTATTGAAATTAAACTGCTATATACGGATTTTATTGCGTTGTTTATTTGACACTTTAATACAAAATTAAAATCTTATCTTTAAAAAAGAAGCAGAATTAAAGAGAAATTAATAATCTGGTTCCTTTAACCAGTTTTTGAGGAATTAGCTAGTATTATTTCAACGCAACTAACGCAAAGTTTTGTCCACAGGTAGCTGCAGCAGTCGCAGTGGAGGTTCCTTGAGCAACGAGCCCGCCTCCATCACGTCTCCACGCAAGAGCACGCTCAAAGTAACCATATTGTTTGATTTACTATACTTATAATTAGAAAGAAAGAGAAGAAAAATAATTTATTTTGGCACACAAGAGGGCACACGCCAAACATGAAGAAATAACAAAAAAAAAGAAAACAATAATAAAAACTAGATAAATAAACACAAACAAATTCTAACAATATAATAAGAAGCATTTCATTTCTGCTTACTGGCAACACCATACGGTCCGCTTTACTAACGGAAACCGACTGCCTCCATTCAAAGTCAAGGCTAGTATTGTCAGTAGTAGTTTTGTCTTAGATTTAAATCCTAGATGTGCCCTTACATTTTAAATTTTACATTTAAATATAGTCACGTGTCTGGATATTAAGTTATCATTTGACACACATACACACACAATTAATATTATTCATATACACAGTATTATCGCTTTTACGCATATTAGAAACTGTACATGCCGTTCTCAAACGAGGGCACTTTTTTTTGCGATCTAAATACGGTGAACACATTTATTATTTTAAATCTTTGGTATTGTCACCAATACGTTTCTTTAAAACGATCAAAATATTTTGGTAGGTACATAAAGAGTATTTTGTTGCTTCATAGTTTTATTGCGTGACATGTCACGAGCACTTGATGAGCGCTTGTTATACAAGTGTGGATGAAGTGTTTATATAGTCACACATCGATTTTCGATCCGCCAGTAGACAGTTCATTAAATATTCTCTTTATTTGTAACAAGCATTTGACAACTCATGGGTGTATCGTATGACATGTCACGAGCAATTATAACACAAGTGTAGACGAACTATTTATAATGACAAAGATGAATTTTTGATCTGCCATCAGTCGAGTTCTCTTGCAAAACATACAGGCTGGTTAACGTGTAACAAACACACTAACTTAGGGTTGTTAAACATATAAAACTGGGGAACAGTCATTTTGCGGCATGGTAAGTTGAAGTCAATTTTGTGTAAGTTCAGTATGCTGAATACGAGAAAAATATCAGATTTGTTAAATTGACTATAGTTTATGAGATAAGACTTTATAACTATGTGACTGAAAGAAGGTCGAAATAAAAAAGCAATTACATATTAAATGTATGTTGGGAATAGAGTGCTTTCAGTAACTCCATCGATAGACATAATGCGGGCGTATAATAGGGTGATCGAGCAAAGTGAAATAATAAATGCACACTGATCACTTTTATTGTCTTTACAATAAATTAACACGAATGTCTTGCACGAAACGACTGACAGTTTCTTGCGAGGAGGTCCGCACTCGCCGACGGTAAAATGATTCCTGTCGAATATAGGGCGCCTCCATTTATGTAGGCTCTGTCGTAGCACGCGAAGTTGGCTGCGTGTTGACGTCATCGCAACAGTGCTGCCACATCTTCACTAACGTGCCGCGTTTCGTAACCATACTAATGACCGTCTCCGACATATATATTATAGAAGTGGCTATATAATAGACAAGAAAACTTAATACATATGGTATAAAAATAGAATATTATAAAAACTTTATCTATAAACTTTTCTATTGTGTTTATGTTTAGGACAATCCATTATTAAACTCAAGCAATAGTCTGCTATCATAATATGGCTGTCCCATCGGCCTTGGTATCTTTCTTTCATTGTTTTAATGTCCTGATGGAACCATTCTTTATGTTTAATATCTCAAGAACCAGAGTCAATCCATACAAAGTAAATACATTTCGGGTATGACTGACAAAGGTGTTTATTAAAACCAGTAGCAAAATTAATGCCGCAAAAATTTTTTTTTTTGTTTCCCAGTTTTATACTTTTATCATAACATTAAAACACACACTAAAGTCACACACAAATCATAGAATACCAGACATAATAAGAATTCGATTGTTTTTGACCGCCCGTGTGCCGTTGTAACTCTTTAGGTTAACACGAGTAAAGTAAGTAACAGTTTACTACTCGTTAGCAGAATAAGCATGATGACTAAAAAATAGTTTATAGTCCATCTTTTAGATTAGCAATAAATATTGGACACGTATTTTAGACTTTGAAAAACTCTTATACAACAGTTTTGTCCGTCCGTCCGTCCGTCCGTCCATCCGTCCATCCGTCCATCCGTCCATCCGTCCATCCGTCCGTCCGTCCGTCCATCCGTCCGTCCGTCCGTCCATCCTTCCGTCCATCCGTCTGTTATACAACTTTCAACTCAAGAACCATAAGAACTACAGACTCGCGGTTAACGCCACTCGACGCAGCATAGTTGATATACCCCGAAATAACTATGACTTTTGATCTCTGACCCCACGTGGTCACGTGATACCATTTTTTCGAATTTTGATATTTACGGCAATTCATTGCCGTTTCGCACTTGTTTTCTTTTGTCCCACAAACTAATAACAACGAAGATAGAACGCGTTTAAATTTCGTGTTACGTCACTTGTTGGTACAAATTTAACAAAACAGTGACGTCACACTCCCCACTCCCGAACTTTAATGCGTTATATCTTAGTAAATTTTTATAGTATTGTTAAAATAAAAAATAGGTGTCCAATATTTTTTCCTAATCTAACAGAAGATGTACTAAGTAGAATCACTTATTTTTAACCCTATCATCATGCCTATTGATTTAGCTTTACCTAGACGTAAGTCTTGCACAGAAACTCATTAACTGGTCGATCGACATCTATCTGTGACAATATAAACACAGCACACTTTTTAACGTCTGTAAGAAGCAGCACGGGGTCTTGTTTTATTGTCATAGGCTGAATAGATGCGTGTTTATTATATGTCAATTTTGTTCATTGGAATTAGTCTTCTAGATTGAAATTAGATTGACGATGCTTTGTATTGCTTATATATAAAGAAAGATTGAGCTATCCTCATGCAAGTAAATATGTAAATTATATACGAGAAAAGGCAATTTTTGCATAACCCAGGTCTTGTAATCGCGACCTCGACAAACCGTGTCTTCACTCTACCAATTAACATATTCATAGTACTACAGTTTGAGATAAAATTTATCTCCAAAGTTATTTTCTTTTATTATTCAACCCTTATATTTTAGATACTTTTAAGCAATCATAATCTCAGAGAGTAATTGAACAAGTGTTCTTTTAGGTGTAACATTTAGTTTAATTAGAATCGTTATATCTATAAATACACTTTATAAATATAAAAATAGATTTAAAATGCCTGTTAAGTGTAATACAGAAAATTTTATTATGTTTGACTTCAAATTAATTCAAGACTATGTCTTACCAATGTGATTAATTACGCATGTACATAATATGTGTGTGTATACAAATCACGTACAGATGCATTAACATACATAACATGAGTAAAAGCAACATATTATTTAAAAATGTAACCCAGATATTTTACGACTGATTGCAATATTAAAAGCAGATATAAAAACATGACAGTTTTATAAGGCCGTATACGTAAAATCAAAAGGCCTTCACGAGATGAAAGTACTATAAATAAAATAACAGCCTGAAAGACTGATATATAGAATACGTCGTTGCGTTGTTAGAAGCCATTTTACTTTAACTAGAGGCAATACAACCCTCTACTTGTTTACTCACCGAGCTCAACCAAGCGGGATTAGGGGAAAGATATTTTCTACATTGCAACTTTATAAACGCATGTGGGGTAACTTTAATAGACTCATTCTTTTAAATTATCTTTATTAAAAATATATAGTCGACTAGGCTTAATGCAGTGCTAGAGTTTAAGAATTATGCAGGCTCAATATAAGCAGCAAATGAAGGGAACGCCGTCGTGTTTTATCTTTATTCTCGCAATGGAAAAATAAATTGCTTGTCTTGGATGAGCTTACCAAAGCACTGTGAAGATAGCCAGTAAGATTGAATATAATAATTAATAAATATAATATATTCTGGATCGAGCATTTTAGTAAGACAATTTAAGCTTTTGGGCTTATAATTATGGAGGTATCGCTATTGTTTTAAAGGGAGATTATCAAACTGCCGTATTCAAAGTTACGTTGATAATCCAATGGCCTATTCGTAGTAGATATCATGGTGGTCAGATTATGGTGTTCGAGTTTGATTATTGGGTTAGCTATATTGCTTCCGGGATTATATTATTATATTCTTTACAATTATGCCGATGATTATATATTATGGCTAAACGCGGGTGTGATACAACTTTAACTTTCTCATTACTACATCAATAGTATGATGTATCTGCATTTTAGACAAATAAATATATGGTGCCAGAAACATCTTTTCAGACATGAGGCCATCTTTTGACGCTCATTACGTCATGAGCGTCGTTTTATTTTTGTTACACAATTACATACATAATATTTATTTACTTTATACTTACCTATTACATTTTCAATGTATTCTTTTAATAAAATAATATTTATTATGCCACATTTTCTTCACGGCTATCTATTTATTTAATGCTTATGTATTATTTATTTCTTTATTTTGAGTGCACTATTGGCGGACGAAACGTCAAGAATTGTGGTGTTCGCTGAAAATCAGCGCTGCGTAGTGCTTGCAGCAATGCAAGTGCAACACAGCATTATGCTGAGCGCATCACCGTTGTTTTTGTGCCGCCGAGGGGGACGTACATCTGCACATAAACAACATTTTAATTGTTTTTAAAAGCTTCTTTATATTTTTTTACTTAATTTCTTTTTGTTGTACCCACATTTTAATAATAATTAATAACGCATGTCATGATGGTGCAAAAATAAAAATATTGCGTTTCATTTTTATTTCATTACTTTATAACTAAAACCATAAACTATATTCCCAATAAAAGTAGAAGTAAATACACATATTCACACGAATGTATCGACGAGGCTGAAGCAGTTATAGAAGCGAAGTTATAGCTATCTATTCAGCACATTTTTGGACTCTGCAGACACTGAGAATTTGTCAACAGAAAAACCCAATAACTAACAAGCGAGAAACGGCAATGAATTGTCGTAAATCTCAGAGTTCGAAAAACAATATATGTAAAGGTCACGTGATACCACGTGACCTTGAGACATCAAAGGTCCTAGTAATTTCGGAGGTATATCGACTATGCTGAGTCGAATGGCGTTGACTGCGAGTCTCTAGCTCTTACGGTTCTTGAGTTGAAAGTTGTATAACAGACAGACGGACGGACAAAGCTGTTGTATAAGAGTTTTTAGAACTCTAAAACTGTAACCCTAAAACCTTATGCACAGTAATCATGTTTAGTGCTACTACGGCACTGAAGCAGTCAACTAAATAAAAGCATAAACTAACATGTCGTTCGATTTCCACAGCGCAGCTGCGAGTCAGAACTAAAAGAGAGGCCGAATACAGGCGTGCAGCCTCCAAAAAAGCGAGTCCAGATACAGGAGATATCTGTGTAGCTGACTTCTGAATCCTCACGACTCTGCAGATGCAACAGAATCAATTTAAAGTGCGGGAAACAGGACAAGGATGCGAGGGGTAAAGCAGTTCAGGGTAGATGGAATCCATCATGAAGTGATCCATTTGAGAAAGTGATCAAAACAGGGAGATGGTTTTTGAACTAGTAAATAGATGTTCTGAAATGTTTGGGACAACAGGACCCATTTTGCAAAAGTGTATCCTTGTGAGTGTAGAACATCACTGTCTCCTTATTAATGGCCAAAGGATTGTTTGCGTGGTCAAAGGGCAAAGCCCTGTTATATAATGTGAACTAAGATGACTAGTGGAACGTGTTGGAGATAATCACAGTTGAGTGAAGTATACGCTCTGTCGATCATCTGCATCGATGCGCCACCTATGTTATATGCATGATATATATACCCGAGTGAACGGCTCGATATCTCTTTTAGTGTCGGAATACATTGCCGGTTTGAATAATCGACTAACGTCCTAGTTACTTATTCAACCTGCAACGGTTTGGTGATCAATCGATTCATTCGTTAGGTTACTTGTTTCTTGGTGTAGTCGAGTATCAGCCGGTGTTCCGCCATTTTTGTATCTACCTCCTGACCAATTTAATGGTTTAGTGCAATTTCCATTTATGTTGATTTATTGTTTATCTTGAATTTTTATAGTGATACTTGAGTGTTTAGACCCGTCTGTTATCAAATGTTTCTATATTATGTGATAGTTGCTGTATAATGGATTTTATGTTTGAGTTTTGAACTCTACGTTTAGATTTATTTGTAAAGACTTGTTAATTATAATATGTATGTATATATATATAGACACAAATATGCATCTATAGATAATTTTTAATTGTGAAGCGAAACCGTATGACGAACTCTGTATATAACTACTAATAGTTTCTAATTATGTAACATTGTAAATATTAGATCGTCGTGAATATCTGTGAACTCTGATGATTGTATCATCTATGAAAAGAGGTTTTAATAAAGACCATTTTTCCCTGAATACTATTTTTATTCTCTTCCCAGAAAAGTAGAAACACCTACGTCAAAACGAAGAATGTTCGACGTTAAATAACTTGGAAATCAAATGAAAACTTCAAAAGAATAAACATCTAAAGTAAACCGCGCAAACATTTTTGTAAGATATCTGAATAATGAGACAACATACAAACGATTTACGAATTTAATTACCGACAAAATGAACAACATTTCATAAAATAATTATGAGGCATTTAAAATAATAATTTCCCTCTCCTTGGTTAGATGGTATTTCAGATAAATCGGTCATAATTAATTTCAAAGCGAAGGTTATCGTAGATCGCAGGGCCAAAGGTGACTGCGCACAAAACCTTAAATTGTTACCTTCAGCAAAAGTTTTAATACCCAAAGTCGTAAGTTGAAAAATTGCACGAACTCTCGCTATCAACAAAATTATACTGATCTTTATTGTACAGTATTTTCCACCCCGCCTTTATTATCAGTGTTCGAACTTTTATAAAGTATCCTTTAAATTTTTTTGATAAATCACCCTAACGCCGTTATAATAAAATTTGGCTAAAAGTAGCTGGGCCAGAGTTTAGTAAACGCAATCTCGCCCCTGATTTATTTCAAAGGGAAAGAAAAAAATACTGCGTAAAAAGTGTCACAAACATTCTAAAATAAACATTGATTTAGCATACAAATTGCTGAGAAATCTGTGTTTTAAATTTCGGCGAGAACTGGAGGGAGTATTTGGGGGAAAAATGGTAGGACGGCAGAGCTACGGTCGTTGTGGACAGGGGAAATATGGCAGCTTCGCGATGAAGTTAGTGATTCAACGATCTAGAAGAGTTTCTGAGTACAGGATAAAGATATGAATCTCCACCAGATATAAACTTTGTGCGTTTTTCTTTTTGAAAGTGTACTTAATCTATAAAGCCTTGAACCTTTTGAATAATTTTCTTGAACACCCACCCTCGGGTAGGTATTTTATTATTATAATATTTTTTATTCGGACCGTATTTATTTTGTGCTTTAAGAGGTAAACTAGATTTTGGAGATAAGGATGTAATATTGGCAGTGATATTCTTGCGATATTTTTCTTAACGAGGGTTGAAAGGATTTTAGGAATATGGAAAATATATTTACGTAACAATGTCATTATGTAGATTAGTAGTAGATGTGATGATAGTGATGTCTTGAAAATCCATTATAAAAACAATATCGTATTCGGTAACTAGCAGATTTACTTGGCATTTTCAATGTATACGCAGTAAGACTCTTTTTATTCTCAGGGACAGTCTTCTTACTTGCAACAAGCCACACAAAAACGTTAAAACTTTGATTACTCCCGGCGCATACAACGGGAACAAATGGTTGGCTTTATTAAATTCACAAACAAAACGGGGCGAGAGGGGCCGGCCAGGGCCGCACTCTAGAACAATCGCTATTGAATATTACTCGCTTTTATTGTAGACTGCAGTTAATTTATGATCGGCTGTGAATAGTGAGGAGCGAGAGGAGTGAGGGTTGAGGGGTGGAGGGGCATCATCAATCATACTGTGCGATGTTGGCCGTGATGAGATTTCCAAGTTTGTTCACTTGAGTGCGCTGTGAGCAGTTCTCCATCTCGTTATTTACGACGAATTAGGTTTATTTTACATAATCTGTTTATTGTAAACTGAGTATGCTTTTTTATTGTTGTGGACGAAAAATTAAGTGATTGAAGTAATAATGTTAACTTATGTGTAAATTATAAATTTATTTTTATTTCTTATATGTTTATAAAATACTACCCTCGCGTTAGGGATCAAGTTCTGTGTCGTTGGGGACTTTCCAAACATGCAACTGAGGAACACAAAATACACCCAGAATAAGGAGAGTTATTAACAAAAGAAGAGTAGTTGCAAAAGCAGTTCTTCCAATTCCAAAGTCCAAATTTCAATTGGGTTCGAATCTACTTATTGCACTACCGACGTGAACGCACTTTTAACACAAGCATTATAGATTAGCTGTTGGAGGGGTTAAAACAAATATACCAGTAATTTGTAACAAAATGGCTAGTAAAAAATGTATCAGATAGATTGCACTGATTATGGTCTGGTGTGGGACTTAAAGCCAGAAACTGGATGCACGTCAATCCGTGTTTTCCTTGACATTATTTACCTTCCAAATCTTATCAAGATTTATTGAGCAGTTTGGCATGATTGAATAACATGCATGCAAAATATCCAACGAAATTTTGTTTACAACTTTTGACTGTTTTCCATGTTTTCAGTTACAATGAACTATCTCCTGGAAATAGTAACTGGAGACTGCATAGTACTCGGAAGCGTAACAAAATCTTATTCAGCTTTTATGATAAAGCTGATGTATGTATATATCCTTTTTATGCAATATGTATTCGTTTCGGACGCCCAATGTTCCTGGTAAAGACAAAAGTGTACAGCGGCAAAAGAAAAATTTGGATTTAGTAGATTCACGTCAATGAATTGCCGTAAATCTTCGAGTTCGTAAAAATGGTTCAAGTAATATGCACAGGTCACGTGATACCATATAACCTTGAGGTCAGAGGTCAAAGGTCATAATCATTTCGGGGGTATATCGACTATGCTGAGTCGAATGGCGTTGACCGCGAGTCTCTAGCTCTTACGGTTCTTGAGTTTAAAGTTGAATAACAGACAGACGGGCGGACAAAACTGTTGTATAAGAGTTTTTTCTAACTCTAAAAGAGCTTTTACTTACATAAACTAACCTAGCGTAATTTTACGCGAGCGAAGTGTCGGGCAAATGCTAGTAAGATATAAAGGGATTGCTCCTTAAGGAGTCTGCCCACTATCCCGTCTCATACCATGACCATGCTAGGAACGTGTCAGGCAAAAAAATATTCTTTGTAAAGAAATGTATAAGACTATGCCCACTAGACTGTGCCGACACCGACCAACAGTTCCTATAGCAGGGCGTATCGTGTTGCTTTTCGTGTCTAATACGTTCCTAGCACGGTCATGGTATGTGACGGTGTAGTGGGTAGACTCCTTTATTCTTGAGAATGGTTAAGTTACTGTTTTATATTCGGTGACGCAGTAGCAGTAAATGCTGCTCATGCTTTATGTTTGATTTCTGGGTAGGGCTTATACTACCCAGGCATTGGCAGGCAGAAGTCTTACACCCATACTATGCCTGGCTATGTTTTTAGTACCCATGTATTAAAGGGCATGCTGCCACTAAGAATATTTGGCAAATGCCAATAACATTTTTTTCTTGTTAAATTGACCACACTTCGCCTGATGGTAAGCGATCATGTGGTCTAAGAGCAGTGACCTTCACACTATCCTCATAGCAGCTGAATTGATGTTGAGGTTTGACGGCCTGAGAAGGTGATGAAGGTGATTAATGACAAAAAACAAGAACAATAATAATTCATACACATTACACATTAACCAGAAAAACACATCGTGATATAATGAGATTACCCGAGACCAAACAAATAATAATTAATCTATAAAGAAATCTTTAACAACTTTATTTTTGATTGAGTTCGAACTTGTACAAAATATAATATTAACTAACATATAACTAACAGTTCTGGTCAATATACATAGCTTTTTTTTTTTGACCCAGGGTTATCCTTTATGGATACCCTCTCCCCGGGGGGGGGGGAGGGTGGTTATGTGAGACTCTCCGCCCCTGAAGGGGGTGGGTATACAGACTAAAAACCTGGGGTGAGCAGTCCCTCCGCCGACGGAGTGGGGCGGGATGGGGTCACGTTAGCAATCACCATCCCGCCCCGGCGGTTGGGCCGGCTGATGGTGACCAGGCCTCAGCAACTGTGGAGGGAAGGCCTTGCTCACCAAGGCCACCCCTCTGACGTGTGGGGCCATGCAAGCCGGTAGAGAGTCCCCCGACTCTGTACCAGTGACCCCACTATACAGGAGCGAAAAGGCGGGCAAATCGCCTCCTTCTTGCTCCCGTTCCGTCTGCGCCGGAGAGGGTCAGCGAGGAGGTTGTTCTCCCTGACCCTCTCCGGTCAATATACATACCTAAATTAACTTGTTCATACATTGAGATACAAGCCGCTTACAAGTCTAATAAGCGTTTGAATTAATACATATGTAAGAATGAACAAGACAAGACGTGCAAGAATCACACTAATATCATCATAACTGGGATTAATACTGGCATTACATAGTCATAAAGGAGATTATAGAAAATGTATAATAGTAGGTAATGTCTTACTAATGTATAAGAGGTCACTGGTAAGTTTTCGGCACTAAGCTTGCTGTTTTGTAAGAGTAAATGGGATAAGGCGATTTATTGAAGTTTACGAGGAATTAAGCATTAAAAAAAGAAGAATCTTTGACGCAAGATTTTAAATACCCTAACTTAAAATTATAAGTGTGAATGTAAGTTATAATAATAATAATATAATATTCTATCACATACACACAACACCATTTAGCCCAAACTAAGCAGAGCTGGTACGATGGGTACTAGACAATGGATAAACATACATAGAAACACCCAGACCAAGACAAACATCCGTGTTGTGCGGGAATCGAACCCGCGACCTCAGGCGTAGCAGTCGATTACTCTAAACAGAAAGCAGACGAGGCCAATAAAAAAAAAATTTGTGTGTTTGTTAGGCTCTTACTACTGGATTGATCATTATGAAATTTCAGTACCTTTCATACAGGGTTCATTCATTCGGTTCATTCAGGATTTTTTTCGGGGTACATTTCATGCAGAAAAATGTAAGTTTTAGAATAACATACAAAGAATGCATGATACTATTTTGTGACATAATCCCTGTCTAAGTTAAGGGTGGTAACAAGATACCCCTACTGCCACTCCGCTTGGTCTATAACCAAAATTTAAAATGCCTCTTCAATTTCACGGAAAGGTTTGTTTGGAAATGTAACAAAATAACGACTACTACTAAAGTGAAGATACAAAGAGTGCAGAATTTAAGTATGTAGTGAGTAACGAGCTTTTGCCAAGAGATTTGAACGAGCTTCAGTCCTAAGGCTCCAAACAACTGCACTGTCAGTCTTATCATAAGTGAGCACTTAGCAGCAAAAATTGCCTTTAAACCTTATTTTTATAAAAAGCAGGTAGTTATACAAATATTTTCAGTTTTTGTGTTGTTATTGCGTATGTTATTATTATATGTGTATCTGCCTCCGTGGTGCAGCGGTAGTGAATGCGACTACTATGCATGAGGTTTCGGGTTCGAATCCCAGGTCAGGGAAACAAAAATGTATTGGGTTTTTCTGTTAAGAAATCTAAATACGAGCCCGGAGTTAGGAAGTTGGCGGTGTTAGACACCCCCCTGCCTCGGAAAGCACGTAAAGCCGTTGGTCCTGCGCGTGATCTCTCTCCGGTCGTGTCGGATTATCCGTCTCATCGGATCATGAGGGTTAGGGAACAGAGAGTGCACTTGTGTTTGCGCACAGACTTGTGCACTATAATATCTCCTGCGCAGATAGCCAGTTTCCAGTTAAGATTGGCCGCTGCATCTGTATTTCTTTTTTTTCACATAGGATCCGCGACGATTTATTGTCTTCATATAGCTATATTTGATAGTTATTATTTCTTGAAACCTTGCGAGCAAAGTCACATATATTAGTTATACATAATTATTTATATAATACAGTCTCAGGCCTATATATTTTGAATCTTCTGTGGGTGAAATACAGCTTCTGCCTGAATAAACCACAATTTTGGAGAATTTTCCAAAATTCGGGTATGCGCGCGGTCAAGGACACGGCTAATATGCTACTGACCCACTTGCGACGGACTTGGAATCTTCAGAAGACATTTTTACATTGATAATTAAAACTTCTGATCTCACTCGTTATCTCGCAAAATAATATTGGAATCGTCGCGTCCCTGCACACAAATAAACGTTTGGGGTCACCACTTTTGTATTGACTTGGCCGAGTACCAATATATTGTTTATAGCATAGATGTATCTGCGTGTAGGGTATTGTGTGCAGAAATAAATAAGATTCCGAGATCATCAAATAATATAGTTGTTTATTCTCATAGAATTAAAATGTCACATGTGTTGATAATAATCGGTCTAAACAACTATCGGTAACGAGGTATAAACGACGACTGGTTAACATGGGGCTCCGTGCGCAATGTGACGCGATACAGTACACATAATTATGCGTCAACATTGCCACTACAATTACAACATTTTATTATATTTGGTATTTGAAGAAGCATGAGAGCAGAATAAATGCTTTAGAAATGAGAGCGCTGAGAAATATATGTGGTGTGACTCTGAAAGATAGAATAAGGAATAGTGTGATTAGAGAGAGATGCGGCATGAATGTGGATATAGTGACAAAAATAGAAAAGGGTATGTTAAGCTGGTAGGTATGTAGAAAGAATGGACGAGGAAAGACTGAATAAGAAAGTTTATAAGGCTAGTGTGAATGGAACAGTCGCAAAAGGAAGACCTAGGCGCACGTTTCTTGATCAGATCGGAGGCGTTCTGTACAAAGGCCAGGTTAAGAACACCTTGAACCGACGGGCGTGTATGAGGAATGTGATGAAAGTGAATGAAGCCAGAGAATTGTGTCAGGATCGTAGCAAATGGAAATCCGTAGTCTCTGCCTACCCCTCTGGGAAACAGGCGTGAATCTATGTATGTATGTATTTACCTATATTCTTAAAGGATTATAAAAATAATTATAGTCGTCAATGTACCTTTGGTCGTTCTCTTGTATAAAATAGACAACTCCCGCACTACAAATAATTCCTGTATCGCAGAAACTTAACAAACATTTAAATAACAGACACAAAGAACATTCAGACTTGGAACAACCATTTGAGGATCACACAAATTTTGTACCGTGTGGAATTTGAATCCAGAACATTCGGCCATCCGTGCAGTCAATCGTTTTACTATATTACTAGCGGACCCGACAGACGTGGTACTGTACACACGTGAAACAAATAAAAAAAAACAAGTAAACCTTTCTCGAATCCACTTGAACACACACAAAAATTCATTAAAATCGTTACAGCCATTTAGGAGGACTTTAATTACAAACACACGCACAGATGATTTATATATATAAAGATGTACTTCATAGTTGGTATATTGTTCCATATGAGCTAGTAGTTTAGCAACGTTGTCGCTAAGAAGAGAAACGACGATGATTGTACATGTCTAGCTGTGTCTAGAGATATAAAAAATTAAAAAGCTAGCAAGCAATGGCTACGGATAGTATTTGAATCGTGGGCGAGTTTACAAACATAAGAAACAACGGACATATAAAACATTCCGACTCATAACAACTACCAATTCCCTAAAATATAGGCCTCATTTATATACGATTATAATAACTATTTGATTTAAATACTACTGATATTTTAATTATTATTTAATATCCAAAGAGAATCCAAATGTCGAAAACAGCAATGACTAAACTCACTAAGATATGGAAAGATAGCAACTTATCTCGTAAGACTAAAGTGAGGCTGGTACGGACACTGGTGTTCTCAATTTAGTTTTATGGCGTCGAATCCTGGACTAAAAGGAAAACAGAGAGAGCGTGGTTTGATGCCATCGAGATGTGGTGTTAGAGACGAATGTTGCGCATTCTTTGGACCGCATACCGGACCAACATATCTATTCTTAAGGAACTCAGAATAACTATGAGGCTGTCCACTATCTGTTTCCAATGAATACTTAGGTATTTCTGCCACATAGCTCGCAGGAACCCTGACAACCTGGAAAAACTGATGGTAATTGGACAGGTCGACGGGAAATGACCACGCGGTCGCTCCCCTGCCCGTGGTCTCCCAATACCTGAAGCTTTTAAGACCGCCGAGGATAGGAACAAGTGGAAAATTGTAATGCAAGAAATGATCAAGGATTATACTTCTACTAGATACGACCTTCAGTAATGAAGACAGTGACTAAGAAGAAGAATTTAATACCCATACTGTAATTTTTTATTTCAATATGTATGTCTATAAGCCAGACGTAATTATGTAAGTAGGTACATAAGTATGCAACACCTGTAATCACATAGTATGATCACAAAAAATAATTTGGTTTGATTCATTCTGTATGAGAATGAAGTCATAATAGCCAGCACATTCGCAATGACGCAAATGACAAAGCGATCATTGAAATCACTGTGTCATTTAAGCATATAGTCATCAATTGAATAACTTGTGTTCAACCCACAGCTTTATTAAACTATTAAAATCAGAACCGCTGTTGTAACGGGAATAACCAAATTTTCCAAACCATTTAATTTATCCAATGATGCAGAGCATTTTATTTCGTTTTTATTTAAAACCTGACACCGGATGGAAGACCTACCGCATGGACGTCAATTACGAGCAAATTGCTAAACATATTTATTCCGTAACAACAGTCCAATAACAGTCAATTGACAATAACGTCTGCCGAATACAAAAAAACTTTACCAAAACATTATTGAATAAATGTCCGGAAAAAATTGGGATCTTAAATATTATATGTAATGGTCTGGTTCATAGTTTTTTTATTATTGCTGGAGTTAGACGAGACTTTGAGCCATCAGGCCTTGGTAAACGGGAACCGCCAATACATGATTGCGTTTACTTGGCATCACAGAAGAGACTCCAAGGAACCATAACCAAGCTAGGAAAGCAAGTACACAATCTGCTTAAGGGTAAACGATTACTGTGGTCTATGTGAAGGGGATGGGGCAATAGACCAAATATGGTGATTGATCCTACAGCGCTATTAGTTACAGAAAAAAAGCAGCAGTACATACACTGCTGCTTTATGCAATATTCTGTCACTAGTACTGATCTGGGCGGACTAAACAATTTATTTTTTTCTGCAGGCATGCTCGAATAACCTATCTGTTATTGATTAAATTGAAATGATTATACTATAACAATAATATTACCTAACTAGCTGACCCGCGCAACTTAGTCTGCTTTGCATAAAATAATTTTCTCCGTTTTTGCAACAATTTTCATTTATGCTCTGCTCCTATTGGTAGTAGCGTGATGTTATATAGCCTATAGCCTTTCTTGATAATAATTTTCAATTTGAACCAGTAGTTCCTCAGATTAGCGCGTTCAACCAAACAAACAAACAAACTCTTTAGCTTTATAATATTAGTATAGAAATATTCTAGCAACTATTTATTTTAGCCATCTGTCTTGGACCCTAACCCTTTCTACGAATTTTCTTTTGTGCGAATGTAAATTTGAGTAGAAACCAAATATAAAATAAGAACATTTTGTAATTATAAATACAGAACTTTGTTTGTAAAATAAGTCAAAGATTTGACTTATTTTAATTTTAATAAGTACATTCTTAGTTTCTGTTTTTTAGCTAACCTAGCCGCCGAGTTTAAAACTTGCTTTGTGCATCTCCACATAGTAGTAAAATTGATTTGATTCCGTACTCTGTGAAACTGGCAAACAAGGGCACGTCGCACTTGATGATAAGCGATTAGTGTAGCCATTTACTCTTATAACACCAGCGGTATCATTCACTTGTTGCTGTAAGTGCAAGTGTGAAAGATTGTTAATTCTCATATCCTACTGAAAACATCAGCTTTTTTTTGCATTCAAATAAATATAGACTCACTGAAAGAGCAGGCACAGGGATATTCCGACCACATTTTAGGTCTAAGGAAAAAGGGGGCGAACCTATTCGTGATATTACTGAAAATGTTAGCAGTAAGGCATTAACTAAAATCCCATAATATTTTAGGATTGCGTACAAAATTTGTATCCAATACGACGTAGTCACCCAACTATGTTTTTAATCTGCCACAAACTGCGACCAAATAGAGGCAGCCACGTTATAGAGTGAGCAACTAAAACAAAAAACACTGTACAGAGTATCGTAGATATATAAAACTTTTTCGAAACATCATCTGACGGCAGAAGAAGTGACGAATTTTTTCCTCCAAACAAATATACGTAATATCTAGGGAGCTATGCTTTTTGTAAAGCCGCGTAGCCATTGACGACTGGGTGGAATTTAAATATCTCTTCGCTCGACAACGCTTTTGAGGAAATACGATGCAAGCGAAAACCTTTATAAACGAGGTCTTTAAATTTTCTTGTTGTTTCCGATGAAATATTTCCTGTAAGGTATGAAATGAGGAGAGTTTTTTAAATCTAATCAATAAATATTAAATCTTAGCGCATTCGAATATCCGTCAGTCTCGAATATTTTGATTTGTTTGAAGATTCGAATAATGTTTTTTTTAATTGCAAATCGCTCATCACCTTACCAAATTATTACATTTAGACAAGTGAGCACTAGATTCTTAAACGATTAGATACTAAATCCTTTGGCGGTATTCATGACCGCTTCTCTGAATGTATTTAATTTACTATTTGTTAAATTATTGTATTCGCAGAATTCTTTGGGCTTTTGATATAAATAATTGTGTTAAAGGAGTTCGGATTTTCTTATTATAACAAATAACCCAATTTATTTTAAAGTTTAATAGTAATAATAATAAAAGGTTTCACGATGAAAATTTATACGTGATATTAAAACGACTACATGATTAGCAATGCCAGTCATATCTCAAAAGTTGTGGAATAAAACATTATTTTAATCAAAGTTATACGAAGCACTCGAGTTAGTACAAGATTACTTCACTTGACACTTTTGAACTTTTGGGTCAAAGTACTCTATTTAACAAATTTTAGGTGACGTGCTAAATGTACTAATAGAATTTTTTGTTTTTGCAGACATTTTTAGGTTAACTTCCCAACACAAAGTAGGACTCGGAAGTGTGCGGTGCGGTGTCGAAAATGTGCGGCTTTTAATAACTAATTTATTTTGTTCATATTAAAAAAACGTGACGCCGTTATAATTAATCCTTTAACTTTCTCCGACTTGGTATAAATAATTTCTATATTGCGTTGGACTTTACAAACATTCAAACTACAGATACAAAGAATATCCAGAATTGTAACAATTTTGTGGGTCATACAAATGTTTGTCTCGTGTGGGCTTTCCACCCACAACATATAGCGTAGTGGGCGACCACTTATTATTATACCACTACAACAACTGCGTAGTCAAAAAATATTCGATTAGTTTTCGTATACTACGACAATACTATGCATAAAAGTGAGACGAAAGACTCAATTACGGTACAAAGTAGGTATCGATATGAGCACAACTGTATTCAAATGACATTCAAACGCAACTACTTAGAAGTTTGTTCGTAAGTTGATTGAAAGATGGCTGATTTACTACGGTTGAAACAACTTTTAAGATCTTTGGCAGTTTTCCAAAACGACAGACACGGATACGCAAATTTCCATCACAAAATATTCGCTCAATAAGTAGAAGTGACATCTAAACACTCGTAACTCTTGTTTTTTTACCATCGGCAGTAATTTCAACCTCTCTCCCGGTACTGTGTAAGCTTATTTTGTCAAGTTCAGCGATAGTGAGAGATTCAGGAACGTGCACTGATATCATTATGGATGTTCAAAAGACCGTTAAATTGTCTTAAAAACTAAATAGTTTTTTCAGCGCTGTCTAATGTTTGCAGCAATGCCAGTGCCACAACATTATGTTGAGTGCATACCCTTATTTTTGTACGGTTAGGTGGGATGTGAATCTGCACATGAACAACATTTTAAATATCTACTTATGTAAAAATATAATAAAATTAATTTATTATATTAAGAATATTACTTGTTTAAATTATCTTTATAGCTTTTAGGATTCCGTACCCAAAGGGTAAAACGGGACCCTATTACTAAGACTCCGCTGTCCGTCCGTCTGTCTGTATCTCATAAACCGTGATAGTTAGACAGTTGAAATTTTCACAGATGATGTATTTCTGCTGCTGCTATAACAACAAATACTAAAACAGAATAAAAAGATATTTAAGTAAGTTTTCATACAACAGACATGATTTTTTTGCCGTTTTTATAGATAATGGTACGGAACCCTTCGTGCGCGAGTCTGACTCGCACTTGGCCGGTTTTTGGTTTGTTTGTTTTATTTTTAGTGAATTGTTTTTATTTGTACCTAGGTAATAATTGGATGATGGATGTCGTGATGGTACAAAAATAAAATCATTTCATTTACGTCAACAGAACTATTACAATGCAACAACCTTATTGTAGCGAGTAATTAATTTTGTTACATAGTAATCCACTTTTAACCGGTAAATTCGACCATGGACATAGTCACGCCTGTTTCCATGCCAGGGTTCTAGCATATCTCTCTTGTGACGTGCGCTCTTATCACATCCGTCGCATGACTATTCTTCGACTTAGAATGTAAGGAAAATACTTATAGATAGAATACGCTTAAAATATTTTTCACATTATAAAGGTTAAGATAAATTTGCTTTGCAATTATTCACCAAAACTGTTTTTTTTTTATATGTTTGAAAAAGTCATCAATCATACAGCCTGCTATCTAGTAAGCAATTACCGTAGCTTATACTCGCAATAAAAATCTAAGAATTAAATATGGAATTAAAGTAAAAGAACAAAAAAAAATCAAAAGGGCGGATGTATAAGCCTACGTAAACAGTATTCATCAGATAAAAATAGTATTATTCACTCGTGATAAAATCATTTATTAGTAACTTTTAAAAAATAAGGTAGTAAAATAAAGTCCTAAGTAACATTTTTACAGAACACCTGAGTAATAATAGTAACGCTGTTATTGCGTGGCTCTCAGTGCATAAGTATTCTAGAGAGTCATTTAACACTACAAAGATCGGCAACGAACAACTGATACCTCCTATATTTTAACCTTACTTACCTTTAGGCGGGCCATACGCTTGTAATGGTGCATCCACATATTACGCCGGCTTTCAGACTGCCTTGCCGTCAGTTTTGCCGCCGGCTTTCAGACTGCCTTGCCGTTGGTTTTGCCACCAGATGTACCGGCGGCCTGCAGAGCCTGCTGAAAATTGCAACCGAAGGTTGCAATTTTTCTAACACACACTACATTACCTCTCCGTGTCGTAGCCGCAAGTCAACTGCCACTGGCATTCAAAAGCCGCGCGTGCCGCAGATAATATTGTGCGTGCCGGCGGCCAGACCGACGGGCACGTGTGGATGCGCCATTAGCTACCATGATATCTATATATTAATACGTGAAGCAAAAACCTTGTACCCCTTTTTATGAAAATTGCGCGGACAGAGGAGTATGAAATTTGGCACAGTAAAAGTTTTTGTGGAGAAGGAGTGACGAATCGTTTTATTTTTAAATTAATGAAAAAACACTACACGCACACAACCATGCACACACAACATGAGATACTATTACACACAACCACGCATTTGACACATGCAGTCGAATCGCGTTCGTAGTATTTCGGCATTGTTCATCTGACGTCGTACAATTCTTCTTAACTATGGTTACATAATTATATCTTATTTATATGTAATAAAGAAAAAAGAAAACAAAGTAACAAGCTTAGGAATATCGTCAATGAAAGAGTATAGTTACGTAAATAATTTTTTTTTTTTTTTCTTTATTTGTTTTAGGAACTTTTAACAATATGTTACGCTAGTTCCATCATAAACTAATCTAATTACAAACAAACTTACAAATTAACCAATGAATAAACTAATGCAGCCTCTGGCGACATTGGTTTCGCTAAGATCATATTAAATGTACCTACATCTAACTTGTTTATGTTTAGTTCACTAACTAAAGCACTTCTTTCAGGCCCATTCCTGACACACTCCACCAAAAGGTGATAAACATCTTCTACTTTATTATCACAGGCTAAACAAAACGGAGTTTCTACCTTCTTCATCAGAAATGCAAAGGATCTTAGTGGCATGTGTCCGGAACGAATTCTAAAAGAAGTTACCAACGTTTTACGACTAACTTTAAAATTACTTAGTTACGTAAATAATAATTTGTTTGAAAAAGATAGGTAAATTAACCTGTATAGCCTTGGTGAAATCTAAATGAAATGTGATTATAAGATTTAAGTTATAGTTAATAAAACCTTAATAATGACCAAACTTAAAATTTTAATCAATTATGTTTGAATTTTGACCAATGGGCGACCGCTAGTCATAATAATTTTCTAAACTGTCCTACGCGTTGTGCCCGCGGCCTTACAACATGTCTTATTTATCTCGCCGCGCAACTGTCAAAGTTGTCACGACAGTCAAAGCGACAAATGTCCGCAATGTTTGTAACTAATTTGTATTTCATTTCACGAAAATTCGATCAACGGATCTGTAGATGATTTAAATTTGGCAATATAATTGTTTAATTTCGAACAACTTGGTGAAACGTCTGTCTTCTTGGTCCAATGCCATGAGTCAATAGATCCCTTGGCATCGGTGCTGCACAGTGACTTTTTTAAGGGTCCATAAGGTGCAATTTATTCCAAAGCTGCTGCAAGCACCTACAGGATGACCCAGGCTTAATGTTGATGACCACCTCAATTGGAAAAAAAAACATCTGTTCAGCAAATAGATTAATATCCATCTCTTTATCATTTAATTTCAATAAAACTTAATTCATTTGCTATAATATCGATGTTCTACCTATATGTATATATGATTACAATTTCAATGTATGAAATAGTAATGAGCGATTATCGACACAATTTTTCGAATGTATCAGTGATCAAATGTATTCGAATGATATTGAGAGTTGTTCTAATGAACTAATTATACAACCAGAGATACGTGTAATTTAATACATTGCATTAATCATATTACTGGCAAGAGATATAATCATAATAACATTCGATTATGATGTGAAAATAATCACTGACAACGAATAAATCTACATTCGAATTAAGAATTGTTTCGAATTATTCAACATATTCCATAATAATCACACATAGCAACATAAAACATTACTTAAATTCCTAAGCAGAGTTCGTGTTCAAACCACACTTAGTAATAGACTGGCTTGTTGTAATAGATTGTGCCGACAGGTATCCGGCTATTAGAACATTGCACTTCCTCCCCGGGGCATTGTAAAGGCAGAATGTGTTCCGCAGCACATGTAATGGATATTGCAACAAGTTAATCGTTTAGCCGACTTATTAAAAATAAAAATGTATTTATTGGACCGAGAGTGCCTTGTTGGCACGGGGGATAAGATTGCTTATAACGGCCTTGTATATAAACTGTTTTGATGCTGGTGTTAGGGGTAGGCTATAGTCCAACACGGCCACAGTCTGACCCAGTGCGGGTTGGTAGACTTCACATATTTTCAAGTGCATTATAGAGAACTTGTCGACAGGTTTCCTCACGATATTTTCCTTTACCTCTAAAGCGAGGTATAATTAACTATGAAATAGTTACGCAGATAAATAAGTTCTAAAAGTCAGAGAGCTTTGGAATCGAAGTCGAGATCTATGCATAGCGTTCCAACGGTCTACTAACATAAATATATATATATATGGCTATAGCTGTTTAGATTCCTCATTGCTTGCTTATATTTTAGGCCGATCGTAAAATCATGAGATAGATTTTTAAGTTCTGCAAAGTATGAATGAATTTAGGTGCTTGAAAATTCGGATTTTGTCAAAGTGACACGCTTGTATATCCTAGAAAGAAGATTAATGATACCCAGATTTTCTTCTTTTTATGTTTTATGTAATAGTGGATGTTGACACGACATAGATACGACACGGAGACGACCCGGTAGATTAAATGTCATTTTATTTTCAGACTCCTGAATGTGAGTACAAAAAATTACGTAACAGAGAATCCCTATAACATTTTTATGATTAGTAGAGCCTTGCTGGCTTGGATTCAGCATGAATGGTCCGGCTGAACCGAGAGGAATCCCACACGGGACAAAAAATTGTGTGATCCACAAATGGTTGTTCCGAGTCTGGATGTTCTGTTTGAATGTTTTTAAAGTCTCCCGCGATACAGGAATAATTCTTATTGTGGAAGCTGTCTTTAAAAAACATTATAATATAAAGATAGATAGTAAAGGAGTCTGCCCACTACACCGTCTCATACCATGACCGTGCTAGGAACGTATGAGACACGAAAAGCAACACGATACGCCCTGCTATAGTAACTGCTGGTCGATGACGGAACGGTCTAGTGGGCATAGTTTTATACTGTATTTCCTTACAAAGAATATTTTTTTGCCTGACACGTTCCTAGTACGGTCATGGTATGAGACGGGGTAGTGGACAGACTCCTTAATATTAACACAAAATGAAAACACTAATATTAATCCTGATATTTTTATAAATTAAAATATGCATACACTACTCTACTGCCTTAGTGGTGCAGCGCTAGTGAATGCAACTACTGTGCTTAAGTTTTGAGTTTGATGCCCGTTTGCACAATATGGGTTATTGAATTATTTGGTTTTAAAGAAATTCTCAATCGGAGCTGAAACTGAAACGCTCGTGAAAATGTAAATGTAACCGTGTAATACACCTATGCCTACATCTTTAAGCATATACAGTCAGTCAGTAGGTAGGAACATTAAAACTGCCTAAGTGGCACAATAGCTGTGGATGCGACTGTTTTGCATGAAGTCTCGAGTTCGATTCACAGGCAGTGTTATCGAATATTTCTTTGAAGAAATCTTCTACAGCAGCAGAAAATTCAGCAGCCATGAAGCATTTTCAGCTACTCTCACCCCATGAGCATGGCTACTAATGAGTTTTCAAAACGTCGAATAAATAATAGTGAATATATATTATAATTTCTTATTATACAGGGATGTCCCAGAATATTTCAATCAAATTGTAACGGAAGATTCCTTAGGTTAGGACCTTCCAAATGTGCTAAATAAAATAGTAAATAATAAATAATAAAAACCTAAGTGTAAAAAAATCTAAGATTTTTAAAAAGTACGACATACTTCAAAATATTGCATCGATTTTAAAAATACGATATTAAAAAAAACTAAAAAAAAAAAAACAAGTGTCCTACAGAATATGGATCCTTATCCACTGTCTCCATATAGGAATATGGATGAAGTCCGCAATCACTTTCAGGTAGCTGTTGGGACTTTCCTTCACCCTTCGCATCAGCGATGCTGCTCTCTTACGTATAATGGCGTGAAAGCCATCTACTTGTGCTTCAGCGAACATCGCTGACGCACTGCAGAAGCGAGGCAATCCCATCACCAACCTGAAAGCATTGTGTATAGATATAGACAAGTCATATTTGTAAATCGATTCGTAAAACTGTAAAGCTGTGAGCACACCATTATGGTTCAATGTAGCTGTTCTATGTTACGGACGGCTCTAAAAAAATGTTTACTTTTTGTTCATGTTCGTCATGTCATGTCGCTGTGGAGGGACGAACAAATTAACGAGGTTTACTTTGACGAAATACTGCCTCGTTTGTTTACAGTAACTCTTGCTATTTGGTTTTAGGTAGGTACGTGTTACGCAATATAGGCAGTTGAAATGATATTTAAAAAAAAGAAAGGAAGAAAGAAATAATTCTTTATTGCCACAAAGAAACATGACTACATATTTTTCTTAGAAAATATAGATAAAATAATAAAAAAAGACAATTAAATAAATAGTTCGTATGTATGTATCTTATGTGGGGGCCAGTCAGTGCAGACCGGCGACACTTCGACCCAGTGGGATCTTTTGTGTCGACACTCTCCCAATAACGACTGCCATAGATGTTCATGGCAGCCGGGACCGACGGCTTAACGTGCTGTCTGAGGCACGGAGCAGGCGATAATTGTCAATCAATACGTACATAATCTCGAAAAGTCATATAACTTCCGAAAATCAGAGGTGCGCGACGTCGGTTACCTAACTATAATATTATAAATGTGAATGTGAGTTTGTCTGTTACATTGTCACGCCTTAACTACTCAACCGATCATCATGAAATTTTATATACTCGTTGTCAGGGAAACAGAATATGACATAGGGTACCTTTTATCCAGGAAAAAGTACTGTTACTGACCTAACTTAGACTACACTAACGCGGGCGAAGCCGCGAGCAGAATCTAGTAATATTAGAAATCTGAATGTGAGTTTGTTTGTTTGTTACACTGTCACGCCTTAACTACTCAACCGATCATCATGAAATTTAGCATACACGTTGTCAGGGAAACAGAATAGGACATAGGGTACCTTTCATCTAGACAATGAATAAAAAAATTCGCGAATGAGCGTAGCCGAGGGCAAAACTATTACCTATATAAATCACGCTACGCGAAATAAAAGTGATTAATTTTGTCATCATACCAGCGTATTCAAGATACAATCTGTCTCATTTCAGATACGCCGCAACCCATTGCTGGAATGACCTTCCACTGCCTATGCGAAATCTGAAAACATTGCGTAGGTACATTCCACAATAAGTTCAAGCTGTTTTTGATAGACAAACAAAAATCATTGTAATAATCATTTTACGTACCTTTATAACATGGTACCCTTCATGACGAAACATATTGTATATTGTTTATTTTATCTGATAGTGTTTGTGTAATGCATACTTTGTTAATTTGCGCGTACGCAGCGGTAATGTTTTATTACGCATCCGGCTCTGTGAGACGCTTTCTTGACATTCATGACAGATGTAACTTAATATGATCATGGCGTCAGCCTCTCAACTATAAGTGGCGTTCGGATACACATTACATTGTTCCTTTGATTTTTTAATATTTTAAGTGTAATTTGCACATGCAGTGTTTTGTAGTATATCACAAGGTTATTACACATTTTTTAAAATCTTTTTAGGCTACTATATATAAGTATGCATATAGTATAGATATATTGTTATAAGTTTATATCTATTATTTTTATCCCATTTTTTGTACTTTTTATTTTCTAATGCATTGGTGTGTAAATTATTGTTAGTAGGCCTGCGAGAATACCAGCGTTGCAGTCTATACTGCAACTATAGCTGACGCAGTTGCCTATTTTGATTTCCATGTACCGTTTTCTGTTTAAAATGTATTTACTATTGTTTTTTAAAATTATGTATGTATGGAGATTCAAATAAAACATATTTCTTTCTTTCTTTCTTTCATGAATATTCTTAATACATAATCCACGACCCTACTTCCTGCAATGTATGTATATTGGAACTAATCTACCGCCCCAGGTATTTAGACTGGCCACACACTATCTCGTTAACTTACGCTCTGTTTCGACTCGACCTGCCAACATTGTGTACGAGTTTGTCGCCGGCTGAATAATGCACGTTGTGACGTCACGCCTGGCCTACTAAATATTATGGAATGTTCCAGAAAGGAAGATGGAATCCGTTTAGGAATGTTATTATGAAGCGTGTGTGTTATCATGGACAGTCAGTGTTTACTATTTAGGTAGGCCTATGACGAAGCATTATACACTTGGTACTGCTTCAGTGCGGTTACTGTGTATGAAGTCTCGGGTTCGATTGCCAGGAACTGTTACTGGGTTTCTTTGTGTTGAAATTATCAGAACGGAGTTTGGAACTGTACCCAGTAGACGGCAATAAGCTCGCTCTATGCTACATGGAGCTCAAACCCTCTAGGAAAGGAAGACGGAAGGAGAAGGAGTGGGATGGTGGAAAAAGGCTGATCGGGCCTCCGGCACTCCCACTCACCGAACGAAACACAACAGTAGCAAAACTGCTATTTCACATTGATATTCTGTGCGAGGCTTTACTACTCATATAAGATATTTGTGTTGTAATTCCCTAATAGCAGAGACAACACTTTGCCTGAGTCAAAATTCGAACTTGAGACTTTATGATTGACTGTTTTCATATCTTTAAATTATCTTTTTTGCCTAGCTTTTTAAAAGTAAAAAGTAAATTTGAAAAATTACTTTCCATCTAAAGACATACTATACGATAATTCAAAACCTAATTCAAAAATCACATCAGGAAAAGTTATCGAAAATCATAGATAGTTCTCATTTTGTCCGATCGCTTCGCCTTGAGGATTCGGGCAGGAGTCCTGGGAGGGTGCAAACTTGTTATGAAAAGCTAACGACGTCCCTCCCCCCTCAGCTATGCCCCCTCAAAGGTATATCAGGGATAAAGCACGGCTTTAAGTTCGCAACGTGGCTTCCAAAAGTATAAAAGCCGGGATACTTTTTCGGATACAAGTTGGGAAGTTTAACGATTTGTTGTGCGCGTTGCTTTTTATATTCTGTTTATAGTTTATTTAATGTGAAAATATAGTTATATTTTCGTAAGTTTGTTATTTATTTGCACTGACAGACATACAGCAATTTCATATCATAACTAGTACTGCGTCAACTTGTGGACACTTTATTTTATTAATTTTGTTTCCTTGCAGCATCCTACAGGTTTATCGCCATAAAAATTATATTCGCTAATGGAATTACTAAACTAACTAAATGATCTAATCTAAACTAATATAATATTATAAAGAGGAAACATTTGTGTTTTTGTATGTATGTTTGTAATGTTTTCACACAAAAACTATTGGACCGATATCAAAAATTTTTCACCATTAGATAGCTGCTTCTTCACTGAGTGACATAGGCTATATTACATTTTCAAAAAAAATAGAGATCCGTAATAAAATGCAATAATATAACCCAAGGTGAGAAAAAATTAGTCATAAAAAATCTGTCATTACGTGCGCTGCGGAAATTATTGATGATAGAACAAAAAATGTTCTACAGTATTATAGAAAGTATCAATATCTACAAAAAAGTCCGCGATACCATATGTATTTTTTTAATATATAGCTAACTACACCTATATAGGTGTAGTTAGACTTATTGATTTCTTTAGTTGTAATTTTATATATTACAATTAGATAACAAATTAAAAGTAGGTATTGGGTAATAAATTAAAGTCCACGGGGACGAAGTCGCGGGCAACAGCTAGTAAATAATATAAGGACGCAAACATTTTAGCCAATTTGCTAAGCAGCTTTTACTAAGCTACTTACAATAATTATATTCACAAATGTTTTGACCTATATTCTAAAACTTATCCTACATCCGACTCGGTTTATATTCGTCTAACAATACCTGTGAATAGAAACTTATAACGGCAAACAACAGCGTTCACATATTTATGACGACTGAAGCCCGGGATGAAAAATGGCTCCACTTTGTTCTGGCCTTCCCTATCAATAATGTACACAGTCCGCTTTAGTTCCGGGTGATATTGCCTACACAATCTATTTATGTCTGTACCGTTATTTGTAAGAAATTGAAACTGAATATGCTTCTTTGATTCCTTATTGAGCCAGCAAGATATATTTGAGGCAAGTTTTGTTGAGAAAGTTCTGGAAGTTGTGTGTTCGGTAGTTGGATTCATATTTGGTGATATTTAGGTTATGTGTCGGGCTATACTTGATATTTTTCGAACTCTGTGCACAATACAGATTTTTGATTATGAGGCATAAGTTAAATATTACGAAAGAATTAACGACTAAGTATATAATATACTAAATAAATAAATACTACTTTAAAAAGATGAACATAAAAACAATAACAATCAACACAATTAATTATTTTTAACGCAATGAAACAGTTAAGGTGTTCTAGGCCTTAAGACTGCGCCGAGCGTAAGACAGATAATGACAGAGCTAAGAGTTAAAGGATGTTGTTGATTGCTTGAATGAAAGGAGGAAGGTAGCAGGTTTATTCATAGACTTAAGCTCTGCATTCGATACCGTTAGTCATGAAGTACTTCTAAAAAAGTTAGATCACTATGGTGTTAGGGGCAAAGTGTTTCAACTGCTTGAATCATACTTGCAAAATAGAAAAATGTTTGTGGAGGTTAAAACAGTGGACAAACAGTGTCACAGCAAAGACAGAAGTAGATGGGAGAAACCATATACATCTAAAATGACTGAGATGAGACGTGGTGTTCCCCAAGGTTCAGTTTTGGGTCCATTATTTTTTATTATTTTCATCAATGATCTAGTTAATTACGTAACTAAATTATCAATGGGCACCGCAAAATTAATAATGTTTGCTGACGACACTAATGCCATTGTCTCGGCCAATGACACTGATGGTCTTAACGTAAAAATCAATGCTGCTTTACAGATTTTTCATGATTGGTTTACATTTAACGGTCTCAATGTAAATCCTAGCAAAACAAATGTCATGCTGTTCCGGTCTACGGCAAAAAAGAAAGACAATATATGTTGTGTTACTAACGGCGAGAGTGTCAGCTCAGTACATTCGGCTAGATTCCTCGGTGTTCACGTTGATGAACATCTTAACTGGAAACAAGAACTTACTATTCTGGAAGGGTCCATTAGCTCGGCTTGTTATGTTTTGAGAAGTCTGCGTAACGTAGTCGGTGTTTCACATCTTCGGCAAGTCTATTTTGCTCTAATAGAGTCCAAACTTAGATATAGTATTATGTTCTGGGGAGGGAGCTATGACTATAATATCCAAAGGGCGTTCATACTACAAAAAAGGGCAATTAGAACTATAGTTTGTATTAGACAAGATGTATCTTGCAGAAAATACTTCCAAGATTTAGAGATACTGACTGTACCGAGTTTGTATATTCTGGTATTGCTCACCAATTTTGCAAAACACATATCTGAATATGAAACGCAAGAAGATAGAGTAACAAGGGAGAATACGAGAAGGAAAGACTTTCAGTCTAAAACTGTTCCTCATCTGAATATTGTTAAGCATAGTACTTCTCATAGATCGATCAAGTTGTTTAATAAATTACCTATCGAACTAAAAACATTATTGTACAAGTCCGAGTTTCAAATGAAACTAAAAACATTTCTTTTGAAGGGGTGTTACTATTCAGTTGATGATTTATAAATAATGTGTCATTGACATCTTTATTATTTTTATTTTAGAGACGACCTCGATGGCGTAGTGGTTAGTGTAACCGACTGCCACGCCTGAGGTCGCGGGTTCGATTCCCGCACAAGTCAAACATTTGTGTGCATAAACATGGATGTTTGTCTTGGTCTGGGTGTTTCTATGTATAATATGTATGTATTTACAAAAAAAAAGTATTTAAGTATGTTTATCCATTGTCTAGTACCCATAGTACAAGCTCTGCTTAGTTTGGGCTAGATGGTGTTGTGTGTATGTGGTAAAATATTATTATTATTATTATTATTATTATTATAAATATTATTTTTTTTCTTTCTGATTTAATAATGTAATATAATATATCCATAATATGAGTAAGTGACTGTTTATATTAAATAATTTAATGATTTGAATTTATAATGCCATTCTGTAGTTTTTATAATTTTTATGTAATAATTTTCAAACACGATGTAAAAATTGTTATTGAATTAATGAATATGAATATGAATAAGAGCTCGTGCGGCGCATAGTCAAATCGGCGCGCGGCCGCCATAGTAAAATTGTATGGAGGATTTGAAGTGGTTTTTTGATAAATATGACGTATCTTTATGTTCAACCAATAACTTAAATATTTGGGATGGACAAATTGTAATATAACTATATATGTTTCGTTTAAGCTGTAAAATAGGATAGATTTCTACTGTTATAATCTAAAAACCACGACCAAACACGAGCTTACGTTTTTGCATTTCTCGTGAAAATTTACGTGATTTTGTAGGCGTAACTATTCATTATTTTAATTTTTTTACACGGAGTAATTGTAATCACATTCATTATTATGGTAAATGTATATTTTATATTTGTATTAAACAAAAAGAGTTGATTTTATTCACTTAACTGTGACCGCCTGTTTTGGCACATTTCGCTCGGCGCAGTCTTAACAAACAACTCCACACTCACTCACATTCGAACGAAGCGACGATGCGCTGCTTAGTTTTGGTGGTATTAAGATTTTTGTACTACCCTGTTTCTAACAATTATTACTTATTATATTATTAATACGTAATTAGCAAATAAATATTAGTGAACTATTATAACTAGGTACTTACTCGCTACGCCAATCGGCTTAATGTATATTAATTAATTATAAGTATTTTCTCTGTAAGTGATTTGTGAATCTTTTGAGAAAGTAATGTTTCAATCTTAAGTTCCCTAAAATAGGTGTTACTGGGTTGTTGAATTAGGAAACTCTTAGGCAATTATTAACTGTGTAAGTATGCTTTGAGACTTTCGTATTTGTAGAACATATTTATATGCTGCTTGCTTTTTAGGTAGTTCTATTCGAGAAAATATCTTTTATATAATTAGCATTAGCTGTTTAAGAAAATATAATGTCCCGTTTTGTAAGTTTTATTCAGCACGCAGATACTACTAAAGAAAGAGATAAAATAAAATGATATAGAAATAAGAAAATTAAGAATTATCTACTGTGCATTTTAAACGGAAATAATGAGAAATAGTGCGATACGTAAGAGGGTAGGTATATAGTGTGAATGATAAAAACATAAAAGTGAGAAGAATAGACACAGGCGTACTTAGACAGTTTGACTGTTTAGAAAGAACAGACGATAATAGAATATGCTAGACAGTATATTTAGCCAATGTGGCTCATTTATTTACTTCATTGGCCCAGGGACTCAAAGTGTGTCTTGGTCTTCCAGTAAGAGAGAATACCACTGTCTTTGTTCTTTTCTTGCCAGTCATCGGCTTGAACTTCTCGCAGATATGATTCTACCGTACAAGCCCAGAGATACATATCTGGAACGACCGATGAAGTGGCTACGAAAGTGTGGCTCGCTCTAGATAGTAATATAACTCTAAAGCAAGATATTCCAAGACGAGCGATTTCTAAAAAGCCTCATAGTAGCAATGACCGTACGATTTTTAAAAACCCTCATAGTAGCAATGACCGTACGATTTTTAAAAACCCTCATAGTAGCAATGACCGTACGATTTTTAAAAACCCTCGTTGTAGCAATGACCGTCATATTAAGAGCGAAACTAATATAAAGAGAATGAGCATTATAAAATGTCCTTTACATGCAAAATAATTGCAGTCCGACTATTTTACAATAAACGACCTTGCATTTTGTCCGCCATTTTACCCATTATTATTGGCTTGATTTAGAATTTGTCACGCTTACTTAAAAACAATAGTTTGTTTACTAGTTTTAAAGAATGGAATTTTACAGTCTGAAACACAGATGCAAGTTAGGAGATATATTCTTTTCTTTCAGCAATAATATTAAAAGAAAGTTGGATTATATTGTTTCTAATTAGACTAAACTAATTTATAATAATATTCTATCACATAATATTCTATCACATACACATAACACCATCTAGCCCAAACTAAGCAGAGCTTGTACTATGGGTACTAGACAATGGATAAACATACCTACAAGTATACTTTTTTTTTGTAAATACATACATATTATACATAGAAACGCCCAGACCAAGACAAACATCCATGTTTATGCACACAAATGTTTGACTTGTGCGGGAATCGAACCCGCGACCTCAGTCGTGGCAGTCGGTTACACTAACCACTACGCCATCGAGGCCGACCTAGATTTTGCCAGCGGCTTTGCTCACGTTTATGTAGATATTTTCGATAATAATAATAATAATAAACATTTATTTGCCTTAAATATTTTGTACATTGTACGTCTTAATAAGTAAATATAGGCTCTAACATTTAGTCAGTAATTTAACATGCAAATATTTTACACCTAAACAATAAAATTATGTAATTTCAATACCTAACACAAATAAATTAAATTAAAACAGGGCACATAAATTAAATTAAAATAAAACGATTAAATTAAAACATAACAATTAAATTACAACATACATAAAAACAATAAAATCATAAAATAACACATAAAATTAGACCATTTTTTTATGTCTCGAGAACAGTCTTTTTCCTGAATGAAAACTATTTTATTTTCTGCGCTGCACCGTGTCATATTTTTCATGATCGGTCGAGCAGTTAAGGCATGAAAGCGTAACGAAAAACAAATTCACATTCGCATTGATACTATTAAGTAGCATTTCGAGTCAATAAGTTCCTGAGATAAGTATCTTTGACAGACGGATGTACAAGCAGACAAAATAAATCATGAGGGTTTTGTATTTGAACATAACTCGTGATATATCCCTGTAGAGCTAAGCAGTGGTGTGTTATATGCACATTTTGGGCTAATTATATTGCGGGACCAACGATGTAAGGTATTTCCAGTGTGTCATTGTCATTGTGCTACATGGGGGTCATTCAGCAAAAGGTGATAGTATAGATCTTTGGATATTTGTTACTCAATCATGCAACCGTGAAATGATTGAAATGGAATTTTCCACGCAGGTAGTCTTATAGTCTGTCCTAACATAAATGTATTAGATAATAATGTCCTCCAGACCGAATTTCGGCCACGGCGGCCAGTCTTAACAGAGACTGGCCATCTGCGCAGGAGATATTATAGTGCACAAGTGTGTGCGCAAACATAAGTGCACTCTCTGTTCCCTAACTCTCATGACCCGATGGGACGGCAATCCGACACGACCGGAGAGAGATCAGGCGCAGGACCAACGGCTTTACGTGCTTTCCGAGGCACGGGGGTGTCTAACACCGCCAACTTCCTAACTCCGGGCTGCTATTGAGATTTTTTCTTTACAGAAAAACTCAATAGCTTTTTGTTGGCCCGACCCGGGATTCGAACCCGAGACCTCATGCACAGCAGTCGCATTCACTACCGTCTATTCCAAAAAGCTTTACCTCATTTCGTACAATTGGTCGAAGATTAGATCATTTGATGCCATACCAGGTTTGTTACTAACTTGTTTCATTGGCACAGGAATGTACATTGTTTGATGAAATAAGAAAAAGGAATCTTAGTATTATCAAGCAAATAAATTTACATAAAATATCTTCGAATATTTCGTGTCTCTAGAAATATTGATGAAATAGTTGGAATTTTGATCATCATAATATATAATTTACATTTTTAATTGAGTTTAAGTTTACCTAGTGTACATAAAAATATATTATTGATATTAACAACACTAATTTAATAATGTTTATTAAAGCAGCACTTATGTAATTTACACTTACCTATTGCTATGCTGAAGCAAAGCAAAGGGCGTAGAATCTGTGACAAGAACTGGCAAAAAAGTAACGACCACTTCCTTTAATCGTTAAATCAGATTTGTAAACAAGTAATGTTTAAAATATTATTTATAGTTCTGTAATAAAAGGGGTACAGTTATTACACCACGTATGACTCCCAAACACTTACGTAATAAATATAATTTAACAGTTAGTCTCTAACTATAGAATTAAAATCGAAATCAGATAAGAATAATAATAAAATAGAAATCAGATAAGCACCAACAAAAATTAAAAACAAGGTGCTATCAAATTATAGTCCGAGGTCAAAGATATTATATAACGGAAAAAAGGAAATACGTTACTAGCTAACGAAAATTGGGGCGTCAAAAACTTCCAAATTAAGACGATTTTTTATTGTTCTCAAATCAAAGTCGGTTCAACTGAATCCCTTGAAAAGCAGGTTAGGCGCAATTTCGATTTGAAAAATGGCTATTTGTTTCACGTAAATGTTTTCCATACCTGTTGGTGTTTTCCATACCAAATCAGATCTAGACTATTTTGTTAGTAATAACTGCAAATGGCTTGATAATTTAAACGTATAACTAGCGTTTAAATTATCAAGCCATTTGCAGTTATTACTAACAAAATAGTCTGGATCTGATTTTCGACGTTCATTACAATAAAAGTAAAATATCTAATGTATATCATTGTCCGAGATAAAAACTAGGCTATTAAGGTGTACAAACCCATTCTTGACCACTGTGCCAATTTAGGAACAGTTATGATTTCAGGGTACATTTAAAAAAACATAATTTATGGCTAGTCACCCGCCTATTATTTCGTTGTGCAGTTAAGATTATGTTGGTTTCGCATAAAAATCAATGACTGAGTATTATGTTTATAAATATTCGTTTTTTTAAGTGTTAAAGTTTGTTATTGTTACGACAGTGGAGGCAGGTGTACTCTTTTTACTATTTGATAACATTGGTAATTAATTATTTTATTATTACTTACGTTATCATAAGATAAACAAATTACGTAGCACATAAAAGTATTCTGATAATAATAATAGTAATAATTTATTTATTGATTATAGTAGTAAACATAAATGCAGCAGCGATAGCTCAGTAGGGAGACCAACAGACTGCAATGCAGAGGGTCTTGGGTTCGAACCCACGTCGCGCACCTCTGACTTTCGGAAGTTATATTACTTTTCGAAATTATGTGACTATTAATTGACAATTATCGCCTGCTCCGTGCCTCGGAGAGCACATTAAGCTGTCGGTCCCGGCTGTCATGAACATCTATGGTAGTGGTTATTGGGAAGTCTGTGCCCTATAATATTCTGACACTGGTCTAGCCTTAGGGTATCGTTAGCCTTCGGGTTGCGGAGGTCAGGTGGCAGCCGCTCCGTGTAAAAACCGATATCCAGTCAAATCCGGTTAGACCAGAAAAGCTGACCCCAAGTGACTTGGGAATAATAAAGGCTAGGGAGAAGAAGAGTAGTAAACATGAATACAGTCCGTAAAGTACTGTAATATTAAGGTAATATAATATGGGTGCCTGTACTAGGGTAAACCTGTGCATCACTTACAATATACTACTAGGAACTAAGTTACATACAAAAACACTCTTGCTTCTTAGGTCCATATCTATAAAAAAATAGACAAATCCCTCAGAATACAGAGATTACATAGACATGAGTGCAATGATAAAGTATATGACTATATTCGTAAATTAACATACGATGAAACCGAAGGCTTATTAAGTTTAATACAGTAACAGTAATTTTCACTCTCACCCTCCGACACACACACACAAACATCCTCATTCCACACACAGGGAGGCATTTTTTACACTTTTTTACATTTTTTTAAATTTTTTACATTTTAAATTGTATTTTTATCAAATTTAGTGACTTTTTCTTTAATACCATTTTTCTTTTTTGTATTGTTATTATGATTTATTATTATTATTTTCATTTGATTAATGTTATTGTTAATTTTCTCTTTAGTACTATTATATAATTTGTACTATACCAAGGGGTGGGGACCTGGTGTCCTGAAACACAGGCTTCGAGCCTAGCTTAGGCACCAGTCTCCCACAATATATGTTGTAAACCGAATTATGTAATATTTGTAATACTGTTTATTTAATATGTGTATATTGTGGTGAGAAAATAAACGTTATTATTATTATTATTATTAATTAGCCATACTTATTGTATTAATATATGCAAAAATAGGCTAATATTATAATTATTATCATGGAAGTTGTTATTACTTATTTAACAACAATCAACAAATCTTCAGCATCCTCATAATTTACAGTTTATAAGTACCGACAGACTATCCGCTTAGATCTTACATAACTTAGGTCATATATAAGTGTTTGTTTATTTATCTTGTTATAAAGAAAAGGTCCTAAGTAAGTGCAGTAAGTTTGCATGCAATGCATAAGAGCGGAGAGACGTCACTGTTTCAGAGATTGCGTAGTAGCACCAACAGCATTCTGCAAATGATTGCTTCCCGTAATGATTGTCCTATACAGGCACACTGGGTAGGCATCATTACGGGAAAACTGTAATGTATGCTTAATTTATTTCTTTTTACTAACATAGTTTGTAAGAAAATTGTTACTAACTCATATGGATTATGTCCGAAATAAATGTTTTATTATAAGAATATATAGTTACCCAAACATAGATGTAGCAATATTGGCACATTGCAATTTTTTTTCATGCTTCATTTATTGGTTTTATCTAAATTAATATTATAAAGAGGAAACATTTGTGTTTTTGTATGTATGTTTGTAATGTTTTCACACAAAAACAATTGGACCGATTTCAAAAATTATTTCACCATTAGAAAGCTGCATCTTCACTGAGTGATATAGGCAATATAACATTTCCAAAAAAATAGGGATCCTTAATAAAAATGCAATAATATAACCCAAGGTGTGAAAAAATTGGTCATAAAAAATCTGTCATCACGTGCGCTGCGGACACTATTGATGATAGAACAAAAAAATGTTCTACAGTATTATAGAACGTATCAATACCTACAAAAAAGTCTGCAATACCATATGTCCAACTACTGTTGTTATGCTACTATAATTACTTTTTTACATTGTAAATGGTGATAAAAGTGCCGACAATAATCAAACCATATTATTCATACCTCTGTATTAATCCTTATCCCATTAAATGATATTTTATTAAAGACCGTTTCAATACCCGTAAAATACTTCTTAAATTATTAAAATCGGACATTTCATTCAAAAGATATAATTCTTTAGATATAGTAGGTAGTTTCTAAATATTAGTAGGTAGTTTTTAAGTATTAACTATATATATATAGCTAACTACACCTATATAGGTGTAGTTAGACTTATTAATTTCTTTAGTTGTAGTTTTATTTATTAAAATTAGATAAAAAATTAAAAGTAGGTATTGGGTAATAAAGTAAAGTCCACGCGGACGAAGTTGCGGGCAACACCTAGTTGTCTACTAATTAAATAATTTATGGAATATATTTTGTAATTTTCATTTGGCTTTAAATGGGTTAATTGTGTGATGACCACGAAACCAAGGCCGAGTAGCAAGTATAATATAGCTATTCTTCCCTTCGCCAAATTGAAGGGAAAGGGAAGACTCGGTCCATGACGCTACCAAGTAACGAGATTTAAGTGAGCATGACGATCCTTGACGCTCGAAGTCGGTATAGAAAATAATTTCAAACATTAAATGATGTAAAAATACCTAAAACATTGTTGAGAAGATGACGTAGTCCATGACTGACATGATTTGTTTCTCTTTCACGGGTATTGCCCTAATACGTTAGGAAAATGGCTTTCACGGGTATTTCCCTAATACATAAGGAACATAATAATTGTAAACTTTAGATATAAAAATTATGCATGCTGTGTTTACCTGTAAGAGATTGTTACGTTAGTAAATGAGTTTTATGAATGTATCACATATTGTAACAGTGTAATCAATTGTTGGTGAACCTTATGAATAAAATAAAAATGAAATACCCGGGCCTTTAGGAGGCTTATACGGAGATATGGGTCCAAAACGCAAAGGCCCTTCGAGAGTTTAAATTTAAAGTGAGAGGAGACAGTTACCGAGAAAATAGCTGTGGCAAGTGTAGGAGACTATTCCTACATATGGAATCTAATTATTCTGGTCTATGAGGATGGGTGTTTAATGGTTTGGTAAAATACAAACTATAGTTAATAAATGGCGTCTGCCTGATATACTGTCTCAGTACAAAGTCGGATTGGCAGACGGTGACTCGCCGACTCACTAGATGGGCCCCCTGAATAGTCACCATATACATACAAGCCTTAAAAGTAGCAGGGAGCAACAACGGTGTGAGTGGCTAGAGGTGTCGAGCGGTACTGCGCCAGTTTCACCATCATGGGTCTCGTGAAAACAGAGACCCGGAGTGGGTTTCCCCGTAGTTATGTCCTTGAAAATGACACTTCCACCCCCAAGCATATAGCTCTAGCGGCCTCCCTCTGACCCGCTGACCAAGGCAAGCCAGAGTTGAGAGTCCTATGGGCGCTCTTGAAGTTCCACCCCAGCCAACCAGTAAAAGCAAGCCGAGGACGAGGTCCTAACCGACTCTCTGAGGCATTCAGGAGCGCAGTGTCGCCACTCACATTCAGCTCGCCACAAGCTACTCTGAGGTTTGTGCGCTTTAAGTTAACCTGGTGATACATTTTTTGTTTATATCACAAGGTGAAGGTGATATTTTAAAATCTAAAGTACTATTGTGGTTTTAAAATGTTTTGTTTTATGCTACTATACATTTAAACACAGAGTGATAATTTCAATGGAAATGCAATTGAATGACACATACACCGTTTGTTTTCTATGTAGAAGATAGCAATAACATAGGTAAAGACAAACTATTTCAGTTATTATCATCAGAGCTCACGTGGTTTCCATCATGTACATAACAACTGATGAAACTCGAAGCGGTGTTACACAAACTCTTATCTCGTTGCGACGGTTTTAAGTTTAAGTTTGTACTAAACTAAAGATTCTAATCTTTTTGCAGTATGCTATTTAAACTTGCAAAACTTAATTCGTTACGTGACTGCAGGCGATACTGAAGCGTTTCGAAATTCACAGAAATTTCAAATTTTAACTTAAAGCATTTTGCTTTGCTTAATACCAAAAAGTCATAAGTAGTGATAAGTTCTTTAAGTTTTATTAAAATTGGTTGAGTCTTTAACGAAAATTATAAACATAAATAAATTTAATAGCTTGTATAGCTTTGCAGGATTCGTATAAGGTTTTGTTTTTTACATAAAGCTAAATATATTGAGGTCTTCATTAGAGACGGTCAACCCCTTGGCCACAAACTTTTGACTCAGTACTATATACAATTACTTAACAGGATTTATCAATAATATTTGAAATCGAATTCACAACTAAAATCTCACTGAAATTAAACTGCTATATACAGATTTTATCGCGTTGTTTATTTGACACTTAATTACAAAATTTTGAAAATTGTTGCACTACTACTACTATTAAACTTTACTAATTTTTAAGCTAATTAAATTATTATTAAAACATCTTCTTCATCTTAGTCTCCCCGTGACCATGGCTGCTAAAAAGCAACCGAAACGTCGGGGAAAGTGTAAAAATAAATTAAATCTAAATAGTTTTAATAATAATTTAATTAGCTTAAAAATTAGTAAAGTGTAATAGTAGTAGTAGTGTAACAATTTTCAAAATTTTGTAATAAAGTGTCAAATAAACAACGCGATAAAATCCGTATATAGCAGTTTAATTTCAATGAATAATATTCGCGTAAATAGAAGACAATATTATGTAAAATCTCACTATTGGCAAACAGTAAGAGCAATATTTTCTATCAAAATCTAAAGAGCCTTCAACAGAAGTTAATGTCTTTTTGATTTAGATGTAAAGGATGTTGATAGAAAAGATTAAGAATATTTTTGTAGTCTATAATCTATATTTGTATTAATTTAAAGAATTGACATCATTTTTATTTAACTTCAGTAAAATCCAAGTCCTGTCAAGCTTTGTGAAGAAATTTTCCACTACATATTTATTTATTTTAGATTTCAATCTGGAGGCAATACTTTTCCATACACATTCCATGGGAGGATCGATTTTTATATACCAGTACGTGTTCAGTTAATAAGTTTAGACGCCTTTGGCTGTACGCGTCTTGAATGTAGCCAAAAGCCAAATAATCGAACACCAGTGCAGGCAAAAGTCTTCCTTATTCTTTAGAAGGTTAGGTTCTTCTGGAACGCAAGGCTTTGTTGGTGATGGAACTGCACATCGAGGGTGGACGTGACCTGTCGGCTTCTGAGTGCCGATATATTAGAGCCAGGTCAACTACAGGCCCTGATGTGATATAAACTGCCAGAATGACGGGAGGAAATCACGGCTATGGGTTAAACATGGCTGTTTTAACAAGATGTCTTGTTGATTGAGGGAGAAATTGTGTTGATGGTACGGCTCTAAAATGTGTTAATTGAGGCGTTTCAGAATGAATATCGAATTGATTTTGACTTGTAACAAAAAGTTAAGATTGATTGATTTGTGATTGTACTGCCTAAGTGGTGCAGCAGTGTAGTTAATGCGACAAGTGTTCATGAGGTCTCGAGCTCAATTTCCAAGTCGAGCAAAGTTTTATTGGGTTTTCTGGCAATCAATTATTCGTAGTAGTACGGCAGGCTCGCCTTAGATCGTGAACCATCTCCGGTTTTTGCCATTAAACGAGGTTATAATACAGCTCTGCCTAAATCTTCTGCACCAATTCTAGGAATCAAAATTGCATTTTCTCGTATTCCATACTATTCACATATAAAGAATAATTCCTGTAACATTAAACAAATATTTTTTGGTGACACAATTGTTTGTCCCGTGAGGGATTCGAACACACACAACTCCAGTGACGAGGTGACCACTTAAATCACTAAGTTATCCGTGAATAAAAGCAAAAGATGACTACAAACTAGAATGTTAAATCCTATTGCGTTTGTATAAAACGAATCCACGTACGTTTTTGGCGTTTGCATGAAATCCAAAATCTTTTGTAAAAATTCATGCTTGGCTTTTAGTCGATACAACCATTCAGTAGAGTTTCATTTCAACATTTTATATGTATAAAAATAAGTGCAATACTAACAAAACCTGCTTCACAATCGCTGGCAGGTAATCGGGGGAGATTTCGTACACCGCAAATTTCCAGCAACCACCTCAAAATGTTATACAATTTGCAACCATGTTCCCATCGCATAAGATTCATGTGCTTTAGACTACATCCTGGTTATCTTTATCACATTTTGCCAGGCGATCTACAACCTTATAATAATTTGCTATAAGGTTGTTATTGGTTTTAAAATTGACTGGCTAGCTGCCAAACTTAGTCAATTGATGGCAGCAGACTTGCATGGAACGGACAGCGTTGTGTAGTGTGGTTTCTGAACTGTTATTATTCATGCAACTGATACTTACAAAATACAGTGTCGACAGTATTTTCTGTCTCAAGATAATAAACAATACTGTTGTTGTATGTTTACCTTATTTGCGCTTCTTACGGTCAGAAACTACAATACCTTTTTTGAATTCATAATCTTCGTCAAATCAGTTTTTATGCATAGACGTAAGACGCTCTAACAAACAGCTGAATAATTGGAAAATGGTTTTATTTTCTTCATCAATTTATAATATTAGGCCTTTATCACCAAAGGGGTAAGCAGATTACAGCCACATTTGACCAACTATGATTTTAGATCTCACACAATAGGATGCACAACTATTACTTAAATCTGCTATCGAATATTTCTTAATACAAAAATACAATAACACTTTGGCCGACCAGGTAATCGGACTCAAGACCTCATGCACAACAGTCACCTTCACTGCCGCTGCACAACCGTTGCAGTCTTTATATACTCCTAATATATAAAGGTAATATAAAGGTAGTATAAGTTCAAGGTTTAGCAGTATATAGTGCATAAATGCTTTTGTATTATTTCACAGGAAACTAAGAACTAGGACGGACAAACAAACAGCTTAATCATACCAAAATGAGATTAATTTCCGCCTTTAGAGAAGCGCCTTCGCTCCCAAAAAGTATTTTGTTTTTGTATGAATGGTAACATTAGGAACATTACAAACAAAGAGGTAAGCATAAATGTATTAGTATAACGGTTCACATTTTACTCACTATGTTCGTAGATTCCACGTAAAGTACCCGGACTACAATATGGTCGCTCATTGTTTTTGTTACCTTATGTGTATGTGAGTAAATGCTCCTATTTTGCCTTGCCTGATGTGGCTAGGATAAAATATTCCATTATATTTTTCTTTTTTAATTTTAAGGCTAAGTATGTTCAATTCAGTAGTAGACAAATGATTGCAACATGGTTGCATCCTTACAAATATAATTTGTAAAACAAGCAGCATTGTAAAATTGGTGATTAAAAACAGTGGCCGTGAGTTTCTTGCCCGTTCTTCTCATTGAATCTACGCCCTTGCTTTACTGAACGTGGCAACAGATAAATGTAAATTTATATTATTGTTTAGTTAGTGTAACCTTGACGTTCATATGTGTTACTTCGTGACCTAAATAAATAAAGATATTTTGGTTTTGATTCTCTCGGATTTTCTCGGTGATACAAGTTGAGTTTGGGGACTAAAGATCCAAATTACTATTGTATTTTTATAATTAACAATGATCATTATATTTATTACATATTCTATTAGGTACGAATGCCAGCGACTAACGACTTACTCTATAACAAAATTTAAAAGTTTGTTTGGTTGAACGCGATAATCTAAGGAACTACTGGTTCCAATTGAAAACAGTGTTGGATAGTCCATTTATCGAGGAAGGCTATAAGCTATATAATATCACGCAACGACCATTGGAAGCGGAGCATCAATTAAACATTTTGCAAAAACGGAAAACAAAACTCTAATGTGACGCAGTTTACTTATAAAATTGTTTTATTATAACAATAAATCAATCTATCTTGATATGGTTAGGCAAACCCCACAATAACGGTGGTAAAATTTTTATTTGTCTGTATGTTTATTTATGCCCGTATCACTTCAACCATATTCACTTGAGGTTCAACTTACTATTCATATCAAGTTTGTTTTTTTTCTTTATTGTCAGAAATTTGATGCATAATATAACTTGTTTTTATTGGCATGTTTTTACAAAATATACCACGCAGAGTGCTCTGAAGAGTTATTCCACCTTATCCCGCCCTCCCCTTTCCTATCCAGAACAACGGGTGCTGAGCTAAGATGCCATCCTTACACGGCAGAGTCGATTAGAGCGCGCACCAACAAGTTTGGATCCTCATACCTCTGCCGAACGATCAAGGCATGGAATTCTCTGCCAATGTACGTGTTTCCTTCTTCCTTGAATCCTGGGTCCTTTAAGTGGGCGTGAAAAAGCACCTTCTCAGGCTTTCAAAGCAGGGACCTCACCATCACCTCAGCTGCTATGAGGATGGTGTAGAGGCCTCTACTCTTGAACCATATGATTGCTTACCTTCAGGCGGAGTGTGGTCATTATGACGAGCAAAATAAAATAAAAAAGACATGCGAGTTGTAGCCCGGGGATAAACAGGCAAAAGTCAGAAGAATATATACGAGGCATTGGATCGTTGCAGTGAACTACTATTGCAATAAATCTTCTACAATGGCATCACAGTAACGCGTCGCAAAACTGACTCCGGCATTATCATAACTCGCGCGTGCATTATGTGGCATTAGGTGCCATTGTGTTCCAGTGCATGATGGGGACATACGACATCATGCATAGCCTAAAGTGTAACAGTATGCAGATGTTTGTCACTGACTCTTTGGTTGTATGACGTAGTGGCTTAAGTAAGCAATTCACCACTGCCACACGGAAAAAAAAAGGTGTGTGCTACACATATAGTTGTTTCAAATCTATTTGTTCTTGGTGTCCGTCGGTTAAATGTTTGTAAAGTCTCCCCGAGACTCAGAAATTAATCGTAGAGCGGGATTTGCAATATTTTAGGCAAGAAAATAAATAGATGTACAGACCGGCAAATTCAATTACATGCATCACTACAATATGAAAGAACGGGTTTCAATATACATATAATATCAGTCCTGTACATAAACCGTTCCACTCCTGGCTAGGAGCCTCTTCTCAGTATAATAAGATAAGGCCCGAGTTCACTACACTGGCCCAGTGCAGATTGATATAATTGGCATGTCTTCGAGAACATTATCGGGAACTGTCAGACATGAAGGTATTTTCACAAATTTCTCTTCTCCACTAACGTAAGCGAGCGAAATAACTATTCTATACGCATGAAACTTTGAGAAGCATGCCTTGAAATTAAACTGAAACTCTGTGTGGCAGTCAAATGGTTACCTACTAGGTAGTTTTCCCGCAGTTTCACCCGCGTAAGTCCTGTGCCCGTGTGAATATCGGGTTTCACCCCTTTCACTCCCTTCAGGGTGGAATTTCCAAAAAATCCTCTCTTAGTGCTCCCCTACACTCTCCAAGGAACATACATGCCAAATTTCAGCTTCTCGCGTTCAGTAGTTTCGGCTGTGCGTTGTCTGTCAGTCACTCAGTAACGGAAGAGTTTTATATATATAGATAGGTATTATTTTATATATAATGTTTAACATTGTATATAAAACATTTTCTAAAACTATGAGATAATTTAATTTGTGTTCATGACAAATGGACGCAGTACTTGTGTATCTTAACTGCTTAACTTAACTGCACGTGTGCTGACGTATGTATGATCAGCGCAAATCGTTGCCTGCGCATTTTCGGGATTGACTACGTATTAGAAAATTAATGGACATTTAATGATTGCACAGCGATAGCTCAGTGGGGAGACCAACAGACTGCAATGCAGAGGGTCCCGGGTTCGAACCCACGTCGCGCACCTCTGACTTTCAGAAGTTACATGACTTTTCGAAATTATGTGCGTATTGATTGACAATTATCGCCTGCTCCGTGCCTCGGAGAGCACGTTAATCCGTTGGTCCCGGCTGCCATGAACATCTATGGCAGTCGTTATTGGGAAAGTCAGTACCCTCTAATATCCTGACACTGGTCTAGCCTTAGGATATCGTTAGCCTTCGGGTTGCGGAGGTCAGGTGGCAGCCGCTCCGTGTAAAAACTGATATCCAGTCAAATTGTCGGCCTCGATGGCGTAGTGGTTTGTGTAACCGACTGCCACGCCTGAGGTCGCGGGTTCGATTCCCGCACAAGTCAAACATTTGTGTGCATGAACATGGATGTTTGTCTTGGTCTGGGTGTTTCTATGTATAATAAGTATGTATTTACAAAAAAAAAGCATATGTGTATGTTTATCAATTGTCTAGTACCCATAGCACAAGCTCTGCTTAGTTTGGGCTAGATGGTGTTGTGTGAATGTGGTAGAATATTATATATTATTATTATATTAAATTTAGACCATAAAAGCCGACCCTAAGTGACTTGGGAATAATAAAGGCTAAGGAGAAGATAATGATTGCACGGGTGGCTTAGTGGTTTAATTAGTCGCCTCAACACTGCCACTACGCAGAGTGCTGTGGGTTCAATAATTACACGGCACAAACAATTGTGTGATCCGGAAATAGTTGTTTTGGGTCTGGATGTAATTTCTGTCCGTTGTTTTAATGTTTGTAAAGTCCCCTTAGATACAGGAATTGTTCCTAGCGCCTTATTATAAATTATTATTGTAATATATTTATTTTAAAGTACTAGTTTTCCCGAGGCTTTGCTTGGGTTAATGTAGAATTTAACAATGAATGTCTTAAAATCGCCAAGTATTTAACTTCTTATTGACATCTTACTCATATTTGTTTCATCTACTTATAGTTTTATCTACAATAATAAATATATTTAATTTATAATTCGTATCTGTAGTTATAAAAAATTGACATGTATATTTGTTTAATTTATCTTTAATCTGTGTTTGTTATTATCTGTAAAAATTTAAAATTCTGTATTTTTTGTAGTATAATGGTATTAATTTGGACTGTATTAGACGCTCATAATCACTATTGAGGTGTTGTTGAAAATCAGCGCTGTATCGCAAGCGGTGCAGCATTATGCTGAGCAACATCTCATTTTAATGAACACTGCGACGCACATTGAACAGCAAGGGCTCCATGTATAAATGTGTATTCTATATTATATATAATAATATATGAAATAATAGTATATGTAATTAATTAACGTATTATAATGTAGTAATTCAAATAGGTATCTAATAATGTATATAAGTTTTATTTTTATTACTATCAATTTATAAATACATTTATTACTGTTACACACAAATTTTGTACTATAATACATAGGTTTGATTGTGTGTTGCAATGCTTCATTAAAATAAAATATTTATTTATTTCTTTCTTTCTTTCTGTCCCTCGAGAATAGTATGTCCGTTTTTGTACCCTTAACAACTTGTTTGCTAAATTTCATAATGATCGGTCGAGTAGTCAAGACGTGAAATCGTAACAAACAAACTCACAATCCCATTTATATTATTAGTTAGGATGTAGAACATCGTGGTTTGATTCACCTCTCTCAATGTCGCTCGTTATTAAATCAGTTCTGTATATATGTATATGCCACTAAATTCTCCGTGGACACAACATATTGTGTTATTTGTTGTGAACATTAAAATGTCGCGATAAAAATTTATTATCCAGTCCTTCACAGTAACATAAAATAGAGTTCATTTTATGAACAGTGAGACTTCCATTCTTGATAATATTTTATGTGTTAGCAATGGGATATACTGATACTTTACGACTATGCTTAATATCTTACTAGATATCTGTTAAATAAAATATCTATATGGTTGAGGATGAAAAGATCCTATACTCGAATCCGGGTCTGGTCCAACAAGAAGTTAGTGGGTTCGTCTGTCAAGAAATTCTTCCTGTAAAGTAAAAAAGTTAATGTTCTCCCAAATTTTTCTCCTATCATGTCGAATTAGTCCATCCATAGTCCCATCAGACTATGAGAGTGAGGAAATAAAGAGTCCATTTTTGTCTGCGCACGTTCTTGTGCACTATAATATTGCTGCACTAGTCTCTGATAAGATTGACTCCAAAAAAATTGTATGTAATATGAGTTCCTTAATCCTTCCACAACTGTGTAAAACATGCTTATTTATGTTGGTGGACTATAATAGCGTAACACTCATAATAAGAAGAGGCCCAGCAGTGGGACAAATTATAAATAAGGCTGATATAATTATATACAGCAGGGGTAGGCTCACAAGGTGGACCGTCGCCCTGGTAAGAGTCGCAAGAAGCGGTTGGATGCGGGTGGCCCAAGACCAGTATGTGTGGAAAATCTTGGGAGAGGCCTATGTCCAGCAGTGGACGTCTTTCGGCTGAGATGATGATAAATCTCTGAAGATATATGGATCAAGATGTATGCATCCCCAATTCTCTAGCTATTTAAAATCGTAAAATAGAGGAGAAATATATCGTCATCTATCAGCTACGTTTAAAGATACCAAACTATTATTAAGGAATTCCTAATTTTCCTTAAAATAATGTATAATACGTATGTATTTACAAAAAAAAGTATATATTATGTATGTTTATCCATTGTCTAGTACTCATAGTACAAGCTCGGCTAAGTTTGGGCTAGATGGTGTTGTGTGTATGTGATAGGATATTATATTATATTATTGTTTAGAGTGTTTCCTCTTCTCGAGCTTTGGCTCGGTATACTGAGTACCCGCCCTGAGACTCTCAGGGACAAGGTGGCTCAGTGCCCCCGCTAACATAAACTGTATCTCCTAAAACTTTGCTGACTATTGTTGATGTGTGTATTGCTGCCTGTTTTTGAATTATTGAAATGTTTATTTTGGTATCTAATATATCTATTTAGGTTTTTGGGTATTACTCCGGTGTCTCCTTCTACTATGGATATTATTTCTGTGGGTGTTTACCATAGTCTAGTAATTTCTTTCTTAAATGCATGGTATTTACTAAGCTTTTCTATTTCTTTTGCTCTTATGTTGTAATCAGATGGTACTGTAATGTCTATCAGGTATGTTCTATTTTCTATTTTATTTATATATATTATGTCTGGTCTATTGTGTACTATGGTAATATCTGTTTGTACCGGTATCTCCCACATATATTATATTATATTATAATGATTATGCAACACTGTCTAGACTGGGCTTTAAACTCGGCACATCGCAATGAATAGTAAGCGCTCAAACCACGGGGCTAACGAAGCAGTCAACATTTCTACTACCTGATTATAAAGTTTGAAGCTAACTTTTGCTGCACAGCGATTGTCGGACAAGCACGTTGCAATTTACAACTATGTCGGGTTGTACGCTATAGCTCACTAGATAATACATGTACATGAAGTTTAATTAATGCTGGACTGTTCTCTGTGGCGCAATGGTAGTAAATGCGACTGTGGCACGTGAGGTCTCAGGTTCGAGAGCGGGCTCAGAACAAAGGTTATTGAGATATTCTTCAAGAAATTCTCTGTTGCTAATGAGGAATCTTTAATATTAACAGTGAAAAATGGCAATGAATTGCCGTAAATCTTAGAGATCGAAAAAATGGTACCACTTGACCTTGAGGACAGAGGTCAAAAGTCATAGTCATTTCGGGGGTATATCGACTATGCTGAGTCGAATGGCGTTGACCGCGAGTCTCTAGCTCTTACGGTTCTTGAGTTGAAAGTTGTATAACAGACAGACGGACGGACAAAGCTGTTGTATAAGAGTTTTTTGAACTCTAAAAATGCAGTCACATATCTAGTATTGTGCCCGGTACGGCGATATGCTCTCACCCTATTACATGCGATAAAAAGCTATGGCTAACGACATGTGGATATTACACATCCTTTGGGATATATGTATGCGTAAGAATATGTATGTATGAAAATACCAATTTTTTTGTTTGTCCTTCTGATAGAGAAACAAGATGGAGATACAAACTATTAAACGTTATATTTGCTTATCGCTAATTATTATTAGTAATTCGCAGCACAGATTTTAATGCAATTTAGTATTGTAAATACAAAAAAAACTAAAAACCCAACACATTTAAACAAGCAAAAGACGTTACTAACAGAAATAACATCAGAAATCCGAATAGATTAGTGTTGGGCTTAATACCTAGAACAAGCCGGCTACAGAAAAATAGTCTTTCGATGTGCGTTAAAGTTTTTAACAAAATTCCGGATTGTTTCAAAACATTGCCTATAAATAAATTTAATCAAGTGTTGAAAAAATGGCTGATAGGAAATGCGTTTTACTCGGTTCAAGAGTTTTTAAATCAAAACAGTACCTAGAAACGCTTATCCGAAGTAATCCATACACAGAAACCAGTAAAAATATTGTAATGATGTACTTAAAATATTATGCTTTTCCGCTTTAACATTTGTTAATATTTGCATACTGTATTTATAGCTAAATAGGCTTGTTCTCTTGAATTGTTACAAACCACCTTATGTATCACCCTGTTTAAAGCAAATAAATAATTTCTATTTCTATTTTATGTTATTTTATTTTTATTTTATTTGGGAAACAAACTGATAGAATTTTTAAGTATGGAGATAGCTTCGACTTTACAAGGATAGCTGTATTATAAAGATACAAAACAAGTTTTGGATAAAAGTTCTATCTATATATTGATACGTGAAGCAAAAATGTTGTACCCCTTTTTATGGATGGCGGAATGTGAAATTTGGCACAGTTAAAGTTTATATCAAGAAGAAGAGGCGATTCCTAATATTTTTATAAAATATGCATTAGAAATACATTAAATTAATGAAAAAACACTACACGCACACAACCATGCATATCACACAAGCCAATCGCGTTCGTAGTATTTCGACATTGTTCGGCTGATGTCGTAGAATTCTTTGTAACTATGGTTGCATAACTATGTGGAATAGGTGACTAAATGAAATGTGATTATAAGGGTATAGTTATAGGCAATAAAACCTTAATAACGATCAAAGTTAAAATTTAAATCAATTATTGGCGAATTTTGATCACTTGGCGACCGCTAGTTAATATAATAACGTTAGTGTCTAAATATGTTTGGTACTTCATCAAGAGTAAAATACTCAGCAGGTTTGGATTAAATTTGACCCACAAATAAATCTTATCCTAGATTAACACATAGGATAGATTTTATTCCAGCGTACATCCCAGTGAGATTTATGTGAAAATAAACTAGTTACCTATAAATTCTTTCAGTATAACAAGTGCTCGTTTACTCAAAGGGGATAACTGTGCACACATACATAGGTAATACCTTCACGTATACAGTTATGTGTGTTGACGGTGTGGCGCCTTGTCGGAGGTGCGAGCCCTCGTCGTGTGACGGTGACGCACTGGGAACAGGAACAATGTGATTATTGTGCCGTTTCACTAAAGTGTAAGGTATAAGAGACAAGCGGGTAAGCAAGACAGAATTAAATATTAAAATCTGTAATTTGCTTGAAATCTAACCCTGTCTTATCTTATTTCGGGGGCCAATCAGTGTAGACCGGCGACACTTTGACATAGTGGGATCTTTTGTGTCGGCCCCGAGATCTATCCCTGAGCTATCTCCCTATGAATGTACTGCATCAGTCGCAGCGTGCACTTCAGAGAGAGAAGCCTGTAGTCTTCAGGGTTCGGAAATGCCAATGCCATCAGACGCATCCTTAGTCCAGGCAACGCGTCACATTCACACAGTAGATGTGATATGGACTCGTCCTGTTTACCACAGGCTCTGCAGATCAAATTGTTTGCCAAACCTAATCTGCACGGGAAGTCGTTGGTGCCAAAATGGCCAGTGAACGCTCCTGTGACCAGGCGTATTTGGCCCTTGTTGTACCCGCAGAACTTCCGGGTGAAGCCCGTGGCTCTGTTTGCAATGAATTTCACTCCATCCACTCCAGCCTATGTTTATCATTGCCACGTCAAGCCATGCCATGCCAATCTAACCCTAACAAATATTATAAATTTAAAAGTGAGTTTGTTTGTTTGTTGCGCTTTCATGCCTGAACGATCATCATGAAATTTCACATACACGTTATCAGGGGTACAGAATAGGACCATTTATTCAGGAAGAAGGACTATTACTAACCTTATCTACATACATGCTAGCGAAACCGCGGGCAATATGTAGTAGAAAGATAATTGTGTATTGTCATCAATCACTCAAGACGTTAAGCGTATTTTGAAAGGCTCGTGGGCACAGCGTTTTATATAGCGACTGCTGTGCAAGAGGTCTTTAAGAAAAATATTATACAGCTGGTCTTCCGGCACATGTGTGCCATTAGGTCCTTCAAACGTAGTGTGAAGAAGCATCTGGGTTTGACACTGACGACGGCTAGAAAACGTCATCTTCTCGTCGTCTATGTCTCTGGAATGTAATTGGGCTTTCCATCAGGTCCGTTACAATCACGTTGGCGGGTCAATATTAAAAAAAAAGAAACAACGTTAGATGAGGGAAGGATACTTCCCGGGATCGCAGAGCAGTGGCTTATTCTTCAAGTGTTTTTTTAGTTGGGTATATTATAAGAAAGGAAAACGACTATCCTTAAAGCAGTACTTGAACCTGCGATCTCGACAAACCGCATAATCCCTTTGCTAACTAAGCAATTCAGGGTCTTATGTCAGGGATTTAAATTCTTTTCTGCGTTTCCCATCTAAAGCAATGCTATGCGCCATATATCGCATATGCATCGACTGCACGGATGGCTAAGTGGTTTAAGTGGTTACCTCACAACTGCTACTGCGCCGAGTGTTGTGGGTTCGAATCCCACACGGGACAAAACTTTGTGTAATTCGCAAATCGTTGTTCCCCGTCTGGGTGTTCTATGTGTTCGTTGTTTGAATGTTTGTCAAGTCCCCCGCGATTCAGAATTTATTCTTAGTGCGGCAGTTGACTTATAAAAAGAAAACAAAGTTATCAGCAAGTACATACATATATCGTTTGTATCAATTGTGAAGATGAATACGGTCTAATTTCTAGTATACTAAGACTTGTGATTATCTATATAATAATAATATCAGCCCTGTATTAAACTGTCCCACTGCTGGGCACGGGCCTCTTCTCACTGTGAGAAGGGTTAGGACATAGTCCACCACGCTGTCACAGTGCGGGTTTGCAGACTTCACATAATATCTTTGAGCGCATTATTGAGAACTCTTATAACTGCAGGTTTCCTCACGATGTTTTCTTTCACCGTTAAAACAAGCGATAATTAACTATTTAATACGCACATAACTTCGAAAAATCTGAGATGCGGCGCCTTGGGATTGAACTTGAAAACTCTGCGTGACTCTGTTTTTTATGGGGTTTGACCAACACTTGTCGCATGCGTGCAGCCAAATGTTTCTATTCTTTCTTTTAATCACATGCCGCTTCAGTTCACCCTTTGCGCCACCATCTCAAAGGAGTGTCAAGAGAAAAACACGAAAAATGCCGTCCACCTGGTGTCACCATTGTGCCGTCCGAGCGTCATTGTAGCGCTTAATGTGCGGACTCCGCTCTCTGCGCAGAACATCGTCTTTGTTCACATGACGCGATGTTTTGTTATAAGAACAACCAATCGTGTTTCTCTTTTAACGGCTATTTATAGGAGATGAAATATTATATAAAAGTTATAAAATAATGCTAGGGTTGGAAGCAGCGATAACCTAAAAAAAGACCTATGGACTGCCACGCGGGGTTCTCGAATTCGAACACGTATCAGCACACACACGTTAACAGTCCCCATACAATTGTTTCAAAACACGCCATTATTAGATCATTGGTACACACAAGGCATAAGTCTACAGGAAAACAATAACGACTTTAACAAGTCCGTGGTCCGAGATCCCATAGATTAACAGAGCTCGTGTGCCCCATGGGGTAGGGATATGGACTCGGCGGAACCGTTCCCCGTGTACTACATACGGTACACCGGACTGTTAACGTGCTAAATGGTGACTAATCACTCGCTTAAGCGGTGACGTTAAATATCGTGAAGAAACTTGCAAGTTTGAGAGTTTCTTATAATGTTCTCGAAGATACATATAAAACGCCTGTAAAACTGCTCTGAGCCAGTGTGGTAGGCTGTGACGGGTGACCTAATTATTTATTTATTTGGACAAACAGTAGCTGTTATATGATTTCTACGTAACTAAATAGCATTGCTAAAAAATGCCTAAATGCACAACATTTTAAGGCGTCACAACATGCATTATTATGAAGTTACATTAGTATCAAAATATATAAAAGAAGAGAGAAAAAAAAAAAAAAAAAAAAATGAGAAATAACAATATGTATGTAAGTATCTTATGTGGGGGCCAGTCAGTGCAGACCGGCGACACTTCGACCCAGTGGGATCTTTTGTGTCGACACTCTCCCAATAACGACTGCCATAGATGTTCATGGCAGCCGGGATTGACGGCTTAACGTGCTCTCCGAGGCACGGCAAGGCATAATAATAAGTAAAATATTTGAAAATTAAAAAAAGCAAAAAATATTATCAATATTGTAATGAAAAAATTAACAATATTTTAGGGATCTTTTCAGTCTAATCTTAACGACCTTAGACAATTTTTTAAACGTATTTTATTTTATCCACAAACACGTCCTCTTTACTTACCTACTTATAAAGAGTAGAGACCGTGTCAATAGGATTTATAAACAGGCCTGAAATTATTAGTATAATAATTTTTGTCTGCACCTACGCCTGTGAACTACTACTAATTATATGCGTAGATGCCTACGAAACATATAAATATACTTTTGGCATACGCGTGTATTCAAGAAACGGTCGTGTTCACAATATTTTTTAATACAGTATTGCAAATTGACGATGACGTTAAGGATGGTGTATTGATTTAAGTCGTCATCTCAAGTTCAATCGAAATAAAGTATTGTATGTCCACTAAAATATGTTCCGAATTATTTGTATCTGTTATGTAAGCTCTGCTGCGATACAGAGTATTGAATTCTGTAAAAATTGTCCGTAAAAATATCTACAAAGGAAAGATTTACTGAGACCTGCTCAAAAGACAAACACAGCGCCTCTTAACAAGCCTCTGGAAGCCATACTTACCGCAGAAACACAACAAAAGTTTGGAGCTTCAGCAAAATGGAAATAATTGCCCAGTCGGCTCACTGCAGCTTTCAGGCAATTCAACATAGACCTTCCTTTCTTAATACAGTCCTCTCACAATAATTATGAATAGGACATTGAAATTAAACTACTTTATAAGATTTTTTTCGCGTAGTTCATTTTAAATTATTATGGGCGCAGCAGCGATAGCTCAGTGGGGAGACCAACAAACTGCAATGCAGAGGGTCTCGGGTTCGAACCCACATCGCGCACCTCTGATTTTCGGAAGTTATATGACTTTTCGGAATTATGTGCGTATTGATCGACAATTATCGCCTGTTCCGTGCCTCGGAGAGCACGTTACGCTATCGGTCCCGGCTGCTATGAACATCTATGGCTGTCGTTATTGGGAAAGCCAGTACCCTCTAATATCCTGACACTGGTCTAGCCTTAGGGTATCGTTAGCCTTCGGGTTGCGGAGGTCAGGTGGCAGCCGCTCCATGTAAAAACTAATATCTAGTCAAATCCGGTTAGACTAGAAAAGCCGATCCCAAGTGACTTGGGAATAATAAAGGCTAAGGGAGAATAAGAGAAGAAGATGTACGGATTTTATAAAATCCGTATAAAGTTGTTTTATTTCAATGTATAACTTTGATATTATGAATAGGGTAGTATATAAGTATTAAGTAAATATTAGTATATTTATTATAACTAAGTATATTTTGCATTGTATTTTCCTGAAAGCCTTTTATAAGAGACTACTAGTTTTCCCGCGGTTTCACCCGCGTAAGTCCCGTTCCCGTATGAATATCGGGTTTCACCTCTTTCACCCCCTTCAGGATGGAATTTCCAAAAATCCTCTCTTAGTGCTCCCTACACTCTCTAAGGAACATACATGCCAAATTTCAGGTTCTTGCGTTCAGTAGTTTCGGCTATGCGTTGTGTGTCAGTCACTCAGTAACGGAAGAGTTTTATAGATTAAAATCATACAGGACAACGGATACATTTTGTATTGTACATATTATATTTGCCTCGGTGGTGTAAATGCAACTGGCATGATGTCTCGTGTTCGATTTGTGGGTTGAGTAGTTTTATTAAGACTTTTTAGTAAGAAATTTGCAGTATTAGTGTATGTCTATTTTAGGCAACATTAACATGAAAATATAATTGGCTGCTTAAAACCTTTTTTATTGCTGATGTAGGTATGTAACAATTGTGTTCATTGTTTAGAATAAATTGTAGAAAGATTTTTCTGCGTTACAATAACCAATTTAACTAAAAACGATGGCTTTCTTAGATGGAAAAGATCACCTGCGTCCTTTACCAGTACAAAACTGGTACTGGTACTAGTCCCATGAGGCAGGCATTTCCATTACATAATAATAATAATATCAACCCTGTATTAAACTGTCGCACTGCTGGGCACGGGCCTCTTCTTAATGTGAGAAGGGTACCTAGTCCACCACGCTGGCCTAGTGCGGGTTGGCAGACAAAAAACACTATGGAGAACCCTCAGATATGCATGTTTCCTCAAGATGATTTAATACACATATAACTTCAAAAAGTCAGAGATGCGCGCCTTGGGATCGAACTCGAGACCTCTGCATGGCAGTCCAGCGGTCTCCCACTAAGCTATCGCTGCTGCTCCATTATCCATATGAGTGAGAGACAGTCTTAACAGCATTCTGAGAACTGATGCAGAGAATTTCCATTCTCCACTTTAAAAAAAGTTTGTCTCTAGGTTAATTTATACTAACACTAGGAAATAAGTTAAATTGTATTACTAAGTCTATGGATTCATTGGTCCGAAATAAAGATATATTATTATTATTATTATTATTACATAGTTGTTCAAAAATAGTTAAAAATAAACGCAGGCATCAAAACATTTGAAGTAAAGGTTTTTAACCGATCTAATGGTGTATCTAGTTTGGTAGCTGGATATTCGTAAACAACAGTATAATTGTGTAAGTTGAGGTTCCTAGTCTAGTAGTACTGGTTTTAATCGTAACTAATATTTTACGCTTTCACGCTTTAATTATCGATTCTCATGAAATTTCGCATGTATGTTGCCACGGGTACAATGGGTAACATTCATCCATAAAAAAGTACTGTTTCTGAGGGTAGAAAATATACATAGGCTACATTTTCGCGAGCATAGCCGCGGCCAAAATCTATTAATCTATATCCTAATCCTAGCAAATATTATGAATGCAAATTTTAAGTTGGTTGTTTATTTGTTAATCTTTCACGACCGATCATTATGCAATTTTGCATACACATTGTCCGGGGTACGGAATAGGACATAGAGTCCCTTTTATCCAGAAATAAAGTACTGTTCGCGAGGGATAGTTTATTGACAAAATCTAGGTCAACGTGGACGAAGCCACGGGCAAAATATTGTAGATTATATAATTTTTAGCTGTAGTCTTATTATTCAGAGAGAAAATAGATGAAAACCTTTGTATAAACCTGGCCACATTTCCTCTAAATCAAAGATCAGCCATCGTTTGTTCGTATTATTTCTAAGTTCACTCAATTCGCAGCTATAAACACAATACGGCAAGAGCGTGTGTTCTTGACTTAGCGGTAAGGATGGCTATAGCGAAGGGACGCTAAAAGCCGATTACGGGTTCGTTATGGAAAGGGTAGACAGTATATTATGGATGCTTATAGCTATTGCGCTAAAATATTTTTAACGTAAGATTGTTGGTCATAGTTCGTCCTTTTGGTAGGTGTTTAGAGGGTAAGGCTGAATAAGCTTCGAAAAGCTTGGCATGCTCAACAAATCAAGACAGTATTTCACGCCGGCCCACAGCTTACTACTTTATAAGACGCAGGTTCGGCCTCACATAGAATACTGTTCTCATCTTTGGGCAGGGGTACCCCAGTAGCAACTTCTCCCTCTGAACCACATTCAACGGAGACCAACACGAATCGTCGACCGGCAGGATGTTTGAAATCGGCTAGATCCCTTGGCGCTGCGTAGAGATGTTACTTCTCTATACATCTTCTATCGCTTTTACTATGGGGAGTGCTCCGAAGAATTGTTCAGACTGATCTCTGCCGCCTCTTTTCGCCATCATCCTACGCGACAGCATTTTCATCCCCATCATTTAGATAGTTGGCAGTATACAACTACGAGTTTTCCAAAAATTTTCTGGCTCGCACAACAAAACTGTGGAATAAACAATCGCCTGCGGTATTGCCGGACCAATACGACCTACAATCCTTCAAGAAAAGAGCGTACCCCCTTTTTAAAAGGCCGGCAATGCACTTGTGACTCCTCTGGTCTATGGTGTTGCGGGTGTCCATGAGCGGCGGTAATCGCTTACCATTAGGCGATTCATCTGCTCATTTGTCTACTACCCAATAAAAAAATATGTGTTTATGCTTATTTTTGAGTGTCTTGAGTTTGTTTATCAGGTCCGGCATAATATGATGTTATTGAGCTTCTTTTTTTGTAATATTCTGAGTAACAGTACAGGATTTAAAAATGTGCCCGTTAGACGGTTCTAGATTTGCTCTCTATTACGTGGGTCCTGATAATGTACCCTGCAAAATGGAACTGTACAATGTCCGTGTCCAACACTTTCGAGGATGTGTTATGACTATGTATGTTATTATACACAATCATCATTTAGGCCATTAACCTAAATGGAGGTTTTCGAATGAAAGTTAGGTTCTTTAGTGTCTTCCCGGTTTCGTTGTTTTATTGCTTTTGATAATTTAAGACTAACCATAAATGGAAATACAAATCCAAATTTTACATGTATGTATGTGTCTTATGTGGGGGCCAGTCAGTGCAGACCGGCGACACTTCGACCCAGTGGGATCTTTTGTGTCGACACTCTCCTAATAACGACTGCCATAGATGTTCATGGCAGCCGGGACCGACGGCTTAACGTCCTCTTCGAGGCACGGAGCAGGCGATAATTGTCAATCAATACGCACACAATTTCGAAAAGTCATATAACTTCCGAAAGTCAGAGGTGCGCGACGTGGGTTCGAACCCGAGACCCTCTGCATTGCAGTCTGTTGGCCTCCCCACTGAGCTATCGCTGCTGATGATATTTTACATGTATAGTAAAGTATCATCGAATTATGATTTCTAATTATTAAAATGCTGTTGTCCATGGCTTTGCTCGTAAATGTAGTTTAGATTAGGTTAGTAACAGTACTTTTTCTGGATGAAAGGTACTCTATCTACTTTTTTGTACCCCTGACAACGTGTATGCGAAATTTCATGAGGATCGGAAGATCATTTAAGGCGTGAAAGCTTAACAAATAACCAAACAGGCTCACATTCGCATATATAGTATTAGTTAAGATTAAGGAAATAGTTTGTATGAAAAACACAACAAACGCAAAAGTACAACACTACTACTTCATAGGTTAATGCCTAATACTATTTAAATTAGGGAAGTAATAATGCGACTATTTTTCTTTTAAACTAAATAGAACGCCAACGTCGCTAGTAGACATGTTCTACTATGTATTTTTTTAATGTAAGGTTCGACAACACATTTCACATTTTAAACTTAACATGTTGAGTTACAAATGAATACGGCAATGTTATAAATTCTAACCAGCGCGGGTACAGTAAGACTTTTATGAAGATACTTTTAACTACAACTTTGTTTGAAATTTTAGCAGTTTTCTTCTGTAGCTATTTCTATACTATTCGAGTCATTGAAATTGGTTTAGTTATTTGGCTATGAAACCGTCACAAACATACAAAGTTATGTACATTTAGATTTATAATACTAACTAATAATTTATTTAAATTATCAATGCAAATGTGAGTTTGTTTGTTACGATTTCACGCCTTAACTATTCGACCGGTCATTATGAAATTACGCATACACGTTTTCTAGTTTACAGAAAAGGATATAGCTAACTTTTATTCAGAAAAAAGGAACTGTTCTCAAGCGAAGCCGCGGGCTAAAGCACTAGCTTCTATACTGATAGCTACTACTACTACTAGAAGTAGAATCTATCAATATACAGAATGTCCGGTAATCAATGGATAACCTTGAAATGTCTTATAGTAGAATATATGAAGAATGTGCGATTTATTGTATTATTTTTAAAACTTCTCATCACTATAACATTAATAAACAATAATGTAACTATCGACGACAATGTAATACGGGGACGTTTTATTGAGGCGCTCGTCGCGCGAGTTGTGTTGTGTGCAGCACCGTATCAGCGATTCTCGCTCGCTAGTGCTGGCGGGGGCTAGATGACTCATCTCCATTGACGTATATATCAATGCTCATCTTATAATAATTATTGTGCAATACGTAGCTGCGCACGGCCTGCATCCATGCGCATTCAATATAACAATATCATGATTATTTTAATTATTACTTACTGTCGTCTTTTATCTTATATATAATTAGTAGTTTTCCCGCGGTTTCACCCGCGTAAGTCCCGTTCCCGTGTGAATATCGGGTTTCATCCCTTTCACCCCCTTCAGGGTGGAATTTCCAAAAATCGTCTCTTAGTAATCCCCTACACTCTCCAAGGAACATACATGCCAAATTTCAGCTTTTTGCGTTAAGTAGTTTCGGCTGTGCGTTGTCTGTCAGTCACTCAGTAACGGAAGAGTTTTATATATATAGATTGTGTAATTATTTAACATTTGTCTATTTATCTTCTCACGCTAATAGTGTGTATAATGTATGTATATATCGTTATACTTATTGGCTTCCGTACGTCACAATAACAGGCTCCAGTGGATGACCAGTGCCTGGTTCTTGGGACCAGGCAAATGCTGAACTGGAGTCCTGATTGCTGCAGCTGTGGGACGCAAGTCAGGATATTTATTGAGTATCTTATGTTACTGTGTTTTTATTTCTTCCTTTTTTATTATTATTTTTTTGTTTCTTTTTGTATTTACTTTCTTCTAGAACTGATTGCCGTTCAGAAAAAATATGAATAAAAATCTATCCTAACTACTACCTGAGATATGATTTTTTTTAATTACCATATTTATCTTTCTTGTACACTACGACCATACATGAAGGAATTCCATCGGTTTTTTGTGGTTTTATTATTAAACACTATTTATGCTAATAGATAGACGGATAAAACTATGACAAGCTATTGAAATTTTTTATTATAATTTTTTTCTGTACGGCCATTATACTAAACTGTGTACTGTTTGACATTTCAAGGTTATCCATTAATTACCGGACACCCTGTAGATGAGTAGATATAGATTTCACACTAAGGATATTTTTTTGTTCTAAGGAATGTATATTGGCCGGGTTATAATATAATACAACAAATATACGTAGTTTATCCTATATGTTTTAAAGGGTAGGCAGAAATGTATTCACAAATATTTAGTTAGTTATGTTTCTGCATTCTACGTAGTAAGCAACGTAACTATTGTCTTTACTGTGCATATTTCTCGTACTGCTACTGAGATTTTCCTTCATTCATTTTGTAACAATAGAATCGTAACTAATATTATTAACTGTGGAAAATACAACCCGTCCTTTTTACTACAGAAAAAATACATCCTAACACAGGACGTTTCAAGCAACACTTTTTTTTCTGGGCTATTATTATACTTCTAAGCTGATAGTTCTTCACACCACTGGGAATATTATGAATTCCTGAAATTGCATCGTTGAAGAAGGATTTATCTTTTATATTTTTCTATAGAGGTAAAAGCACCCTATATTTTCTCGCATTACAAAAGATATTTTGACAATAACCATATACGTGGAAAAAGCGGTAGGAAGTTGTATAGCGTGCCGCAAACAGAATATATTTTATCTGGCAGCAGCGCGGACGGGTCGCTTACTTGCGCACTCCGCATCATTAAATACGACTGGGAGAACTTCAACTCTCAAAACACTATCCATTGCCACAAGCATGTAAACGTGGCAAGAATTCAACGCAAAAAACAAGCAATGGAACGTTGACCAAATTTTAAGACGCTAGCTTCACCCCGCGATTTTCTGCAAGCGATACGGTGTCGAACGAACGCGGCCGGTCATGTGGAAAACTGAACACGGTAAATATTTCCCGAGGACTGAACTATCCCGGTAAATAAAAATTCGCTGTTATTATCAGAAGAATTTTGTTACGATAGTATCCACCGGATTATTTTGGTTGGAGCCGAATGGTTTAGTGCTTACTTTTCTTAAAAAGGCTTAGCTTTCCTTACTTACATAAAAGTATGGCGTAATAAAATACAAGAATTAGGGTCTACGCTAAGAATAAAAAAGGATTAACGTCAACCCGCTGGTCAAGTGTCGATGGGCTGAAGGTATTGGAGATTTTTTTGGGTTTCAGGGTCCGTTGGTGAGTTTTTCTTGCCCTTATAGTTTAGGGATAATAAACTGTCAACAGACAAATAAAGGAGTCTTATGATATACGCTTTTATTTGGCTAACCGGTGCCCATTCATATAAAACTAGAAAAATCAGTAGTAGCCTAAAGGAAATGGCATTATTTGGTGGTTTATTACTTATGATCGAGACACAAATGCTACGTACTGACGTTAACTCAGTCTTAGCACAACAATGTAGCTTACCTCAAGGTATACACAAATGTACTAGAAATTTTGGAACCAAATTGTTAGTAATATTAAAAAAGAGTTTTCTTAATCTCCAGAAGGTCTTGTAGTTAGTGAGCATCACTAATACATTAGTTACTATTTCTAGATTATTCACAAGCTGTATAGATATAAATGCTAAACATAGGCTTACGGCATCGCAATAGACAACGTTACTTGAATCCTACGGATTTTCAGACGTTCCGTTATTAAAGCTTAAGCATCACCCACTTTTGCCTTCACAACGTTGTCGCTCGAGAACTTTCGAGAATATTCGAGAACTATTCTTCCTTGTTGCTTCTACGGACTATGAGCTATGACTATTATTGTCACTTCGTTATTTTCATATATGGTGAGAAAATGGTGCTAAAAATACAATTTAATATTCAGTCACGATAAAGCATGACTCCTAAACATATCTCGATAGTAATATAATAAACAAGACGGTTATATCGCCAGTGACGTATTAATTTCTTCCTTTCATTCATTCGGCCGTTGTTTGTCCCGGTACCTTGCGTATATCATCTCTCATTATTGGCACGAGTACAACTTTGGTAGTCAGCAAGATATTAGATTTATTAAGCTTGGAAGACACATACGTCATCGGTAACTATCGTACGTCAGGTAAGAATTTGGGGTCATAAATCATAAGTCATAAGTCATTTATTTCAGAACAAATTACATTTGTGTTGAAAATAATTTCGCATTTAGTAAAAAAACCAAAACAATTACAATTATGACAAGGTTAAATACAATTGAATATAATATAATGAGGTCAACAATAATTAAAAATAAAAAAAAGGGTACCAACTATGGCACGTGTAAAGTTGCTTAGATGGACTTTGCATTTGATTGACTTATTTATGTTTTCGCTTCATATATATCTATACTAATATTATAAAGAAGAAAGATTTGTTTGTTTGTTTGTAAGGATTCAATTCAAAAACCACTACAACAATTTAAAAAATTCTTTCACTATTAGAAAGTTATATAATGTAACAGCCTATTTTTACCGTAAGAGGTTTAAGTAGGTTACCTACTTACTTTTACATGAGCGAAGCCGTGGGGAGAAGCTGGTAATATATTACAACGTAGGTAGCAAACGATATACAATGTGACTGGTTAAACATTGTACATACTTAAGAACATGATAATTTATGGTCAGACGCAGAGTATAAAAATAAAAAAATAAAATCTGTGTAACCTGCAAAGAAAACCTTTATGAAAATTTGTATGAAATATCCATAAAATGTGGACACTACGCGCGTCGCTCACAGCTGCTACCGAGGCTAATGACCTTTATTTGAATGCTTAGATCCAATTGTGCGGCTGGTGTTCTTTGGCTGGGTTTGTGTGCGTTTAAATTAAACTATTTTGTTGCAATTGACTGTTATAATAAAATATAAAAATATAACAAATATGCAAATTGCGCATGGAGGCCCAATCACCCTTTTTCCTCCTTCACGCTCCTTCTCCTTCCCACTTCCTTTTTCTCCTAAAGGGTCGGCAACGCGCAAGTGATGCCTCTAGTATTGCAGACGTCCATAGGCTAAGGTGACAACTTACCATCAGGTGGGCTATATGCATGTTTGCCACATTAGTTGTATACAAAAAAAGTCTTGGCATTCTCCTCTACGTGGCGATGATATTCTGAAGTGTTTCTCTACTTCCCTAGACAAGTTGTTTCAGTTTTCTTGGAATTACTGGTTTGGTATGTACGGTAGGGAGTATATGTACCTTATTTGATAAAATATTTATTTATTTCATTAGGAATACACGTCATGAATAGTTTCCATTACATAAGAAAAGTAAAAACACTAGTAAATAGTAACTGGCCATTTAAAAGTACTTAACACAAATTAAGTACAATATTACTCTATACAATAAAACTTCTTACATATAAATGTAAGAAAATACATAAAAGGCGCTAATAGAGTAATCAAAAGTAGTCTACAAGTTCTGCCGTCTCTGAATATTTTTTAGATTATTATAATATTTTATGAAAGTATTTTATTATTAAAACAGTAAATTATTTTGTGATTTAAATAAGTGAATTATTTGTTATAAAAAAAAACAATTTAAAGTATAAAATCATGGAAACGGGTTAACCTTTTGAGTCGGAGTGGCACACTGATGGCCAGGCCTAATGTATTTTTAATTATGTCTCGTAACATCATGTAAACAATTACTTGATTGAAACGAAAAAATATATCGAAATGCTGCTATACCGCGAGCTACTGTACACACAGCGACACATCGACCTAGACTGTTTAGACTTTGAACTATTAGAAGTTGAACGCTGCGAATCATGAGAGATTGCATTATATTTTGTTATTTTGTCTCATTCACGTTGAACGGGACGCGACGCTTTATCTTTACCATTATACTCCTTTTGGTTAGGTACTTAACTAAAGATAAACAATAAAAATGGCTGCATTCAGGGTTGTACAACCTTTTAATAAGGAGTGAAATGAATATACCTTTTATAGTGACTTCATAAATTTTAATCTGAATCAGGTGAAGAACAATCACCAACACTTATAACAAAACGATCACTGGTGTCATCAATTATTTTATCTAAATTAAACATCTTCTGCTCCAAACAATTCAAAACACAACGACATAACTAACAATAAATAAAAAACAACTACCAAATCGCACTCTTAATAAAACAGAGACTTAACTCGAAATTTGAAAGTAAAGCAACTTGAACTCTAATTGTATATGTTAAATTCTAATATTATATTTGTGTTGAATCATTGCAATAGAGTTCAAATTTGTTTAATCCAAAATACTGAGATAAGTCTCTGTTTTATTAAGAGTGCAAAATATAACAATAACTAATTAACAGAATTTACGGCAAAGAATCATAAAAACTAACGAAATTAAAGCGAACAGAAACTGTCACTGCGTCTGGTTACCCGACTAAGTGTAATATCGGTCAAATATTATGTTGCCACGCTTCTTCGCAGTATTACTTCTCAGTTTTGTAGAGTAAACAAAAGTCTACTACGTAAAATATTTTCAATACCAGTCTTTTTAGTTTCTTCATGGTAGGCACATAGTAATACTTTATGACATCATTATACATTTTAATAGAATTAAGTGTGGGCAAGCTTACGAATTAATAATTAACATTTAATAATATATTAAACAAAGTATGTAGTTAAATATACTAGAACTAGCTGTCCCGACAGCCGTTGTCCTGTACACACGAGAAAAAAGAACCATTTTCAAATACACACAAAAAATTCGGTATTCCGGGAGGTACATTATTCTTATTCCATCTTTCTTTTACCCCGGCGAGTCCGACATAGCCCCTCCGCCCGCCCCGCGGAGGGGAATGCGTCATGCGTTCCCACACGTTAAAAAAAAAACTGTCCCGACAGTCGTTGCCTATACAAGCGAAAAATTAAATAAAAAAAAACTAATCTAAACCATTCTCGAATCCACTGGAACACACTCAAAAAATTTCATCAAAATTGATCAAGCCGTTTAGGAGGAGTTTAATTACAAACACACGCACAGAAGATGTATATATATAAAGATATAAGAAGTAAATGTGGTTTTAAATAGTAAAATAACATATTTAAGTTACGTTTTATTTTTAAATGGTAAATGGCCATATAAAAGAACCTTTTTTATGATTTGTTAACCTTTAGTTAAGTACCTAACCAAATGGAATATAGATACATCGACATCACTATGCACAGTCCCTTTCCGACAATACTCTAATTTGTATGTAGCGTAGTTATGCGTATATAGGGTGTCTAACTTGATGTGTAGCCGTGTGTACATACAAACGGATAATTGGATAGTATTATTTGAAAATCCGTAAGGTATCAAAAATACCGCACAATTTTATTTTATTACGTAGCAACATAACGAGCCACTAGAGGTTTGTATAATTTGACATACAAATACTACCCACATCAGTATTTTCTATGCATTTTTACATGTTATTTATGGAAGTGAAAGTTGGGTATGGCAAAAGAAGCATGAGAGCAGAATAAATGCTGTAGAAATGAGAGCGCTGAGAAATATATGTGGTGTGACTCTGAAAGATAGAATAAGGGATAGTGTGATTAGAGAGAGATGCGGCATGAAAGTGGATATAGTGACAAGAATAGAAAAGGATATGTTAAGCTGGTTTGGGCACGTAGAAAGAATGGATGAGGAAAGACTGACTAAGAAAGTTTATAAGGCTAGTGTGAATGGAACAGTCGCAAGAGGAAGACCTAGGCGAATGTTTCTTGATCAGATCGGAGGCGTTCTGGACAAAGGCCAGGTTAAGAGCATCTTGAACCGACGGGCGTGTATGAGGAATGTGATGAAAGTGAATGAAGCCAGAGAAGTGTGTCAGGATCGTAGCAAATGGAAATCCGTAGTCTCTGCCTACCCCTCTGGGAAACAGGCGTGAATCTATGTATAATATATGTATTTTACATGTTACTTATAGTAATGATAAAAAATATACGCACGCAACATATGTACATATTTTGTGAGATGATAGATATTTAGTTAGTTACTAAGTTACGAATCTTTTATTGTACTCATGTAAGCAGATGTAATAATAAATTATATAAACCTTATATATTATGTTGGGTAATATAAATGTATATAATGTAAACTTCGCATTCTCAATCTCATACACAACAAGTCAGACCTATTCATGTGTACTTTGAGTGAATTTAACAGAGTAGCACTAGCGATTATTTGCTATTATAATTAAATTAAATTTGTGTACTTGATACTACCAAGTGTTTATGTGATATTGTTTTTTTTTGGCTGTACTGTCGCATTAGGTTTTTGCCTGTAAAGATAGTATAAGTTTGATTCAATAAATAAATAAAAAAAATTAATGTTAGATATAAGTTTTAACTTGTACAACGATTTGGTGTATGCTGTTATGTTGTACATTTGTTTATACTAATAAATAAATAAATATGAATTGCTCCTGTTTAAAGTTGGTTAATAAATAACTAGTTTTGAACACCTTCAAATATTTTTTATAAGCTAGTTTCAGTTAACTGCGATAAAAATATATTTTGAAATACAATTTTCACTTAAAAGTTTACATTCAACGTATCTTCTGCCTTAGCCTTTATTATTCCCAAGTCACTCGGGGTCGGCTTTTCTAGTCTAACCGGATTTGACTGGATATCAGTTTTTACACGGAGCGGCTGCCACCTGACCTCCGCAACCCGAAGGCTAACGATACCCTAAGGCTAGACCAGTGTCAGGATATTAGAGGGTACTGACTTTCCCAATAACGACTGCCATAGATGTTCATGGCAGCCGGGACCGACGGCTTAACGTGCTCTCCGAGGCACGGAGCAGGCGATAATTGTCAATCAACACACACATAATTGCGAAAAGTCATATAACTTCCGAAAGTCAGAGGTGCGCGACGTGGGTTCGAACCCGAGACCCTCTGCATTGCAGTCTGTTGGTCTCCCCTCTCAGCTATCGCTGCTTTTCATTGCATTCAACGTATATATACTATAAATATCCTTACCAATATTAAAAATGCAAATTTGAATTTGTTTATTTGTTTGTTTCGCTTTTACGCCTTAATTACTTGACGCATTATCAAGAAATTATCCTTCACGTAGTTTTATGTCGAGGAACACCGTGGTAGGTTTAGTCGGTATTACCGGGGTATCTCTCCCCGGTGAGCCCGACATAACCTCTCCGTCGCCCCGCGGAGAGGTATGCGTCAAAGCATTAACCCACGTAAAAAGAAAAAAAATAAGCACCCACGTTGTCAGACATATAAAAAGACAAAGGGTACTTTTATCCAGAAAAAAAATGTACTATTCCCGAACAAACGAAGCTGCGGGAAAATGGTAGTATTATATATTGTGTAGTATTTTGATTGCCCTCTGGTTAACCAAAATTTAATATACATTTATTTTGAAAACGTAAACATGTGCATAGTTACTGAAATTTACGTTTATTTTTCTACTATGTTATATTTTGAGGTAGCCCATATCATTTAATCCACAAATTATCACCATTATTGACGCCGTCGTACTTATATAAGGGTAATTACTTACAAAAGGCACATTTCTTTCTGTCCCTGGTTCTATAAGACATTCTTAGTTGTAGCATAGAGGCTGGAACTGTGCCTGTAGACCGTAATAGGATTTCCCTCAATTACATTAAAAAACATTTTAACTAGCAAAATATCGGAAAAATATACCACGAGATAAAAAAATCTCATCGCCTCGTTAAATTTTAAGAACGACTAGCATTATTTTTTCGATGGTCTTTAATTATGTTCATATTTTAAAGAGAAAATGACGGCAGAATTAGTAATTAACTATATTTATGCATGACACAAAATTGTCATTAAATCTTATGACAGTGTAGTGAGAGTTCAAAAATCGTAGTAGAATGGTTGCATTTTAAATAAATAAGTTCATATTCCCTTTTAATTTTTACTTGTTGTAAATAATATGTATAAAACGGTATAATAAACATACCAAATCAATATTGTGTTAATGGCAACACAGAGCCAATATAAAGCGATGACCTGAAGGTTACTTGGTATAGAAGTTTTTCTACCAGTTTGACAATCGTGTCAGTGTTATTGCGCTGATTAAACAGTGAGTTATTTATTCATAATTTATAATAAATAAGTTTATACTGTCCCGTTGACCATGATCATGAAGCCCCATGTTTTTTCCACGGTGACAAATTATCTAATAGAAAAGATATAACACATAATGTATAATAATAATATACGTATATCATAAAGGTAATTATTTTGTGTATTACTGTTCTATTTATATTAAATTAATGTTATTAGTAATTAATAATTAAATATCCCTCGTAATATGCTGTGCCTGCGAAGGATAACATTCTATCACATACATACAATACCATCTAGCCCAAACTAAGCAGAGCTTGTACTATGGATACTAGACAATGGATAAAAATACATAGGTATATACTTTTTCTTTGTATGTAAATACATACTTATTATATATTGGAACACCCGGACCAAGACAAACATCCATGTCCATGCACACAAATGTTTGACTTGTGTGGGGATCGAACGCGCGACCTCAGGCGTGGCAGTCGGTTACACTAACTGTTGAAGCGCATAACAACAACGTAAAGAGCCTAGTTGCTCACTTATTAAGTGTCTATCGGTTTGGTAAAACTATTGTCATATCATTCGGTCATTAAAAGGTTCACCACATCGACACATATCCAGTTGTTTTTCTTTACTACAAATTCCCTGAGTATGCCTCACATAGTAGTCCTTTATCGAGCCGGATACTGAACTAGCGAAGTTTATGCTATACTGTGGATTACGTATTGAGGAATTGAAGGATTAACCTCTGGTATGCCGGAACGTGGATCTGCGCGAGACACAATGCTTTTTCTATTATGTCTGGTATTCTGGCATACAACAGGTTAATTATTTAAATCGAAGAAATCAATTCGCCGTAACCTTGACGAAGGTTATTTTAGCGGTAGTGTGGATGTGTTCGAGCTTTGGAAGTTTTGTGGTGTAAGGGTTAATTAAATACCAAATAATATCGTCACCCAGCACTCGTAAGGTATTATATAAGTTATTTAAGGATTTACAAGGTCAGTAAATTATATATTGCCTATTTTTATTGTATTGTTCCATTAGGTTCATAGAATACCGAGTTTTGTGAATATCATATTGTCATTTATTGTGATAGTTAGCCGCAATTAAATGAAATTATACTGTAAAATAATGCAATATTATAAGTATAATCGCTTAATTATTTTGTTTGATTGATATTACAATAATTGTATTCACATAATCTCATAGAAAGATATTTTATATAGTACTTAGATACAGTTTTCACAAGTAGACATAATTAATTGTTTTACTGCAGATTGCTACAGTAAATTAATGACTGTATTGCTATCAAATTTATGTAGTTAATTCTTGCATTTAATGTGTAAATACAGTGTAATTGTAACTGAGCACGCTTTTCTAGAACATTCGCTTAAAACTTTGTAAGCAAGCTAGTTAGATTTTCACTTCTCCCTAGCCTTTATTATTCCCAAGTCACTTGGGGTCGGTTTTTCTGGTCTAACCGGATTTGACTGGATATCAGTGTTTACACGGAGTGGCTGCCACCTGACCTCCGCAACCCGAAGGCTAATGATACCCTAAGACTAGCCCAATGTCAGGATATTATAGGGCACTGACTTCCCAATAACGACTGCCATAGATATTCATGGCAGCCGGGACCAACGGCTTAACGTGCTCTCCGAGGCGATAATTGTCAATCAATACGCACATAATTTCGAAAAGTCGTATAACTTCTGAAAGTCAGAGGTGCGCGACGTGGGTTCGAACCCGAGACCCTCTGCATTGCAGACTATTGGTCTCCCCACTGAGCTATTGCTGCTACATGCTAGTTAGATTTTATTGGTCTGTGAATACTGTTTAATTATAACTGAGCACGTTTTTCTAGATTATTTGTTTAATACTTTGTAAGCAAGCTAGTTAGATTTTATTGGTCAGTTCTGTAACTTTATTATTGAATATTAATTAAAGTGTTGCGCTGTAACTGCATAGTAATTGTAGACCTAGGTAGTTAGGTACTTAGTGCTGTGCTTGCTTGTGATAAGTACAAGTTGGTTTGTTGTGTTACCTAATTTATTTTGTTTATAAATATCCAGGTCGACAACACTCGTCTCCCAAAATGTCTGAAGAAAGGGACATGGTTAAGAAGCGTGGGAGTTTCAAAGGCCGCTTAACTGCTTTTAAGAATTATCTAGTTCAACAAGCAGGTAGTTGTGATGTCACCGAGCTGCAGTTGCGTATTGGAAGAATGGAGTCATTGCATGAACAATGCGATGAGATACAGTTGCGTTTAGAATGCAGCGTGGAAGATGACAAGTTAGTTAACAGAACGTTCAGAGTTTGAGTCTTTGTATTATAAGTCACTGTCTAGGGCACAAACTTTATTAAGTAATTTTAATTAAGATCTGAAATCTGTAAGCAGTTATCGCGGGTTCGATTCCCGCACAAGTCATAAATTTGTGTGCATGAACATGGATGTTTGTCTTGGTCTGGATGTTTTTATGTATAATATGTAGGTATGCTTTTACAAAAAAAAAGTATATAAGTATGTTTATACATTGTCTAGTACCCATAGTACAAGCTCTGCTTAGTTTGGGCTAGACGGTGTGGTGTGTATGTGGTAGAATATTATTATTATTATTATTATTATTATTATTATTATAAGAATACACGTAGTAGTAACACACGCCAGTTAAGTTACCCGCTATACAACTACCAAAATTTAGTATTACTGTAATTGGTTGGAATTTAGTGATACCTTTACTAGTCTAATTCATTGTAATGACGATATTGATCAAGTGAATAAGTTTCATTACTTGCGAGCATCACTGGAGGGATCTGCTGCCGTGGTTATTAAATCTATAGAATTTTCAGCCAATAATTATACTGTGGCGTAAAATTGATTATACGACCGCTTCGACAATAAAAGAATATTGGTGCAAAATCATGTATCATTATATAATTTAAAACCAATCGTTAGAGAGTCTTCCACAATTTTGAAGGGTTTAAGACTAATTAAAAAGAAACCTACGTGCACTCGAATCATTAGGTGAGCCAGTCAAGCACTGGGACACTCTTTTAATTTATATTATTATGCGTAAATTAGATCAGAAGACGTATAGGGAGTGAGAGAAGTTTAAAGGTTGGATGGACAAGGATAGCATAATAACATTCGACAAGTTCATTCAATTCTTACGCACTCGCTTTGATTTGATTAAAACTATAGAACTGTTACGTAGTCAGATGCAGTCTGTCGTTAGCTCGCGTCCGAGAATTAAATCTATGATAACAACACAAGCTCCTCACAATTCAGATACAGTATTGACACAGAAAACATGTCCCAAGTTTAACGACGACCATAACTTAATTAATTGTTCACAGTTCCTCGCATTAAGTAATGACGCACGTCTTAAGTTGTTGCCATCATACAAGGTTTGTTTTAATTGTTTAAAGACAGGTCATTTTGCAAACCACTGTAAGAAACCAGGTTGCAAATTGTGCAAACGTAGACATAACACACTGATACACTTATCAGAACCCAAAGGGTTACGAATACCAATAATGAGAGCGCGCAAAATATTAATATAAATAACGTGTCGTTTTCGTCGATAACTTCCCCCACCTCCGATACAATAATGTAGCATCGTCAGCAAGCGTTGCCTTTTACTGTGGCGAACGTAAACAGCGCAATGTGTTGTTGTCAACCGTTTTGCTCAAATTATATGATCATAATAATTATGCGCATATAGTTCGAGCGGTACTCGATAGCGGTAGCACATCATGTTTTATTACGGAGAGGCTGTGTAGATTATTAAAATTAACTACAAATCAGGTAGACAGGTCAATTCTTGGCATAAATAACGTGTCATCGCACGTAGGCAAAACATGTATTAATATGACGTCATTAAATGATAGTATTAGCTGCTAACTTCATTGTTTGGTTTTGTTATTTATTACCAGTATTGTGCCGTGTCTTGAAATTAATGTTTCTGAGCTTAATATACCTTCCAACGTTTGCTTAGCAGATTCTAACTTTAACAGACCCAGTGATATATATTGATAGGCGCTGACCTTTTTTGGGACTTGTTAGGATCAAAAAGAAAAATTAGTTAAGTAGCGGAAAGCCATTACTTTGTGAAACCAAATTGGGCTGGATAGTCACCGATCCTATTAGTCATAATTATTTTACATTACTATTAAATGATATACAATGTAATTTTGCAAACATCACTAGTAATTTATTTATATATAATTTAAGCATACCGACTGTATAATTACAATGTTTTATAGTTGAGACATTCTTAATTTAACATTGTCAGAGTAATTAAACAAATCACAGGCATGCATGACATTTCGATTACATTATAGGTATGTTAAAGAGACTAATTGTTTATCTGGTGAAAATATAACAGTGATGCTAAACATTACATAAACCACAAATGGAAGTCTAACAATATTAAAACTAATTAAAAGATTAAAAAATTAAATAACAAAAGATTATAGAGCATTAATGAGTAGTAGTAATGTCTGAATGACAAAGATTTCATAGAGAAGACATCAATGTCTTTGTCAGATACGTTGGATTTCGAATTATACAATCTTGCCATACGTGTAAATGGACTATTGAAGGTAGTATTCAAGGTAGTGACAGGTGTCTGTATGTGTGTAATGATGATAATTGGGGCAAAAATGGTCCGAATTGTTGCGGTTTTGGCAATTAGTAGAGACAAATGTTAACCTTTCTCATTATTTACCTGAGGAAAAGTTGTGTGAGGATCATTTCATAAAAAATACGACGAGATTGAGTGATGGCCGTTTTTACGTGCGTGTACCTCTCAAACAAAATCCCTCTGTTCTAGAAGATTCCCTTAAAAGTGCAACACAATGTTTGTACTCTTTAGAACATAGGTAAAAGGCTAAACCTGATTTTAGTAAAATGTACTATGATTTCATGTCAGAGTATGAACAGGTAGGTCATATGACTGAGGTTCAAAACACTAATTTAGATTCAAATGGATATTATATACCACATCATGGGGTATTACGAATGTAGTACCACGACCAAGCTCCGTGTTGTTTTCAATGCGAGTTGTCCCACTTCGACTGGCAATTCTTTAAACGATTTGCAGATAGTTGGCCCAACAGTTCAGGACGATTTGTTGTCTATACTTCTTAGGTTTAGGCAACATAAGTACGTCTTGACTGCTGACGTCGAAAAAATAAACAGACAAGTGGTTGTACATCCATGTGATAGGCAGCTTGGCGTAGTAATGAAAACTGACGAACCTATTAAGGTCTATGAATTAAATACCATCACGTATGGTACCGCGAGCGCGCCTCTTGCAATATGTTGCCTCAAGCAAGTAGGAATTGAATGTAGCAATAAGAAAATTGCTGAAGTCATCAAGCGTGATATTTTTGTTGATGACTTATGTACTGGGAGTATGAATTTAGATGAGATAAAATTTATTCGCGCGGATGTCACTAAGGCGTTCTCATCGGCTGGCATGTCATTGAGAAAGTGGAAGTCGAACGAACCTGAGTTAGTGTCTGAGTCTGTGGACTCACCGCTTGACTGGAACATGGGATCTAGGGAGCCCGACAAGCTGCTTGGCCTCCGTTGGTATGCTAGTTCCGATGAGCTTGGTTTCTCAATAACCAATAATATGACTTCCGATGCTTGCACTAAACGAGATTTACTCTTAACAGTAGTTCTACGTAATTATTATGAAAATTATGTTGCAGCAATTGTGGTTAGACAATTTGCCATGGGATGAACCACTGAACCCGGAGATTAAGATAAGTTGGAACACTATTATTAAATGTTTACCTTTGATAAATAGTTTTCGAGTCCCTCGTATTGTAGTTTGTGATTCGTACAAGGAGCTAGAAATTCACATAATCACCGACGCTTCTGAGCGCGCATACGGTGCGTGCGTATATATTAGAAGCATTAATGATGAAGGTGAGTACATGGTTCGCCTGTTAACGGCCAAGAGTCGGGTTGCGCCATTCAAGCCCACATCTATCCCAAAGCTGGAGTTGTGCGGCGCAATAGTAGGAGCGTGTCTTTATGAGAAAGCTCACAGCTCTTTTCGAGCAAATATCAGTCATACCTATTCTTGGACTGACTCGACTATCGTATTGGGATGGTTATACATGTTGCCTTCCAAGCTTCAGCCTTTTGTACGCAACCGCGTAGATGAAATTTTAGATAAGGTGGCTGACTGTACATGGATACACGTCCCAACCGATAAAAATCCCGCAGATTTAATATCGCAAGGCGTCGATATTAATACTCTGCAAAATTATGATCTGTGGTGGTCGGGTCCAGACTTCTTGAAACTGAGTATGAGCAGTTGGCCTCCTCAACAAAAGCATTTGGGTCAAGAAACTTTGCCCGAAACTCGTTCTGATATTTCCTTGAACGCTGTTCTTAGTGATAGCGAGTGTAATAGATCATTTATTAAATTTAAACACTTTTCGAATTATTTAAGGCTTGTGTGTTCCATTGCTTACGTGCTTCGCTTTATTAAATTATGTAGAAAACTTTCAGTTAATGATAAATTTATTTTAGAAAATTATTTACATTTTTCATAGTCAACACGAATCATGTCCCGAGCATAAAATATTATTAGATAAAATAGCTTACCAAAGAAAAGCGCTCTCTTACAATTTTATGTTTATATGGATGAGAAAAACATAATGCTTGTTTGAGGGCGTCTTGATAATTCGAATTTTATGTACAATAAAAAGCATCCCATTTTATTAAAGTCCACTCACGAATTCACTAAATTGTTATTTGATTTTGAGCATAAGAGATTGATGTACGCGGGCCTACAGTTATTGTTAGCCTCTATTAGGAAAAGATATAGGCCTATTGGTGGCCATAACTTGGCGAAAGCTTGGTTTTATAAATGTGTATGTTGCCGTAGAATGAAAGGGGGAAAATAAATTAACGAGGAACTTACCACGGCAGCGGCTTCTTCCAGGTTTTCCATTTGAGAGCACAGGCGTAGATTATACTGGCACTACAATGTGTGCTAGTCATCAAGGTCGTGGTTGCAGGCTAGTAAAGGTGTAAATAGCTATATTCATTTGTTTTACCACCTTGGCTATTCACTTGGAGCTAGTGGGTGATTTAACTAGCAATAATTGTTTACTAGCTTTGTACCGATTTATTCCGCGACGCGGCAAACCTGTTAACATTTATTCCGACAACGGTACCTCATTTGTTGGCGCGTACAATGTACGTTACGATTACATTACGTATCTTAAAATTTCATAAATCTAATGCAACTTCTTTAGGCGACATTTTGGCCAATGATAATAATAATAATAATAATTTTTATTTATTTTCTCACAACAATACATAGATGTTTTAAAAAAACTCGGTATTAACTAGGTGACATAATAAATCAGGTATATATATATTGTAGGAGATTGGTGCCTAAGCTAGGCTCGGAGCCTGTGTTTCAGGACACCAGGTTCCCACCCCATTTACACATTTTACATTTAGATTATGTACTAGAAAGCTGACAGTAAAATAACTAATAACTGTGATGAAATGAATATGTTGTGCAATTTGATTTTAATCTAGAGGTAAAAATAGTGTTAGTATGTGTTTGTGTGTGTGCGTGTGTGTGTGGGTGTGTGTGTGTGCGTGGGTGTGTGTGTGTGTGTGTGTGTGTGTGTGTGTGTGTGTGTGTGTGTGTGTGAGTGTGTGTGTGTGTGTGTGGTGTGGGGTAATATTTATTGGGATAAGGACAGGAACGGAAGTATGTTTAAATTATATTGGTAAGCATATTTTCAGTATCGTCGTAGTTTAGTTTTAATAGCCAATCAGTCAGCCTCTTTTTGCACTTTTCCTTTGAGAGGTGAAAGATGTGTAATGTCTTCTTCGTCTTATTATATATGTAACCACCTAGGTAACAAAAGAAACGTTGCGCAAAAGATTTATTTATTTATTTATTTAATAAATGCATACCGCCACCATTACAGGCAATACCCAAGTCGACAGCGAGCAACATAAAAATATTTTCACAATCACACAAACTACTTAAACAATGAATACGAAAAAAAAAAGAAAAAATATTAAATTTACTATTCCAGTACACATACAACACCAAATCAGATCAGCAAATCAGAAAATAATGACATCCAATTAAAATAATGATATCGAATACAATTTAAATGAAATCTAATAAAATTAAATTCATAAAACTTATGTCATAAAAAATAATATCAAATAATAAAATAAATCTAATAAAATTAAATAAATAAAACATGTCTCATAAAAAAGAAAACAATATTTAAAGTTCCTGTCATCTTGGTTTACCTAAAGTGCTTATATCCGTGCTTATAATTCTCACATTATGTTAAAATTATAAGCATAGATGCTCCAATGTTACCCTTTCAAATTCCGCCAATGTACAGTTGAATAAATCTATCCGTGATGCCAACCCGTTGAGTATGCGAGTTGCTCTTAATATCGGAGTAAACTTCGCAACTGCTGTTCGTGTTCGTGGCACGTCAAATAGTCTACCCCTAGGTTGCTGACGGAGCCTGGTGTTCGGGACGCACAATCTTAATTCCTGAAGTATTTCAGGATTACCCAACCTACCACGAAACACCTGAAACACATATCTGGCCAAGGCAAAATCCCGCCTCACTTCCAGCTTATAGTATCCAACCATACCTATAACGAAAAGTGTCGGATACATAAGCGGATAGTATGGATAAACGCCATATTGCCTTAGATATAGATACCGTGTAAATTTATTCTGTATTTTCTCCACCATGAGATTGTATTTAGCTTCATGGGGGTTCCATATAATAGCGCTATATTCCAATCTGCTCCGTACTATGGCATTATATAAGCACTTTACTGCTGCTAGATTCGTAAAGTCGCGTGTCTCCCGCATAATGAAGCCTAATAATCTAAAAGTTTTAGCACAAGATTGAACTATGTGATTTTTAAATGTTAAGTCCGGGGCAAACACCACGCCCAGATCCCTAACTGATGTTACTCGTGGAACCGTTACTCCGTTCATATTGTATGCATAGTGCAGGGGCTCCGATGCGCGCGTGTAGGACATTACGTTGCACTTTGAGGTATTGAACAGTAACCCATTTTTTTGACTCCAATTAACCACCCTATCAATGTCACTTTGCAAACGTATACAATCCATTTCATCTTTAACTGACAGAAATAGTTTTAAATCATCCGCAAAAAGTAAGCAGTTCGCATTTTGTATAACCTCAGGCAGGTCATTTATCATGATGATAAATTCTAAAGGACCAAGGTTACTCCCCTGACTCACGCCTGATAGGGTGAGATACTCTTCTGATACGTAACCGCTATACTCAACGTACTGTCTCCGATTGCCCAAGTAACTTGCAAAGAATTCCAGTAAGTCCGGGGTAAATCCTGCCATGGCAAACTTCATCAAAAGGACGTCATTGTCCACACTATCAAAAGCCTTCCTGAAATCCAGGTAGGCCACGTCCAGCTGGGCCCCCGCTACAGAGTCAAGTACTGGTGTCGCGTAGTTCATGAAACACATTAAGTTCGAATTAGTACTTCGCCCTGCGCGGAAACCATGTTGCGCATTATTAAGGTGCGCGTTAATTTGTCCCGATATACACGAACCCAACGTAGACTCGAACACCTTTGCAAATACAGACAACACTGCCACTGGTCTATATTCGTTAACACTCGAACTTGGAGCCCCCTTTGGCACTGGTGTCACTCTGGTCAATTTCCAACCATCCGGAAATAAGTGTTCCTTTAAACAAAGATTGAATAAAAACTGTAGAGGATGGGCCAGTATTTCTCCACAGTCTCTAACAATATAGGGAGGAATCCCGTCCGGACCCACTGATCGTTTCGGTTTCAGACGTTTAAGGGCAGTACGGACTTCTGTCAGGCTTAACAGCCCTACGTGAACGCGTCCGCCACGCTCGGGTGCCGAGTATGCGGCAGCTGTCGCATCCAGGCGGGGTACGTTTGTTCCGTACACTGACTTGAAGTAGTCAGCAAACTCCTGTGCACATTCACTCTCTAATAACGGTCTACCATCCCTAATGATTCGAGTCCTACTCCTTTTCGTCCGTTTATTTCCTATATATCCCCAGAATGATCCCGGCTCTTTCAGAAATTGTAACTCAATTCGTTTTTGATAATCTGAATGAGCTGTATTTATTTTATTTTTTACTAAGGAACGATAGTAAGAAAACTTCTCATAGTCATCTTTTAAGCGAGTAGACTTGTATTTCTTGTGCCAAAAAGCTTTTTCCCTAATGTTCCCTATAACGTCTGCCGTATACCATTCCGGGTACCGATACCGGAAGCGTTCATTTTTAGGTTTCTTTCTAGGAGTGCTTGCATCTAATTTCTTATAAAGTATATTATAAAACACAGTGTACGCGTCACTGGCACTGCGGGTTGCATACAATTCACTCCAGTCCTCCGTCACTAACGACGAGTACAACGAACTAAAATCGGCTTTAGCAAAGTTCCATCGCGGGTGGGAGGCGGCGAGCGATGATGGCGGTGGCATCATTGAGTCCGTGGTTGTATCAGTCTCCCGCTTGCACGCTCGGCAGATGCTCACGCACAGCGGCGGGTGCTGCGCGTCGATGCTAGTTAGGCTGTCTCGCTCCTCATTTACCGAGATCTCATTGCACGGCAAGGTTGTTAATACGACATCAAGTGTACGTTGATTACAATTTAAAACGTTATTACATTGGCGCAATCCGCAGTAGGTAACAAAAAATTCGTAATAGAATGATGATGTTTTCTTATGATGGGTATGACGCACCGTGATGGGATAAGATTCCATTTTATTTCCTGCAAAGACTTCGGCGGACTTTGGGAGGCGGGTGTGAAGTCAACAAAATACCATCTTCAGCGAGTGTTGGGAAATTGTTACTTAACTTTTGAAGAACTTTACACGACTCTAACGCAAATCAAAGCGATTTTAAATTCTCGTCCATTAACACCGCTGTCTTTGGATCCCGAGGACGACACACCGTTAACGCCAGGACATTTCCTTATTGGTCGGCCACTTACTTTCTTGCCACAACCTAATCTTCAAGACCATTTTACGAATCAGTTGTCTCACTATCACAGGATAGGACAACTCCGCCAGAATTTCTGGGCTAGATGGAGTAAAGAGTACGTTGCCGAGCTTCAGTAAAGGATGAAGTGGCGTTTATATAAAGATGGTTTATATAGATAGGATCGCTGGTCATAGTGAAAGAAGAGAATCTTCCTCCTTTGAAGTGGCGGCTAGGAAGAGTTGTTACAGTCCATCCTGGATCAGATGGTATCGTTCATGTGGCTGACATCCGGACGTCTGCTGGTGTCTTGAGGAGGGTATTCAATAAGATTTGCCCTTTGCCTGTTTCGCGTTCTGGTTGAAGGTATATAAAGAAGAAAGAAAGAAAATAATTTTATTTGTTCCACGCTCATAATATAAGGTAACAGAAAACACAACCAAAAGTACATATAGAACAAACAAGGTCCTGCGTCAGCAATGTTGCAGTATATCCACAACGCTGGTATTCTCGCAGACCCTGAATGATTTCGGTGCATGTAGGCAGTAACGTATATACAACGCCTTCAACGCCCGGGGGCATGTTGAAGCGCCTAACAGTGACCTCATGGCAACAACGGCCTAGTTGCTCACTTATTTGTTTAAGTGTCTATCGTTTTGGTATAAACTTTTGTCATATCATTCGGTCATTAAAAGGTTCACCACGTCGACACAACATATCCAGTTGTTTTTCTTTACCACAAATTCCCTGAGTATTCCCAACACTAACCTTTACGCCATCGAGACCGATATCGACGATAATGATTTATTTTATTTATCACCGTCGTAAAATACTACGACATTCAATAAAATATTGACATTGTATTTTTATAAAAAGATTTCAGTGGCAGTACCGAGTCTGCAAAATGTGCCCGTCAAACGATTGAAGGTTCTCCTCTTGATACTTGGGAAATAAGGCAGCTAAGATAAAAAATTGTGTCTTACTTCTGCCCATCCCTCCAGGGAAATATAGACGGGAGTATAATATGTAGTTACAAATTCGTTGTTATTATCTATAAATAAGTATTGGAACTATTTTTAGTGTTTATTATAAATAAGAAAGTAAATTGTCTGTTGGTTGTGTTCTGAAGGTTAAACTACGATAGAGAGAGACTAATAAAAAAAACAATGACTACCTACATAATAGAAATGCAAAATAATCTTTTGTGTTTGCAAATTTTTCACATATCGATACAGTTGTGAAAAGATTTAATTAATATAAATAAAAATAAAAAATAATAAATACATTCTAAAACGAATTCCTGAATAATCTATGATGGATATATACCAACTACATTTAAAATAAAACATTTAATAATTGTGTTGTCTTACGTTTACGCGAATGTTATACGATGGAATTAAATAACTTTATTTAATTTCAATTTAGAAATTGTTCCGAATATTAGCGTTTGTTGTTTGAATGTTTGTTTTCTCTCTCACTAGAAACGAGATGAGTTTACAAAGATTTCAACCTCTTCGTCTTAAAATCAAATGTAATGAAAAGAAATGACTGCTTTATCTCGGGTCTTTTTACTCACAGGGTCCATATTCAAACTCGACCCCCAGGTGTCTGCACACCAAGTAACAAGTCAATCGGTCCAGTGGTTCCGGAGTTATGCCGGTCACTAACAGACAGACACACAGACCCACATAGTGTTTTCATTAACCTCTTCGAAGAAGACTCAGAGGTTAATAATTCGTGTGTCGCAGAAGACTTGACAAACTTATAAACAATGGACACAGAACGGTCGGACTCGGAACAACTATTTAATTTATGGATCATACTTCTTTCCCCGGTGGGGATCGAACCTACAATACTCGGTGCAGTGGCTGTGGCAAGGTGACCGCTTAAACCACTGCGCTATCCCGGTAGTCAGAGCGCCTGTCGCGATCTCAAGGCATTGCTCTGACATATCGAAGTTCTGTGCGTATTAAATAGCTAATTATCGCTCGCTTAAACGGTAAAGAAATCATTGTGAGGAAATCCACATGTCTGAGAGTTCTCCATCATATTCTCGAAAATGTGTGAATTATGCCAACCTGGACTGGTCAAAAACAGAGAAGAGGTCCGTTCCTAGCAGTGAAAGAATTTATAATCAGTAATTGACAGATTACCTGGTTTTAAATCACAGTCTCTCAAAAGCATAAAATTCATACCAACACAACCACAGGTAGTAGCGTACAAATCCGAGATTAAATTAATTCCACCAGAACTTAACCGGTATTCATATACAAACAAAATTAATTAAAATTTAAGCGTTTAATAAACGGCTACGTTAATCTAAGCCCTTTTGTTTTTATACGATAGACAAAAATAGTGAAACGTCAAAGAGAAACAAATTAAAAACGATACAGAAATGTTTTTGAAGCAAAATTATCTTTAATTAATTTGTTTTTTTATTGGCTACTGGAGTCAGGTGGCTTTCGCTCCATGGAAAAGATATTCGGTATTCGGTTGTATTCAGTTTAATTTAATGACTGAATCCGAACCTTTCGATAAATCATTTCCAGATAGATTTGGTTTCATACATTCCACTATATTTTTAATTCAGAATCATTACATCGATATCGAATTGAAAACTATCGATAGTCAAATTGAGTTTAATATGAATACGAAATATAATTGTATCGATTCCTAAGAAATGATTGTCACTAGTACCAAAGTGGTAAAACAGCATTCCACCGGACAACGGTTCGCCTAAATGGTAAACAGTTATTGCTGTAGGCACAAACATTACTTGGGGCCAAAATTCATGCACACCGAACCGTCTAAAAGCAATGGTTGTGATGCCAGCTCAAGACGTTGAGACCATAAAGATTCACATCATCTCGTTAAGAAACCTAAAGATCATATTTACTATGGCAAAACAACACAAGTTTGCTTAGCAGCGATCTCCTGTTGCTAAGTTGGAATAGTTTAAACGAAATCTTAGAATAAAACTGCCTATTGCTTTATTTGCGGTGGGCAATCTGGGAGTGTGTGGTATTTAGGTTCCTCTCTTCTGAGATCCCTCTTCTAGGATATTGTAACGTAGTTCTATGTCGACCATGTTTTTAGAAACTGGTCGAGCAGGATAGTTAAGGTAGCGCAGATAAAGTAAAAACTATATTTTGCAATTACACGATCTTTAATGTGAGTTTTAAATAAGTTTCTACACAATAAGTAACAGGGCGTGGTTCTAGTTATAAAGGCTTCGGTGCGAGGTCCGGCTGGAGCACAGTGCACCACTTAACTTTAGAACGTCGACCAGCGGAAGACACACGATCCAGGCGTGGCTGAGTTTTTATTTGCCGCCGCTAGGGGGGAAAGATGCGCTCCCACTCCGGCGCGAGCGCAGCCGCTGAGCACGACGGCTCCGCGTGACAATATTAAAACCTTTTGTTTTTCATGAATTCCATATTTTATTTTATTTTTATTTAAATAATAACCAGTGACATAGAATAGATCAACATTCAAACACGAGACAATTGTGCGTCGCTAGTTTTAACAATACGGAATGAAAAACTCAAAACCTAAGACTTAGCGAAAAATTCTAAGTCTATGTTGAAAACAGAAAAGAGCATGCTTCAATAAAGTTAATCACTAAGCGGTGATATAATTCGTCTATCGTGTAGCCCATTAAAAAACTAAGGAGCTCGTGTAATTTGGGTAGATCCCGTAATTAAGTGGGATCCCGCATAATCCCGGTAATTCTAATATAACACCGGGAATTCCCGCCACTTGGCGTATTATGCGCACAACTTTTTTATTAATGAATTCTATTTTTTGACGGGAATTTAATTAATTAGAGGATGTTTGGCTAAAATTGAATAGCTATGAAATTATAAAATGATAATGGAGTAGGGATAAATATTTTTATTAATTGAATAACGCTGTAAGTGTCCATATAGAAGGATTAAACATGGCTTACTTTTTGTTATACCTTTTGGGATTATGACATAACACAACACAATATCACGTTTGAAGTCTTTCAAATATTAAACAAAATTTTATGTATTTTAGTAATATGGTGGTAAAAACGTAATTCTTATGGTAATTTGTTCATTCATCTGTCATAGCCACTTATCACAGCAACTGCTAATGCTATCAACTTAAAATATGACTTTCATTCTAGAAAGTACCGAAGTTTTATTGAATTTCGCCGATACATGCTGCGTATGCATATTGATTCGTTTATAAACTCATAAAAGTTTCTAGTCGAACAAGGAAATTCACAAATATCGTACGTAAAATATTGACTTTCAAATAAAACGATTAAAATGTAAATTGTTTAGTCAACAAAGTTAGAATATGTCAATGTTGCCCTCTCGCTCCCGACCGTAGTTCAGTCTATGGTCCGGAGTGAGAGGTCGTGGAACGCCGTCGCCTCCTTTTGTGAGAAAGTCATTTCCACCAAGGAGGCGGCGAAGCTGGAGTGGCAGCATTTAAACCCTCTCCCCAACCGCAGAACCGGGCGCCGGAGGGCGCGAGATGACCTCCAGCCACCCTGAGGATTGACCTGGGGGTGATGGGCTTTGTGGGCCTGCCCGCCATCCGTTCAGCACCAGGTCCGAGAGGCGGCGTGCGTGTTCCCACGCACGCCTCTGTTTCGAGTCCGTCTCCCCTCTAGGGGGGGACAGTAGGGTTTGGGGGGGGGTTGCCTAAAAGGTAGGCCTCTTCGTGAAGGGGCCTGCCGTTTCACACGGCGGGCCGAAACCTCGGCGGGGTTGCGACCGCATGTGCAAGTGATTCGCGCGGCCTCGTCGATAGTGGTTTTGTCGAGGAACACCGCGGTAGGTTTAGTCGGTATTCCGGGAGGTACATTATTCTTATTCCATCTTTCTTTTACTCCGGCGAGTCTGACATAACCCCTCCACCCGCCCCCGCGGAGGGTTATGCGTCATGCATTCCCCACGTTAAAAAAAATGTCGATGTGCGAAAGCGCTGTTTTTTTTCTGCTGCGGCTTTATAAACCTCCAGGTGTAATGGGCACTTAGAATTTTAAGCAAATACTTTTCATCAGCAGCTTGTTTATATCGACAAATCCTTGTTTCTTTAATATTTTTATCGAAATTAATTCAAACGCCGCGTTTACTAAGGGTTTCCTTTTTCAGCCCATCCTCCCCAATTTATTAAAAAGGTTAACTTCATTAGAATGAATCTTGGGTTACTCAGTAAATGAATTTTGCCACTAATTAATTTTAGTTAATTATTTCCATAAGAATTTTATGTTATTTATTTTTCATTAATTGATTTCTATGGGGTGATCGCTACTCGATAGAAAATTAACAAAACGTGATCAAACGTACGTCAGATATTTAATAAAAATGCAGCAAAGTAAACAATATTGTATTTACTGTCAGAAAAATAAATGTCTTATCATTATTTATCCAAGAATGGTAAATGGCGCATGAATCAGGATCGTTACTACTTGTGCGGTCCATGGCCCTATATGGGGCCCCAGTTTGGGCGGACAACCTGACGGCCCGTAACATTTCGGCGCTTCGTGCGCCATGGCCGTCAGGTTGATACGAGGTTACCGCACGATCTCGTTCGAGGCTGCGAGCCTCCTCGCCGGATCGATGCCATGGGACCTGGAAGCGGCGCTCCTGGCGTCTCTCTATCGTTGGCGCCGGGAGGCGCTAGCTCGGGGCGAAGGACCGGCTCTTCCCGCTCTCGAGGCGGCGAGGTCCTAGCTCCGCCAGGTCCTAGTGGCGAATTGGAAGGAACGACTTGTGCACCCCAGTGCCGGGCACGCCACGATCGTGGCGGTAAGTCCTGTGTTTGAGGAGTGGCTGGAGAGGCGCCATGGCGCCCTAACCTTCCGGCTGACACAGGTAATGACTGGCCACGGTTGTTTTGGCCAGTTCCTGTGTCGTATACGCCGGCAAGAGACGCCCGGTTGTCACCACTGCGGCGACTGCCGCGACGTTGTTGAGGACACGGCGCTGCACACTTTGGCGGTTTGCCCCGCCTGGGCATCGCAGCGCCGTGAGTTGATCGCGGCAGTCGGATTGGTTGCCCTCTCGCTCCCGGCCGTAGTTCAGTCTATGGTCCGGAGTGAGAGGTCGTGGAACGCCGTCGCCTCCTTTTGTGAGAAAGTCATTTCCATCAAGGAGGCGGCAGAGCGGGAGAGGGAGCGTTTGAACCCTCTCCCCAACCGCAGAGCCGGGCGCCGGAGGGCGCGAGACGACCTCCAGCCACCCTGAGGATTGACCTGGGGGTGGCGGGCTTTGTGGGCCTGCCCGCCATCCGTTCAGCACCAGGTCCGAGAGGCGGCGTGCGTGTTCCCACGCGCGCCTCTATGTCGAGTCCGTCTCCCCTCTAGGGGGAACAGTGGGGAGTTGTAGAAGTGCCTATTGGGTAGGTCTTTTGTGTAGTGGCCTGCCGTTTCATACGGCGGGCCGAAACCTCGGCGGGGTCGCGACCGCATGCGCAAGTATTTCGCGCGGCTCCGTCGATAGTGGTTTTGTCGAGGAACACCGTGGTAGGTTTAGTCGGTATCCCGGGAGGTATTATTAGGCATTATCATCTTTACCATCTTCTTTACCCCGGCGAGTCCGACATAACCCCTCCGCCCGCCCCCGCGGAGGGGCATACCTCACGAATTCCCCCACATTAAAAAAAAAATTAAATAAAGATCGTTACTACACTGTTAATTAAGTTATTATGCAGTCGGTACAGTTATTTTCGTCATTTCGCCATTATGCAGCGCTAGGTAGTGTGGGTTCGATCTCTAAACAGGATAAAAAAATGTTGACTCTAACGTGGTACCTAACTCATAGTTGGTGAAATGTAGGTATTACATTTCTCAGCCTGCGCCTTCGGGGTTAGGGTGTATATTATATGTATGTGCTAAAAATCTATGTTAATATTATGAGGATGAAAGATTTGATTATTTGTTTGTAACGATTTAACTCAAAAACCAATAAACCGATTTTAAAAAATCTTTTACCATTAGAAAGCTCACCGAGTAACATAGTCTAAATTTTATTTAAAAAAAAAGATTTTACTAACAACCTAATCTACTCTTACGCGAGTGAAGCCGCGGGCAAAAGCTGTGTCACGGTGCAAGCGTCGTTTGTAGACGGCTTTATTAAAATTTTAACGAAGGAAACCTACGGGAACTGCGGACTTCAGTGGCTTTTTAGGCTGTTGACACACGTCTTTTGGATATAAAAGTAACGTTGGTTAATGGTGTTTGGCCTTTAGTGACATTTTTATACGTTGCTTTAAATGCTTCATTAAATAGTTGTAAAAAGAGTTTTATTGGATTGAATGTTAGTAGGTCACACGTTAGCCTTTTTGGTTCGTGTTTTTGTTTTTGTGTTTGAATTATCGTTTGGCTAAAATTATTGTACAACCGAGTAAGAAAATATCGACAGGAAAACGTATAGTTATGCGATTCATATGAGGTTTATTTTTTGGGTTGTCTGTCTTGTTATATCCTTAGTATAGGTTTACCCTTATGTTTGCGTCTAATAGTGAGGTCCTAGGTTTTTTTCAGACGGATTTATTTTCGGAAGTTCATATTTTTGGGTGGCTTACAAGTTTAAGTAGCCGCCCGATTCTGTTAATGTGCTGAATGTTAGAGGTTCAAACCCTATATAGAAAATTAGTGTGAATCACACTATTTGTTTGGTGCAACTGATGTTGATTCTAGTCTGGGTGTTTTTTGTATCCGCTGTTTTAATATTTCTAATGTTCGCCGTGACAAAGGCATTACCTACAGTGTGGCAATCAAAATTTCTTCATAAAAGAGATTAGTCAAATGTCTTTTGGAAAAGATTAATAAGTTTCGGTGGCAGCACGAACTTGAACTGGACATGGGATCCAAAAATACCTGATGTCAAAAAGTCCAGCGATAACTGCTTACTGACTGACTGCATACTATTTTTCTACACACAATTATATAATAGTTTTCATTAAATTAATATGTAACATTTTCACTATCGTAAGATAACTATAATGACCGTACACAATTTATTTGTGTACGGTCATTATAGTTATCTTAGCAAAACATAAAATATATCTGTTACATAACATTGTCTTCTGTTTACGCGAATATTATTTATTGCAATTAAACTACTATATACGTGACCATGGCTACTGAAAAGCAACCGAAACGTCGGGGAAAATGTAAAATTAAATTAAATCTAAATAGTTTTAATACTTTTAATATAATTTAATTAGCTTAAAAATTAGTAAAGTTTAAAAGTCAAAGTAGTGTAACAGTTTTCAAAATTATATAATGAAGTGTCAAATAAACAACGCGATAAAATCCGTATATAGTAGTTTAATATATCTGTTAGTTATCGCGCTGACGGAACAAGTCGTAAACATCAACGTGAGATGGTTATTGTTTCGTTGTTTGATAAGGAACGAGGCGCTAGTTTATATACCTACTAAACAGTATGAATTGATTGTACTAAAGATTTTTATATTATCGAATGAGAGGACGTACTTATTTCGGAATATATCGAACTATTCGAAAAGTCGCATTCGAGTATTAACCAATTTATTAATCACTAATTATTGTTTAGAGTCACTGCTAATTGATTATACGGACGGCGTTTTAGGTTAAAACGATTTAGTTTATATGACTAATGAACAGTATGAAACTGTATAGTGTGATTGTACTTATTAATTTTATAGTAGTGAGGCGCTTATTCGAAAAATGAACTATCTGAATGAATCGCTTTCGAATGTAAATCAATTTTTTCTCACTAATTGTTATACAAGTCACTGTTCATGTTTGCACGGACAGCTTTGTAGTTTAAAATGCTTTAGTTTATATAACTAATAAACAGTATAAAACTGTATAGTGTGATTGTACGTAAGATTTTTATAGAAACGAAGCGTTTATTCAGAAAATCGAGCTATTCGAAAGAATCGCTTTCGAATGTAAACCAATTTATTGATTGGACTGATGACGCTGTAGTTTTGGTGGACGTTTTTTACAACCAGTGAGTGTTGTAGTTTTGATCCCTACATAGGACAGAAAATGGCGTGATCCGTAAATATGTAGTTAGGGAATATTTTGTGTCCATTGTTTTAATATTGGCAAAGTCCACCGCGGTACAAGAATTGATTCTGGTGTGGGATTTGTTTTGAAATTTAAAAAGATAATAATGATTATTCGACAAATAGTTTGATGGCTTTAATGTTGAGGCGTTGATAATAGACTGGTTAATGTTTTCAATTTGTTCGATGTCTATTAGCGTAGGACCATTTTAGAAGTTACTGAATATGTTGTAACTGGCTTTGGACAAAACAGCAGTAACTTTTAAGAGTTCGAAAAAACTCTTATACAACAGCTTTGTCCGTCCGTTCTTCTGTCTGTTATACAATTTTCAACTCAAGAACCGTAAGAGCTAGAGACTCGTGGTTAATGCCATTCGACTCAGCATAGTCGATATACCCCCGAAATGACTATTACCTTTGACCTCTGACCCCTAGATCTAAGACCTCTGGTCACGTGGTATCACGTGACCTTTGCATATTACTTGAACCATTTTTGTCGAACTAAGATTTACGGCAATTCATTGCTCATATTGACTTTTTTTATTAAGCTTTGCTGTGTCGTAATTCGTGTAGGTACATGCGTGTTTATCAATAACATACACGCCTATATTCACGAAGAGAAAGCAAAGGTTTATTACACCCACTTTTCACCAGATACGTATTTAGGACCCACAATTTTAGGGTTTAGGGCCTATTGCTTTCTATAGAACAATTGACTGCACCGATGGAGTGGGGGTTTAAGTGGTCGCCTCACCACTGCCCCTGCGCCAAGTGTTGTGGGTTTGAAGTCCACACGAGACAAAACTTTGTGTGATCCACAAATGGTTGTTCTGAATCTGGGTGTTCTTTGTGTCCGTTGTTTGAATGTTTGTAAAGTCCCCCGTGATACAGGATTTATTCCTAGTGAGGGAGTTGTCTTTAAAAATAAAAACCAGACTCTGTGGAGCTTCTGAGATGTTCATGCCAGATAACAATTTGTCTGACATCAGAAATATCAAAATAACAGAAGAAATAATACAGAATTAGCTGAAGAAATAGTCATGCGACAATATACGTCAAAGGGGCATTATCCTCGTGACATAGTGAGATATAAAGTAATAAATTTTACTTGCTGTTCGTTCTAACTTTATTTTTCTTTATCTGCTCTATTTTCCATTATCCTTTTCTAGAATAAAATAGTTTAAGTAAGCACACAGCTAAAATTAGAATTATCAAGTAGAATAATTCAACTATAATTTTTCTTTAACACAACCGTGTTCTTTAGCAAGCAGCGATAGCTCAGTGGGGAGACCAACAGACTGCAATGCAGAGGGTCTCGGGTTCGAACCCACGTCGCGCACCTCTGACTTTCGGAAGTTATATGACTTTTCGAAATTATGTGCGTATTGATTGACAAATATCGCCTGCTCCATGCCTCGGAGAGCACGTTACGCCGTCGGTCCCGGCTGCCATGAACATCTATGGTAGTCGTTATTGGGCAAGTCAGTACCCTCTAATAACCTGATACTGGTCTAGCCTTAGGGTATTGTTAGCCTTCGGGTTGCGGAGGTCAGGTGGCAACCGCTCTGTGTAAAAACTGATATCCAGTCAAATCCGGTTAGACCAGAAAAGCCGACCCTAAGTGACTTGGGAATAATAAAGGCTAACAGAGAAGACAACCGTGTTCTTTGAAAAGCAATAAATTATTGAATCTTGGTAAAATCGTTACAAGCGTCACACAAATTTGTCTAAAAATATTTATCGAATGTGAGTTTTTTTGACGCTTTAACTACTCGACAATTATAAGCGTCATACAAGTTTGTCTGAAAATATTCTTAAAATACTGGACTGGTTGCCTCAAATTGATTGATCCTAACTAATATTACTAAAGGTCGCCTAATGCTCGAAAATCGACTAAAGTTTGCCTGTAAGATATTGCTGATATATGTCAATATACATATATTGATATATGTAACCATAGTTACGCGCTTCGGCTGCGTGTGTCAAATACATGTTTGTGTGCGTGTAGTGCTTTTTCATTAATTTAATGTATTTCTAATGCATATTTTATATAAATATTAGAATTCGCCCCTCCTTCTCCATATAAACTTTAACTGTGCCAAATTTCATAGTCCGCGCAATTTTCGTAAAGAGGGGTATAAAGATTTTGCTTCACGTTTTAATATATGGATAAATTCGAATGTGGGTTTATGTCACGTTTTATCTACTCGACCGATCATCATGAAATTTCGCATACACGTTGTCAAAGGAACAAAAAAGGACATCAAGTAACTTACATCTAGGACCAAAAGCGAGCTAAAAAATATTGTGTTCCATTTTTAAACGCCACATGTTAAGGTTTCTGGAACTAATATTGCAAATGGCTGTCGAAGTAAACAAAGCATTTAGAGTAACTCGCAATTTATTTTGCACATAAAACATGGTCCATATCTATCGTGATTAATATTAGCTTACATAGCATTTAGACGAAGGAATATTTGTTATATTATGGTATGTCGTTTAATCAGAAATGAGGAGATCCGCCGGGAAACTAAAGTTGTCGAAGAGATTTACTCTTGATAGCCAAGCTGAAATGACAATGGGCTGGGCATATAGCTCGCAGAACCGCTGGTTATTAGGGTAGAAAGATTGTGAAGTGACGGCAGAGGCAGCAGGGGTAACCCTCCTCCTAAAAAGTTTTATATTTTTTTTTTATACAACTAATGTAGCAAACAATCATACGGCCCACCTGGTGGTAAGTGGTCACCGTAACCTAAGGACGCCTGCAACACCAGAGGCATCACTTGCGCGTTGCCGACCCAGTAGGAAAGAAGGAAATGGGAAGGAGAAGGAGCGGGGGGTAGAGGGGGAAGAGGGTAATTGAGCCTCAGGCACTCTCACTCACCGAACAAAACACAACAGTAGGAATACTACTATTTCACGTCGACGGTGGACCGACGACTTGGTAAGGGTCACGGGAAGCGGTTGGATGTAGGTGGCCCAATGTCGCAAGATCGGTTTGTGTGGGATACCTTGGGGTAGGCTCATGTTCAGCAGTGGACGTCTCTTGGCTGAGATGACGATTATTATTACTTAATTATTCTGCAATATAGGTATTATACCAGTTTGTGCCTCTGACTTTTCGGCTTATACTCTACGGAGATGTACACCGAAAAAAGAAGCGTGCTACATACAAACTAGACTATAATCTGAGTACCACGTTCCATCCGAATCTATTCAATGTTTTTAAATACTTTTACATTCATAATACACACCAAAACACACCAACGTTGTGTCAATCAATTAGTTACAAAACAAAATTATATTTACCTGTTTAGAGGTAACTAAACTGTAGTTTAATGCCAATGCCCTAAGACAAAAAAACAGAGGGACAGATCCTTAAAACTACAAATCACTTTTGATATAAACAGTTAATACTATGCATGAGGTCTCAAGTTTCATTTTTGGGACAAGCAACGTATCTATATTAGAATTTAAAATTCTCAGTATCACGATTTCTGGAACTGTGCGTGGGACCGAAAATGATAATTGGCAATTAAATGTGAGAATACCTCTGCCTTTCGAGGATATAGACGTGAAGCTATGTATTCATGTTATTTTATATCAGATTCCTAATGTTTGGATTAGATAATTGGCGACGCGAATATTACTGAACTGCTGAAGCGCCTTGAGGGCTGTCTATGAATTTTTGTTGTTCTCATTACTCAATACACGTGTTGACATGCGTCAATAGCTGTGAAATGCGATCATAGATATCTGTTTAAAGTATAGTCATGTTTGCCTTACTTGTCTTTGTAAGTAAACCACGTACCAGTATGCCGTTTAAATTACACTCCCCGTGACCATGGCTGCTGAGAAGCAACCGAAAAGTCGGGGAAAGTGTTAAACTAAATCTAAATAGTTTATTAATTGAAGATCTTAAATACTACTATTTATCTTCGCCTCGATGGCGTAGTGGTTAGCGTAACTAACTGCCACGCCTGAGGTCACGGGTTTGATTCCCGCACAAGTCAAACATTTGTGTGCATGGACATGGAAGTTTGTCTTGGGCTGGGTGTTTTTATGCATAATAATACGTATGTATTTTCAAAAATAACGTTTATATGTATGTTTATCCATTGTCTAGTACCCATAGTACAAGCTCTGTTTAGTTTGGGCTAGACGGTGTGTGTGTATGTGATAGAATATTATATTATTATAGAATATTATTATTTAATCTGTGTAAATTGTTAAACTATTTAAATAATAAATTATTTCTTTCATTATTGCATTATTTAAAGTTTGACAGCAGTAGTTTCATATTGTCAGGAATATGTAATAATAGTGTTTAAAATAAACAACGCGATAAAATCCGTATAAAGTAGTTTCAGTTCAATGAGTTTGTTTATTCACCAAATGATACCAGTAAGAAAAATATCAAAATAAAATTAGGGTCACCCTATGTTTTTAATATGTTGTCTAAATTAAAGGGTTGGCGTTGGCGAAGGGTTACGATAATTTGAACGATATGTTTTAAATTAAATACCATTAGGTACTTTTTAATTACCACATTCAAAAATAAACAAATTTCCATTATTTTAAAGAAAATAAGATTATGACAAAAATACACGTCAAAATAAAAGATTAAAAAGAACTACTAAAGCAAATTTAAGTACCTTTATTATTAATGAAACTTTCTTAATACCGGGTATGTCTTCCTCTTTCATGCACACATTCTTGAAGACTAGAGGAAATGCTTTCAATCAAGTGGCGAACAGTTTCTTACGGTAGTTGTTAACAGCTCGCTTTTAGCATGTTTATGAACTGTCTTTCCTTGTGGATGGGTTGGTTTGTGGCTCAGACACTTTTTTTCAATAGCTCCCACATGTGTTCAATGGGATTCAGGTTCAAACTTTTCGCTAACCACGGCAGAACTTCTATACGGACTTCCTCCAAAGCCACTCCAGTGATTCAAGCGGCATTTGCACGATCATTGTTGTGCATTTACTTGAATCCTGTACCCATTCGCTGTGCAAATGGCACCACATGAGGTCTAATGACCTTACCGATGTATCTTTGAGCTGTTATTGTGCCTTCATTTAAGATTACTAGCTCGGTTCTACCGTTTAGACTCATGCCACCCCATACCATAACATTGGGCTCCACAAATCGATCTCCTCCTTAAATGCATGCTTTATAAAATCGCTCACTTTCTCTTGTCCACACTTTGATGCGACGATCATCACTAAAAAACTTCGCTTTAACAAACTCCAATCGTCTCCATCCAAATGTTGCCTTGCAAATGTTAACCGGTTTGCGCAATGAGCACTTGTTAATGTAAGCGCGGGTTTGCAAAGTGCGGGCAGTGACAGTACGCTCTCTACGTGCTCTCAAGCATATGTACCGGTCTTCCGGTTCTTCGAACTCTGCCTGAACCCTGTCTTCTAGTAGTTCCTCCAGTGTCTTAAAATCGATTAAAAGGATTCTGGATGGGTCTTAACGAAAAAACCAGCTGCAAAGCAACTGAACGCTGCGAATGCCTTTTTTAATTAATTTTATGGACCTAATCGTAGTAACCACATCCATATGTCGTCGAACTCTCGTCATTGTTGTTTTAGAAATGCTAATGCACACTGTAATTACCAAAAATAAAAGGTTCGCTGCAGAACGCAAATCTTAAATAAGTTTAAAGTTCACCTTCAAATAGAGTAGAATCAAGTGGTTACGAAAAAATAAAGAAATGACTACCCACTTACCCACTAATGCAGGCAGATATGAAAAAGATTCTTCACAAACCCTTGAACTAACATAGCACTACAGATTTCACCACTTGCGTCAAGTAAATTATCAATAAATGAGGCCTGATATAAAAATATACAAGTGGCCTTTATTTTCCTTTGACTAGTAATACCTAAGCTTCGTACGATAAAGTTATCGCGAGAACAGCGATGAAAACAATTTTGTTTCTAATTACATTAAAATTACCGTTAACCTTATCTAGCTAGTTTTAATTATTGAACTGTTTGTCATTATCGACGTAATTCTGTTACAATCGGTCGTGTTCACGGAGTTCGGTCATTCTCATATCGTAATGTAAGTGGTTAATTTTTCTTTACATAGCATAGCTTGGAAACCATTAGACTGACACGCAGAGGTCTTGATTTCAATCCCAAGAACTTGCTGACTTTTTAAAGTTATGTGTTTGTATTAAATAGTTAATTTGTCTTTCACTTCATCGGTGAAGAAATGTGTGGAAACCTGTACGTCTAAAAGATGGACATATGTTCTTGAAGTTGTATCAAGTCTGCCAGTCCTCACTGGATTGGCGTGTTGGACTATGTCATATGGTCTCAAACTGAGATGAGGCCCGGTTACCGCAGTGTGAAAGTATATAATCAGAGCTGAAAGTATTATTATAATAGGCACAATTGATTTCATTTATGTTTTGACTCTTACGGTCTCCGCAGCAAAATTTTGTTAAGTTTAAAATATATTTTATAAATGCCTGGATAATCTATACTAATAAAATATAAAATTAAAGTGTCTGTTTGTAATTTCAAATAAACATTTTACATAAATTTTTACTAAATGCTTATGCAAGTATATACGGCACTTATATCAAATAGTCAATTATTAAAATTTTGTCTGACTGTCTGTCTGTTTGTGCCGACTAATCTCTGAAATGGTTGGGCCGATTTTGACGGGTCTTTCACTGGAAGATGATGTAGGAGAAACATTTTTTTTAAATTAGTGTTCCGCTAATTTTTTTATACTTTTTTGTTAAATTCCACGCAGACGAAGTGGCGGGTAACAGCTAGTATTAACATATTAATGAACTCAACTGTAAATAGGCTTAAGTCTGGATGCTTTGGAAGATAGGCAGGGGTGTATTATTACAGGTCGCATTTGCTCATCAGTCGGCAAACCCGCTTCGAACTACACATGAGAGATTTAATTTCATAGGTACTAGGGAATTCTCGGAAGTCAACGGAGTGTTGAATTAAATTTGTTTAACAAGGCTGTCTTTTACATAAAAGTTAAATGAAACTGGCAAAGACGTAGGTTTGTTATGTCTCTGCTAGATATGTAATGCAACCAATTTAATTATTAGTTTTTTTAATGAATAATATCTGTGATACTTAAATATTATGAATATACTTAAGTTTAATTGTTCGAATGCCAGATATAATTGGAAACCTATTGTGTCTGGCCGCTGGTGTGCTGGTGAATCAATAGAAAATATATAAATTAAAGAATAAGTAATTTGCATTTCTGAGATTTTTATAAGCAACTGACTATTGAAAATCGACTACGCAAAGTTATTTAAGGTGTCTGTCCATCATTTCGTACCAAACCATGACCGTGCTATTTTTTTTCGTATGTCAAAGACAATATTCTTTATTTCCATTAAGCTTTTTGAGCACGTCTATTAAGTTTTTTTTCTTTTCGTAAAGATTAGGTATTAGCGGTTTGGACAACAAGTTACAAGTATTCCTATTAACTCTTTCAGATAAGCTAGAAGAGATCATAGGAGTTAGTTTACGACGTTATCCAATGGGTGGGATTCGAACCCGTGACTTCTCGGTCATAAGACCAGGCCTTCTTCACAGAGTCCCGGACTTAAAGCCTGGACCAATATCTTATCCATAATATTATAATAAATCAAAAAGATAAATAACATGCAATGAAAAAGATAGCTGAAGAATTCTTATGAGAAGAATCGTGCTAGAAAATGAAGGTCTCTATTTTCAATGTCAATTTTATTCGTTAAAAGCTAGTTTTGCCGCGGATTTGCTCGCGTAAAAGTAGGTTAGGTTATGTACTTGTTTTTTTTAATACAATGTAACCTATGTTTCTCCGTGATAATATAGCTAGCTGTCTAATGGTTATACATTTTCTTAAATCGGTTGAATAGTTTTCGAGACAACAAACAAACAAACTAAAAATCTGATCTTCCTCTTTATAATATTAATATAAAAAATATGTTCCTTGACAATACAATTCCTTTTTATACCTAATAAAATATGATCCAGTCTATTACATGTACTAAACTTACCCAAACTATGCTCTACTGTGTATTAGTAATGTATGTATGTATGTATCTTATGTGGGGGCCAGTCAGTGCAACCTGGCGACACTTCGACCCAGTGGGGTCTTCAATGTCGACACTCTCCCAATAAAGACTGCCATAGATGTTCATGGCAGCCGGGACCGACGGCTTAACGTGCTCTTCGAGGCACGGAGCAGGCGATAATTGTCAATCAATACGCACATAATTTGGAAAAGGTATATAACTGCCGAAAGTCGGAGGTGCGCGACGTGGGTTCGAACCCGAGACCCTTTGCATTGCAGTCTGTTGGTCTCCCCACTGAGCTATCGCTGCTCTTGTGTATTAGTAATACTACTCGTAAATCTGCGCTCATTTCCTCTTGATCCAGTAATACTACGCCACGGTGTAGGATGAATACAGAACGGTCTACTAATGTATCATGTTAATTCATAAAGGATATTTTTACGGTACTAGGTAGTGGGTAGGCGCCTTTATTCCATAACATGTTTCGTAACGGACATGACTTTTACGAGAAATTGGAGCAAGAATTCAGTATTAAAATTGGCTGAATAAAACTCTTCCCTTATTGAAATCTATTCATTGATAATAATTCGAGTTCAAGATTTTCCGTTGGTAAAAATCTTGTAACTCGACATTGGCACTTTGCCAGATAAACAGAAAGAGCTTGACATTTTTGTATTGAAGCTTAATGCCGGTTCTTGAGGGTGGAATTCAAACTCCAATATTTGTCTATTATACACATTTTATATGTCTTCTTACCCCTGAGGTGCCATACATATCAAATAACCATATGTTTTAAAAGATTTTTCGCAAGTTAGCTTTCAATTTATATATATTTTTGTTAACTCTCATAGCTGTTACAATGCTTATAGAACTAGATTTACTTCGGTGAGGATCAAACTTACGACTCTGATCGCAAATCCAATTAGACGGCCATTTGCTTGACCAAGAAGTTTTGTTTTAAGTTTTCTACTATTCTACGTATTATGCCAGCACCGCATTATCTGAACAATACTAAAAGAAAAGAAACAATATACAGCTAGCCCGGGTACGGCTATTTGTGAATCACATAAGATTTTGCCCAGTATTAAAATTAAACCGCAGCAGTTGGCGTCGCGGCTGTAATAACTATAATATCCTATATGACAAAGTAGTGGTAGACCATAGCATAATTTAGATGCGTTTTTATTTTAGCCTGTTTTGTTCCATAACAGGGCAAAGGTCTCCCTCCCGCTTTTCTACATATTCTTGTAATATGCTAGTTTGCACCAGTTTCTCCTGGAGCTACTTAATTCGTCCCGCTATCGAAACCTTGTCTACCACGTTGCTGCTTTGCAACATCTGGTCTGGGGGTAAGACTTGCGTTTGAGGGATCGTATACCCACTTCTAATACAAGCATTCTAACTTAGCTGGCGAGGTAGGCGAGATTACAGTAATATAAAACCAAATTGCTAATTATCTCGAAAATAAAAAATGCAAGCGGAACATCTCTAGAAGGAAGCTAATGTATACTTTGCAAATAACAGTAATTAATAAAAATAAGAACGTTAAATTCTCCAAAAAGAATGTTATCTAATTGATTCGATATTTTTGTCCTATACAAACAGAGCTCGATAGCCAATCCTTAAAATGCAAATGGGCGCTTTTCACCCCATTCCCTCGTAAAAAGTTGGCCTTTTTCGTCCACTAAAACTGAATAAGTGAATAACCATCGGGGAGGGCCACAAACGGCTCCAATTATACGTAACAGCCGCGAAAACTTGCAGAGGCGGGTATTAAAACAATCGAGCAGTATGAATGGAGTGGATTTAATTAAACGGTACAATTTCTCCCCTCCTTTTCACACCACGTAGGTGCGAAAGGGAGGTGGGAAGGTGATATCTTCTGGCGTGAAGCCAAAGGTATAGAGGCACGGCAGTGCTTTTCTTTTGATGTAAATTATTCGATGTTTTTGAAGGATCTAGTGTTGTCTTAGTGGTTAGTTAGTATTTTTGTTTAACTTAGGTTCTCGTTGGTCCCGTGGAGTAGGTTTGTACCTAATCACAGAGTCCTGGGCTTAAAGCTCGGATCGAATGGAGAGTGGGTCTGGTGATTATGACTGGTATATATCAGTCATGAAGTACAATGACTAACAAATTATATAATCACCAAGAACTTACAATATTACTAACATTTATACAAGATATTTATATTGTAAAATATTTTAATATGATCCGACCGAAAAAAACACAATTGCAAATAGAATAGGAAATAATTGATAAGTAGAATAAGGCAGTTCAAGGTACACTTATAATCGAAGAAGCAAGTAACGAAATTTAAATATTTGCCTTTTCGATCGCTTTCGTCACACACATAAACGTCATTATAAGTTTACGCCAAGTTTACGCTGATGGTTAAACATCTTAAAATTTAATTTACGCTCGTGTTCACTGGTACTAAACTCTATCAATTACATACTTCGTTAAAAACTTGGTGATTAAATGTTAGTCTAGCAGACATGTAAATATATACTTAAACATTTAGTGCCGACTAAATTTTGTAATTTCACAACTTAATTAAAAAACCGGATAAGCTAAGTTTCAAAATGCTACGATCTACATACATATGTATATTTAAATCATTCATTAGTATTCACAAATTATACACATTAGTTTAGGCAAAAGACACCTAAATTTAAAATTGCCTTCAAGAAGAGTTCACCGATCCGAAATTTAAACGCAATATCATACAACTAGTACAATAGAATAATATTAATATTAAGTTCACAACACTTATTACATTTTATTTTGATTGCACGATTGCAAAACGACAAAAATTTCATCCGAGACAAAAAATTACAGATCCGCAAATAGATATTTTAAGTCTAGTTATTACGTGTGCTGGTTTTTGATTCCATGAAAAGTCTCTTGCAGTATCGGTTATACTGAGCAGCGATAGCTCAGTGGGGAGACCAACAGACTGCAATGCAGAGGGACTCGGGTTCGAATCCACGTAGCGCACCTCTGACTTTCGGAAGTTATATGACTTTCGAAATTATGTGCGCATTGATTGACAATTATCGCCTGCTCCGTGCCTCGGAAAGCACGTTAAGCCGTCGGTCCCGGCTGCCATGAACATCTATGGCAGTCGTTATTGGGAGAGTGTCGACACAAAAGATCCCACTGGGTCGAAGTGTCGCCGGTCTGCACTGACTGGCCCCCACGTAAGATACATATAAGATACATCGGTTATATTACCAAATTCAGCATTTATGTCTTCATAACAACAAAATGTTAAAAATCGTCTAGTCCTAAGAAAATCTGAACTAGAGTGTTACATAGCAACACGGTATGTTACATGAGAGTTAACTACATTGAGTGGTACCACACGGCTTGATGTTATATTCATGTAATGACTCCGTTTGGACAGATGCATTTTGTTCGCCGGTTGTTCTGTGTCACAGTGTTAGCTATAAAAGATACGATATTATTATATTTAATATGTATGCAGTACTACGAGTATATACTTTACTTACATTAAAATTTCATTCGAAAGTGTCTTTGTTGGTTTGTTCTTTCATGCAGCAGCGGAGAGACCGACCTACGTGAATTTTGTATACAGATAATTTATGATCCATAGAATCTTGAGAGTCGGAATTTGTGTATTTTTGTGTACACAGAATTCAAAAGAAGTTGATAGATAGCCTTGAATTGAACCCACATTAAATTTAGATCCCAAGTTTCCTACGGGAACCGACAAATTAAAGTATCTGAGACACAGCGACGCGCAGCGGGATTTAGCAAGTCTTTAATAAAATGCTTAAAAATTACCAATACCAATCAACAATCGCTTTATAATGTGTTTTACGCATGTGACAAACGAGCATTTGTTCCGTCTGTTGGTTAGCAGATAATGCATTTCCAGCGTAAGGAATAGAGATGTTTTATGTTTCTGTCGTCAGAAGATCACATTCTTAAGCAGCTTTGGTAACGACATTTCGTAGAATTACAAAAGATAATTGGGCAATGATTTATATCGGTAGGGTAGATGTCCTTTTTTTTTTTTTTTTTTGACTCAGGAAAATCCTTTATGGATACCCCCATCCCCCGGGGGGGAAAGGGTGGTTATGTGAGACTCTCCGCCCCTGAAGGGGGTCGGTATACACACTAAAAACCTGGGGTGAGCAGTCCCTCCGCCGACGGAGTGGGGCGGCATGGGGTCGCGTTAGCAATCACCATCCCGCCCCGGCGGTTGGCCCGGCTGATGGTAACCGGGCCTCAGCACCTGTGGAGGGAAGGCCTTGCTCACCAAGGCCATCCCTCAGACGTGTGGGGCCGTGCAAGCCGGTAGAGAGTCCCCCGACTCTGTACCAGTGACCCCACTATACAGGAGCGAAAAGGCGGGCAAATCGCCTCCTTCTCGCTCCCGTCCGTCTGCGCCGGAGAGGGTCAGCGAGGAGGTTGTTCTCCCTGACGCTTCCCACGGTCTCCTTCTGCGCCATGACAGCTTCGCAGAAGGAGATCACTGCCTGCCACGACCTCTCGCCGCCGAGCATGGCGTTGATCACGCTCGGCAGGGAGAGATCTCCGCCTAAGGGTAGATGTCCTAAATCAACAACGTGCAATGCCGTATATGACTTACCCCACCGATGCCGTTGTTGTTTAAGTGGTCGTCTCGCTATTTCCACTGCATATGATGTGGATTTGATCCCCACGAGATAAAAATTGTGTGACCCGCAAATAGTTATTCCGGAACTGGGTATTCTTTGTGTCCATTGTTTGAATGTTTCTTCGCTACACGGAAATTATTACTAGTGAGAGAGTCGTCTACTAAAAAACAAAAAAGAAAGAAAGCTATTTCAAAAGCTTGTGTTATCATCCCTTCGCATCCAGTTTTGGTGTTGAGTATACTGACGAAATTGTCGAGTAATGCATTTCTGCACAACAGTTTCGAGAGCTGGCGTTATACTTTGTAAGAGAAAAACAAAGCATAGCATTTCTTTTTACTTACTTTATACATTGTCATTTTAGCACCCGCTAGTAATATTGTAGGAATGTTTGATATCTTTCAGTGTAATAACATCTTAATTGCCGTTGGTGCGGAGAGCATTGCTGACTTTATAGCGTCTGCGCGGATTCCTTTGTCCTTACAATGTTTTGTTGGACCAAATTGCATGGTATGTCGAGTATTTTTAATTTGGTTTTTATATTGTAATTGTTTGCTGAGGCTGTTTGAATTCGGTGTTTGGATTTCAACGTGTTGTTTAGTGGTCCTTTCGATTTGCGGTATAACAGCTAATTGGTTTTTGAAATGGTACTGGATATTTTTTGAAAAATATATAAGTATATACATAAGCTGACGCCTGTAAAACCACAAAAGTGAAGAATTATATTACGTGTTATCATTTATGTAGTCTCATTTAAAGTCTGATTCACTTACATAATTATATACATCTTAACCGAATACGCTTTGGCTCCAGGCTCCAGGCGTCGAATCTTACAAATCGCACTAAGTCCCAATTTTATTAAAGAAATTAATTGCCGATAACCCATTTTAAATAAGATTTTGTCTATAGGTCTTGCAGTCAAATGTAAGAACAAATGCTAAGCTACGGCATGCTGCAATGTTTTTAACTTTTTCTATTATTGACGCGTTTTTGAATTGCAAAGTCGTTGTCGCTGCGCTTATATAACAAGGCCACTGGTCATTCTGCTAATAGCACAGCCTCTTTTAAGAGTTCTACATATCCTATTTAGCATAAAAAATATCGCACAAAATTATAGAGTTCCGGTATTCCAGATAAATAAGCCACGAGTCTATGTAATACATCCTTACTATAAGATTATAAAGGTGAATGACAGTTTGTTTGTTAGTAATGCTTTCGCGCCTTCATTACTCAACCGATCATCATGACATTTTGCATACACGTTGTCAGAGGTACAAAAAAGGGAAAAATTAAAAACTGAAAAAACTAAAAAATTGTTACCGTGGGATAAAAATTTATTGCCAAAATGTACATTAGCACGATCGAAGCCGCATCTAGTACTTGTAAAAAAATAATTATATTTCCTTTCTTAAGTTCGATCTAAGTGGCCAGATGTCAAGCCAATATAACACAGCATTTTATAATCTATGCTACAATGAAGATATCAACCGAAAGCTTCACTTTTTAAAGTGCCCTTTAAAAAGGCTTTATGTTCTTTAAATAAAACTTCGTCCAAGAGTACTTAATATTTAAAACTTCAGTATACAGGGTCCATTTTTATTGATTTGCCTTTGAATCGAGTAATATTTATAACTTTTAAGTTTTAGTGCGGTGATATAATATTTACGAGTACAAAGTCGTTAAACGAGGCTAGCAAACTACCACCATATCAGGTTGTAAATCTGCAGCAGTGTCTTGGAGATAAACCAGTTGTGTTGACCCTTGGGTCCTTAAATCCAACCATAATAACATTGTTACGGCTCTGAAGTGGGTTATCGATAATTTTATGATATATCTTTAATTCGGACGTATACATTGACTAACTACTGCTGTTCGCATGCATTTTATTTTCTACCAATGGTAATATGAAATATTTGGGTTACATCCTTAATAACCATTCTTCAAAATTTTCAAAAACAACAAACACAGTCATCAGTACCTTGAAGGCTATGGCCCCTCTGCGTGGTAGATCATTCCAGTTGTTCCGCTACTTTTCCTTCCTACTTTTTTTTTTTTTTTTTTTTAGAGTAATAAGTATTAGAATAGGTAACTGAAAAGACATATATATATATGTATATATGTGTGTGTATATATATATATATATATATATATATATATATATATGTATACATGTGTGTATATTATTATATTCAATATAATAAAACTTACCATGATGGTTTGCATAGGTTAAGTATATCATGTAGCACTGTTCTGTCCTTTATTTCCCTTTCTTTTTATCATAGTTTGTACTGCTTTGTCTATTTACATCTGTCTCATTTGTTGTAATTTATATTTGTGGACGTCGCCGACGACGTCAAGTGATACGATACTCGTGGTTGGAACTGAAAATCAGTACTGAGGTGGGGGTTATGCCCAACTCAGTGTATGCTGAGTGTCCATCCAGATTTCTCTTAAACAAAATTCATTACAGTTTTATGTTTGTTGTGTCTTTAATTCACATATATATAATTCTTGACTAACAAACAAGCAAACTGTGTTTGTTTATTTATGTTGCAATGCCTTCATTTCTCCAGACGTCAATTATTACCTAGTAATTACTTCGTGGGTGCATGCACATCTTACCAAAATTTATTCATAATATTTCATAATGGAAGTTATAAAAAGTATAGAATACAAACTATGAGTAGTAGAGCCTCGCTGATTTCAGCATGAATCTGCCGGCTCGACCGGGGAAGGACTACCCTCACACAGAATATCGACGTGGAATAGCAGTATTCCTACTGTTGTGTTTCGTTCGGTGAGTGAAAGTGCCGGAGGCCCAATCACCCTCTTTCCCACTTCCCGCTCCTTCTCCTTCCCACCTAAAGGGTCGGCAACGCGCAAGTGATGCCTCTGGTGTTGCAGGCGTCTATAGGCTACAGTGACCACTTACCATCAGATAGGTCGTATGCTTGTTAGCCACATTAGACGTATAAAAAAAGAATTCACAAGTCTTCTGCAACTATATATGAGAAGCGCTAATCGTTAAAGCACATATATAGTACTTCAGCGAATTTAAAAGTAAATTAAATCATATTTTTTGATTTCGTTGGTTATGTATAAACAAATAAAATGTTTATGTTTATACATAATCAACAACGTTAAAGTTATACATTCTAATTAAATCTGTTTATATTCAAACATATACATATGTACGTCTGATATAGATAACCATCTCTCTTTCTCGATCATTTGCCAAATCCTACAATTCTATATGACTCTACATTTCCTTTTTTTGTTGCATAAACACAACCGACGGTTGTGTTACTGCGAAAAAAAAAAGGATTTCTCGAGGTGGTGGTTGTGTTATGCCGTTACAAAATTCTGAGACTGAACCTCTACATTCATCATCTCAGCCGAAAGACGTCCACTGCTGGATATAGGCCCCGTCTTCCACACAGACTTTGGAGAAAAATCCCTATTACGTGGAACCTTAACACATAAATGGCGATGAAATACACGAACGCTGACTTATATCACTCTATAAGCGAAATTTTGAAGACAATAATATCATGATGATGCTGATGACTTAGCTGTGTAAACTCCTGAAATTGCTGAAATTCATGAGCCAAGCCAATGACGACAAAATCTTAAAAAAAAATTGCTTATTATACTACCTCTTTAGCATCATCCACGCCCATGTATGTATATATTCCTTTTCGAGGTTGTGTTAAAGCACTTATAGTACAAAGCTTAGGTATCGATTTATACCCGAGTGTGGGTTGATGTTGGCCGCAGATGCCTCCTTTGGGAGACATTACACATTTAGGATACAAGAGACAAGCGTATCTAATGAAATAAGGACGAAAATATCCTAAATTTAATTAACACTGGAATACTTGTGTTCTACATCGGTTGAGGCACTTATTTTAGATATACGGCGTGTAACATAAAGGTTTGGTCATATTAAAGGTTCGTTGAATGGAGCCTATGAATAAGGCTGTATGGACAGCATATAGGGGTACAAATGTAGTGTATGCGTTGAGCTTGATTTTTGGGTCGGACAAAGTGACGAGTTATAGCGATCTACCGTAAATAAATTATCAGTAGAATGGAGTCTGAAACAGAGCCCCATAAAGGAAAAATTTGGTTGTAATACATCCCTGTCTGAAATATATAGGCGGGTATATTTGTATTAAAGTTCGTGCATAATGTATTTCCTACGTTGTGTTAACATATTATCTACTATGGTATCGAAGTATCAGATCCCCTAATCCTCGGCGATGGAAACAGAGAACTCACAATCGGCCGCATTCTTCGCCCTAGGTATGAATATACCTTTGACATAAAATATTAACTCATACTAATGAAGGAGTGACAGTCACTTACGTAGCAGTAAGTTGATTACGTATAGTGTTGTCCTTGTCACACTCGATGAGCTGCATCCTACAAGGATTAGTCTGGTACTAGTAGGTAATAAAATTTGCTCAATTGTTTAAAGCATCGAGCGGGTGCCTTGGGACCAACGAGACGATTCTTGATTGTGTTTCAAATCAGGTTCTGATATCGAATCCTTTACCTTTTTGATTGAAAATTGATAATGACGTAACAGGATCTAAACTCACCGCGACGCTCGATAACACAAGACAACGAAACAATGAATGATGAAAAGTTTGATCGGAATAATTCCTTATACAATTTATTAGGAACCCTTCAATTGATCGAACTACATCGGCTTTCGTTCATTTTGGTCGTTCCCGTTCAATTTCCATAGGCAAGTTAAACGTTTTATTCTGCCAAACTAGGTTTGATGCGTTTCATGAGTAGTTTTTAAATATATTAATATGCGATTACCGATTTAACATTGAAATTGTGCGAATAATCGAAAAATATATTTTCAAAATGTGGTAATGTATGTAAATGTGTGTAAAATGTTCGAATAAAATTGTAATCAAAACGTAAATCGTATAGTGGGATAGTATATAAAAAGATCTTTAAGTTTTAATGAGCACGTACATAAATTGTGATTGAACTATTTGAATTTGGTGATATTGCGCTAATTAACTTTGGAATGTTTTCTAAATATACAGTTTTTAAAGGGTTACGGTTAAGCCTTAAATTACTTTTCACTTAACAAATTTTCTTGTACCAGGAAGACATCAGGTGCAGGACCTAAGGCTTACGCGCCTTCCAAAGCACGGGATATCCAGCACCACCAACTTGCTAACTCTGGGCTGTTATCGAAAATATCTTAACAGAAAAACAACGTCTCTCTTTGCTCGTCCTAGAAATCGAATTCGACACCCCATACGTAATAGTCCTAAACACTACCCATGAACCACAGAGGCAGGCATATTATTACAAAATCTGGTTCATATACTTACGAAGAATTTATGAAGAACATTGAATTTTTATTCTTTTGATTTCGTCCATTACGTTTCTTACAACCCCCATGGGGAATTTCGAGATTGCCTGCTCTAACCGTAACCATAAAAAAATTATTGCTTTTGGCATCGAAATCACCCATCAGAATACCATCAATTATATTATTATTTCTCGCGAAGCGTTTTGTTAGCTATAAGCATTTAGACCACTGCTAGGTTATTTTGAGGTTTTGGGTTTGATTCTTACTTAATTTGTATGAGGCAAATTAATTTATGTTTAGTGTTCGAACAGTGGCCGAAATTCCACCATAATTATTATTAAAATTTTAGATACAATACAATTTTAGAAAATTATATTGTAATATGATTTCACATATTAAAAACATTAAAAAAATTAGGCTGAAGTATACTTTGCAAACACGCACATTTTGCCAATTATGTAGCGTACGAAAATATTACAATTATTATCTTGAAAGATTCCAGTGTTTGCCGCAACAAAAATTAAAAAAATTTGCTATATCTATAACTTTCTATCCGTCGGGAAAATTACTTTTTCTCTAGCTAAAAGGTACTCTATGTCTTTTTCTGTACCCCTGACAACGTGTATGCAAATTTAACGATGATCGGTCGAGTAGTTAAGGCGTGAAAGCGTTACAAACAAACTCACATTTACATGAATAATATTAAGTTAGTATAGTTATATATAAATTAGTTTCACGCTTATTAGATATCTGAATTTCGTCAGGTATGGTGGATGGAGCTATGGTTTAGGGTCCTTCGCTATAGACAGTATGCCTAAAGTCGTTTACCAGGTACAGTTTTACCTACCGTGCTTCTACTAAGAATTTCATGGTGGAAAATCCTATAACACTATGGCCAACCGGGAATCGAATCCGAGGCGTCATGCACAACTTTGCCGCAACCACCGAAGTAGCTTATAATAACTTTTTACATATTATAGGTTTTTCTATATTGTAAAATTTAATTATGTGAATCCGATTTTGAATAATACACAGAAATACTTATTTATAATTTAATATTATTGGTTAATATATTTTAATAAACGGATTTATAATTAAGTATTATAATAAGCATTAATTATAAATCCGTATTGGTACCGACTATAATACAGTAAATAACAATAATTAATACAATAGAGTGTAGTTACGTTTTCGGTAAACCTTTATTTTGTAGTGCATGTAATTGAAATATAAATTACATTGTTCTATATGTAGGTGTCCCGTAAAGAATGGATAATTCTAGAACACCAGGTACTAGAATTAGCCGGATCCCAAAATAAAACACAAATAATGCAGGTAGTACCTCCTTCCTTCTCCCTTTATCCCAAGTCACTTGGGTCGGATTTTCTGGTCTAACCCGATTTGACTTGATATCAGTTTTTACACGGAGCGGCTGCCACCTCCACAACCCGAAGGCTAACGATACCATATCGCTAGACCAGTGTCAGGATATTATAGGGCACTGACTTCCCAATAACGACTGCCATAGATGTTCATTGCAGCCGGGACCGACAGCATAACGTGCTCTCCGAGGCACGGAGTAGGCGATAATTGTCAATCAATACGCACATAATTTCGAAAAGTCATATAACTTCCGAAAGTCAGAGGTGCGCGACGTGGGTTCGAACCGAGACCCTCTGCATTGATGTCTGTTGGTCTCCCCATTGAGCTATCGCTACCTACATACCTAAAATACATATATTATGTACATATTTCCCGTGACACAGAAATTATTTTTAGTGCAGTTGTAGTTGTCAATGAAAAATTAAAAAAGGGAAAACCATTTTTCTCCACACTTTGCTTTTCTGTATACCAAGGCTACAAATAAATTAAAACAATTAAAAAATACTTATTTAATACAGATTATAGAAGATATAATACATAATATTATCTTGTGTAAACAACACCATCTAGCCCAAACTAAGCAGAGCTTGTACTATGGGTAGTAGACAATGGATAAACATACATATATACTTTTTTTTTTGTAAATACATACATATTATACATAGAAACACCCAGACCAAGACTAACATCCATATTCATGCACACAAATGTTTGACTTGTGCGGGAATCAAACCCGCGACCTCAGGCGTGGCAGTCGGTTACATTAACCACTACGCCATCGAGGCCGAGGCTTATGTATATTAGTGCTGGAGTAAATTACATACGTTCAGCACCAGGTCCGAGAGGCGGCGTGTGTGTTCCCACGCGCGCCTCTGTGTTGAGTCCGTCTCCCCTCTAGGGGGGACAGTAGGGAGTGGTAGAAGTGCCTTTAGGGTAGGTCTTTCGTGTAGTGGCCTGCCGTTTCATACGGCGGGCCGAAACCTCGGCGGGGTCGCGACCGCATGTGCAAGTGATTCGCGCGGCCCCGTCGATAGTGGTTTTGTCGAGGAACACCGTGGTACCGACTAAACCAGTCGGTATCCCGGGAAGTACATTATCATCTTTACCATCTTTATTTTACCCCGGCGAGTCCGACATAACCCCTCCACCCACCCCCGCGGAGGGGTATGCGTCATGCATTCCCCCACGTAAAAAAAAGGAGTAAATTACATCGGGCAAGCCACATTTGTGGCGGTAAGACCCGTACTTAGAGAGTGGCTGGAGAGGCGTCATGGCGCCCTCACGTTTCGTCTCACGCAGGTGCTGACCGACCACGGTTGTTTCGGTCGATACCTGTGTCGAAGGAGGGCACAATACGACCTCCAGCCACCCTGAGTAGAAGCCTGCGGGCGGTGGACCCATTGGGGCTGTCCACCGCTTGATCAGCGCAGGTCCGAGTAGGCGGCGTTCGTGTTCCACGCACGCCTCTCGATGTCGGAAAGGGGACAAGGTCCCCCGCTTTGTCGTCGGGGACCAGGTCCCCCAATTGTGTGTGTCATTTTTTGTTGTGTGTTTGGTGAATTTGTGTGATGATTGTGTGGGACCCACCACGTCCATCGGCGGATCAAACCTTTGACGGGGTCGCGATTTGAATGCGATTTCGATCCGCGCGGCCCCGCCATAAAGGTGTGAGGAACACCGCGGTGGTTTTAGTCGGTTAAGCCCAAATTTCCATCTTAGGCGCTGGATCCCGACATATCCCCATCGCCCGCCCCAAAACCAGCGATGGGGAATGTGATTTAGATATTTACCCGCGTCAAAAAAAAAACGGAGTAAATTACATATTTATAAATACTACCTGGGCAACCTTTCGTTATATTATATGTTGCGCCTCCAACAATTAATATGAGGTGTTTCAGGATTACGCATTCTTATAAGACAACCTGTAACTAGCAACCTGATTCAAAACCTTTATTGATAATAAACAAGTAAATAAAAAGGATATATTCTTTAAAAAAAAACCTCTTGATTAAGAAATATTCTAAGCTATACACATCACGCTTTTACTTAACGGAGTAAGCAAAAGCCATAAACACATTTTAATCCGTCAAGTCTTAGAATATCAGACATAATTAAACATCAATTGTCTTTGGCCACTGGTGTGCCGCTGCGACTTAATAGGTTAATGTATTTCAATAACATTTTTAATTAAACTTTCTTTCTGATGCTTTTCCTAGCATCATCGAAAATGTATTCACGAAAATAAACAACATATTGTATTTTAGATAATGGTAACTGTGAATGCATAACCACTACACAGGTATACAATGCCAATTTAATTATCTGCAATGTTTCAGTACGATGTAGTACTGATTTAATTAGAATATACGAAATTATTTTCACAATTGTAGCGCTAAAAACATGAAAGTAATTAGTATTTATCCCAAACGGATGCAGATAAAATGTGCATCTAGTTTTAATTATTGTCCCATTAAATCGTCGCTCTGCGCTTGTATAATATGAAAAGTAATTTTTTTTTAATCACTATCAATACGTATTGTAAAACAAAGTCTCCCGCATCTGTGTCTTTTCGCGATAAACTCAAAAACTACTGAACGGATATTCATGCGGTTTTCACCAATAGACGGAATAATCCATGAGGAAGGTTTAGGTGTATAATTTGTTAAGGTTTTGTACTACCCGTGCGAAGCCGGGGCGGGATAGGTTAGGTTAGGTTAGTTAGACTATTCTGAAAGTAATTACTGAATGATTTTAGAATAAATAATTTAAATAAAATTAGAGATCGAATATAGATTTGATCTCTAATAAATAGAGATGACAATAAGACGATATATAAAGATTAATGACAAGGGTCTCTCTGTAATTTGCCTAGCTACCAATACGCCATGTATGTGTATTAAATAAAACAAGTAAGAAAGAATTATCTATAAATACCACCACCATAACGTATTACGTAGGTTTTTAGGTCCTACATAACGTGGGCAAGTTTGTTGCCGTAAAGAAAAAGATACAAGCTTCGTGCTACAATTGAAAATTTCGTGACGATACACCCCAATTGTACTTTACTCAACCAACCCAGTGGCCGTAACCGAATTAAAACAAAAATAGAAATTTTCACTTTTTAATAATACCTGTTTTTATTACAAAGCTATGACATGGAAATTGCCTAGCCGAACTTATTATGTCCAACTAATATCTAAGACGACATACGGGCGACAACATCCTGATTCAAAACTTTTTCACGGTGCCTAGAAATGGTTACATTATCTCAGTAATAATAAACTTAAATACATTCAGAAGATCAAACCACAGACACAGTTAGTTATTATAATTATGCCAGCATCGAATACTGTTAATCCCAAATTTAATAAATAATGAATCTTATATATTTCTCTTTTTCGACAGATAAACTTCACAACAGAAACATGACTAAAGTAGCTGTAGTGACTGGCTCCAACAAAGGCATCGGCTTCGCGATCGTCAAAGGTCTGCTGAAGAGATTCGATGGAGTCGTCTACCTCACATCCCGAGATGACGGCAGAGGCAAGGTTGCTGTAGCAAAATTAAACGAGCAAGGTTTGAAGCCGGAATACCACCAGCTAGATGTCACTGATAGAGCAAGCATCACGAAATTTAGAGACCATATCAAGGAAAAACACGGGGGTATTGACATACTTGTAAACAACGCAGCGGTTGCAAACTCAGAGTCTTTGTACAATCCTTATGAAGAATGCAAATATATAGTAGACATCAACTATTACAGCATTTTAACCATTCAAGAATTGCTCTTTCCATTGGTAAGGCAAAATGGGCGGATATTGAACATTTCCAGCGATTGTGGCCATTTGAGCAATATAAAGAACGAGTACTGGATCCAAAGACTCTCGAAGAAAGATCTGACTATAAGTGATATCAATGGTTTTGTGAACTGGTTTTTGGATGGCATGAAAAATGGCACATTTGATTATAATAACTTAGCTGATGAAGGAACAGTAGCTGCTTATAGAGTAGCAAAAGTTGCTTTGAGTGCTATAACGATGCTGCAGCAGAAAGAATTGGAACCTAAGAACATCTCCATCAATTCTATGCATCCAGGACTTGTACAGACGGATATGACGTTAGGGGTTGGCTTCTATAGCTCAGAACAAGCAGCTGAGACTCCACTTTACTTGGTACTTGAAGCTCCACAAAGCCTCAAAGGCGCATACGTATGGTATGATAGAAAGGTGCTGGACTGGTATGATTATAAGGCTGATTACTTTTTCAAGACTAAGACATTGAAAGCTAATTAATAATTGTCAATGTCAATTTATTATTCTCTGTCGATCAAACTCAAGCAAACGAAACATTAGGAGTTATATTGGATCATGTTCGTTATCTAGCCATCCACTTGAAACTACTAAATGTTATAAAATTGTTTAAATGTATTGCTGAAGTCGCTTTGTATTTATCTTAAAGGCTTTGATTTGTTTAGTGATGATTAATCCATGATTATGTAAAATTATAATAAACAATTACACTATTATTATCGAATAAATTTTTGAGTTTGTAATGGTTTTTATCTCAAATCTGTGTGAATGGTGGTTTTTAGTCATTAAGTTTTTTTCGTAGTAATATAATAATACACATTATAAAAATAATACGAGTAAAAAAAAGCAAAGAGTAATAAATCTTATATTATATAGGTTTTATTACTAAAATTAAACATTGCTATTTATTTATTTTTATTTATTTATTTTAATGGCTAACCAACAATTTTTCACACATATACAATTTCATAAATCTTATGATAAACAGACTTAAAGCGAGTGTGACAATAATATTCTTTAAAATTAGAAAAATGTGATTATATAAATTTTAAATTTAAACATTATCAGATACTATTCTGCGGAACTTACCAAGCGAATCAGAGTGCACATCAACAAGATCACTGTAACTATTAAGCAGTCTACACAGGCGGCGAACTACTGAGCTAGCACCGAGCATTGTCCTACGTAGAGGAGGATGCAGGGGAGTAATAGGGGCACGTGGATATCTAGCAGGAACACGAAACGAGAATCTGTAAAGTAGTTGGGGACAGTCTATTTTGCCACGGAGTATTTTATATAGAAAATAGACTCGAAGATACTTCTTCGTTTTTCCAGGGATACCATCTTAAAGTGAGAAAATCTAGCTTCATACGAACGTTTCTCTTTAGCTATGCCTCATGAATAAGCTAGATGCCACAGAAATCTTTTTTGAATACGCTTCAGCCTAAGATTATGGGTGGCATAATGAGGCCGCCAGACTGTGCCACAGTACTCCAAGACACTACGCACCATGCAGTTGCATAACAGTATTTTGGTACTACTTCGTTTGAATCCAGCAACGTTCCTAATAACAAAGCCTAACATTTTCGAAGCTTTTTTGATAACGTTTTGTCGAATGTAACACCTAGATCTCTAATTTGGTTCACCTTTTGGATAACTGTTGAGCCCACTCTATAAACAGACGATAATAGATTTTTATTTCTCGAGTATTTCACGTGGTAGGATTTATTAACATTTAAGCCCATGTCATTATCCCTACACCATTGGACAAGCGCATCAACATCTCTCTGAACCGATGTAGCGTCATCATTTGATTGAATAATCCTAGAAAATTTAAGATCATCTGCATACACAATCCGAATGCAAAAGAAACTGTGGAATGTCATTAACGAAAACGGTAAGTAAAATAGGGCCGATACGGGCACCTTAGGGCACCCCCGAAGTTGCCCTATACATGTCATTGTTAGACTGAAAGCCGTTGACTGTAACAGAAGAAAGACGATGTTCCAGGTAAGATTTAAGCCAGCTGTGTAAATTACCAGTGATTCCGTATGCTGATAACGTCTTGTGTAGATGGGTGGAGTGTGGGACGCGATCAAAAGCTTTGGAAAAATCGGTGTAATATAAATCTACTTGATGCTGGTGGTCAACGGCGCTCGTCAACATTTCACTAAAAGCTACTAAATTTGTACTGGTAGACCTCATACGCACGAATTCGTGCTGTGTGTCACTCAAGTAAAACTTTAAGATGTGAACTAATGTAGGAACAGATCAGGGATTCAAAAACTTTGGCGAAAACAGATAAAATCGATATAGGTCTATAGTTCATAACATTAGTATTATCATCGCTTTTGTAGATAAGGATGAACTTTGTCGTTTTTCAAGAGTTCGGAAAAATGCCTGTAACGAGCGACTTATTCAATATTTTTAATAGGGGAGATACTAATGCCTTAGTGCACCTGCCGGTGCATACTTAGAAATAAATATCAGAGGAATGCCATCGGGGCCAGCACCTTTATGAAGATTCAATAATTTAAGCTTTTGTAGAAGGCACTTTCAATCTATCGTGGGAGCTATAAGTGGTAGACTGTTATTCTTCATATTGTGTAAATAATCTAAGGCCGAGTCGCTATCGTACCAGTAAAAACAGAGGAAAATTGTGAAGCGAACATTTCACATATTTCAAAACCGTCAGATGTCACCACGGTGTCATTTGTCATTGTACTGAGGAATTAATTAGAACCACCCGTTTTGTCTGTCCTTAATATAAGTCCAAAAACGCTCTAGATTCTTGACAATCTCTTTCTCGATATTCCTAATGTAATTATTATAACTGCTGGTTGCCAAGCTAGAACACTGTTTGCCTAGGGTTTTTATACTCGTATGTTTTGTACTGGGCTCTTCGTTTCTCTTTTTCTTTTATAGCTCTTATTAATTCTTTACTAAACCAAGAAGGATATTTTTTACGTTGAGATGTTGGTTTGATTATAGGTTCCTGTAGCTTAATAATCGTATTAATCCTATGATAAAAAATATGTTGCATTTCGTTAACATCGGAGGCATTTTTGAATAAATTATTTTAATTTGTATCATTTAGATCTTTATTTACGCTTTCATAAAAGAATTTAAAAAAATTAGGCCTTATGTTTTGGGAGTTATAGGGAAGCCTGGAATCAATATTAAACATTAGGAGTATCACGATGGGAGGGTGTACAGGATCTATATTGCTAAGAGGATGTTTCACGGCAGTGACTTCACAGGAAGGCAAGTCAGTTAGAACAAGGTCCAATATACGTCCCATGATATTCGTAATGTTGTTGAGTTGCACCAATTTATGTATGTAAGTTAAATCTAATAAAAAATGGCTTATACCAGAAGGAGAGTAACCTTTAGCTAAGTCACCTACCTAGTTCCACTGAATACTGCTTAAATTAAAATCACCAACAATACAAGTATGTAAACCTGACCGCTCCAAAATGGCACTACAAGAGTCCAAAAAGTTTTTCAAGATTGAGCGTAATACGGTGATAAGTATATTGCACACAGAGCTACTCGACAAACAAATTTCATGGTGGTTACCTCAATCGCGACCCAAATGTCCACACATTGGCTTTCCCAGTTGATCATTCGTTTAGATTGGATTGTTTTTAATATAGCAATGAATACGACCCCTTTTTTTCTACCGTCTCTATCTCTTCTGTATACTATGTATCTGTTGTCAAATAACTCAGAGCTAAGAACAGTACTATTCAACCACGTCTGAGACGTGGTTGAATAGTACATCACATATCACAATATTGTTACACCGAGTGCCATCTCTCGGCTTTGTGAGGAAGACTCGGCAGTTCCGTCTAATAATTTATTACAGCGCCATCTACTGACGTCTTATGGGTCTACGTAGTTCGTCGGTACGAGAAGAGTAGAGACAGCGCTGAAACTTTCTCGAATCTTCGTACTGTTACATACCGGGTATGGCTTTTCTAGAAATGTCCAGAAACGCTTTACCTGCGTATAAAAGGCCAGGCCAGCTCTCGCCGACTCAGTTTATAATCGTAAGCTGTCAAGTATACATCGGAGCGAACGGAAGCGAAAATACTACAGAGTTTAAAGCTATTTATAGTGGCAAAGTGAAGTATAATGTGTGTTGTGTTATAAATTAAATTGTGTGTTAGAATAAAACGTGTTTTAGTCAATAATATTGTATACATTCTTATCCCTCAAACCCAGCACGTAACAATATCATAGCTTGCCGTACATAATTGGCTATAAAAATATGAGATTTTGTGCGTAACCCTCTTGTATTTTGATAATATAAGTTAACACCCGCGAATTTAACACAACTAGGAAACAATAATTATTGCTTTTGAAGGTTGTAAATGTGAATTCTATAAAACTAATTTGTTTAGTGTGTCCATGTTCCTAATCAGAATTTGCTCCGCTTCTTGTGCTTTATGCATAAAAACTTCACCACCTCTAACCCAGACAAATTGATATCCAAGTTCCTTTGCTTTAAACCTCGCGGCGGCGTGTAGGGCCTTGTTTGCAGAGAAGAGATGTTTAGTAACGAATATGACAGTCTTAGGTCCAGAGTAGCTAAGATGTGTATTGCTCAATTTTTAATTGTTAAACTTAATAGTAGATGCTAGGAATGTATCACGAATTCTCCGAGAACTCAGCTGCACCAACATTGATCGTGGACGATTACTTTTGGGGTTAAATTTGGCAACCCTAGTGCAATGTAAGATATCTTTATTGTCTATACTGCAGCCAACCACTTTTACCTACGATGATACCGCCGGAAACAGATTCTTCTGCATCTTTTCTGGTAAGGATTGGATTTCTATATTGCTCGACCGAGAATATTGTTCTAATTGACTTAAGTATGCTCTTAAGTCACCCATAGTATTCTTCAGGTCAACATTTTCATTTTGAAATTTCTTTATTATTTCCTTAGATGCGGCATACTCCTTTAGTGGGTCCTTGTGCTGACTATTCATAAATGTCATTGAGTCAGTTAACGTGGAAATTTTCTCATTCAAAGGCTATATACTCTCTATTCAGAATATAATTCATAGAGTTGTTGAGCTTTGACAACATTTGAAATGTTTCAGATTGCATTATATCCTGAATAATTTGGCGTACATCTTCTCGCGTAAGCTTATCTTCAGGGACTGCTTGAGGTGGAGAGAAAAGCGCTTGTCTTTTGTTTCCTTTTATAGTTGTGACGTTTCGTTGAGAAGTGTCATCGGTTTTGTTAGTAGGAGCCGCATCAGCCATTTCAGTTGTTAAAAACTGTTACGGGCACCAAACCAGTGACAATTTGAGAAAATCCAAAAGGAAATCAAACCTACTGAATAATTAAAAAAAAACAGAATAAATAGTTCTAAATAGTAGCCTTGAACCAATTTAAACATAAAAAGTTCAAAAAGTATATTGTTGCCTCTAGGAGTCGAACCGGCACCAAAATAAATGTTTAAAGATTTGGCGCAAAGTTTAGGCGCGAACTTGAACTAGAGATATTTAAAAGTCCATCGAGCCTCTACTCAACCACAATTACTTACGTTTCACGGTTGTAATATGTGTCTTGTATTACGTGGTCAGTAATTACACAAAATGTAAGTGGCAGTGCCCAATGACGTTTCTTTTGTTTTTTAAAGTCACGAAACTCAGAGCTATTTTTAAAGAAATTGTAGGAGAGATAATATTAACGTTATCCGTACATGAGAGGCTAAAGACATATGGTGGCTATTATAGCCACCATATGTCTTTAGCCTCTCATGCAGCAGTGTTTAGTTTTCATATTTAACATGTATGTGTGTATCTTATGTGGGGGCTAGTCAGTGCAGACCGGCGACACTTCGACCTAGTGGGATCTTTTGTGTCGACACTCTCCCAATAACGACTGTCATAGACGTTCATGGCAGCCGGGAACGACGGCTTAACGTGCTCTCCAAGGCACGGAGCAGGCGATAATTGTCAATCAATACACACATAATTTCGAAAAGTCATATAACTTCCGAAAGTCAAAGGTGCGCGACGTAGGTTCGAACCCGAGACCTTCTGCATTGCAGTCTGTTGGTCTCCCCACTGAGCTATCGCTGCTCTCATATAATAATATATAATAATATAATATTCTACCACATACACACAACACCATCTAGCCCAAACTAAGCAGAGCTTGTACTATGGGTACTAGACAATGGATAAACATACTTATATACTTTTTTTTAACATACTTGATAGTTGTATGTCAAACAATAAATATACATCTCATATTTTCGAGAACTTTACGAATGACTTTCATACAGGTTCTTGACAGGTGCATGCATCCTGCATGGAGTACTGTTCTCACCTCTGGGATGGCTCTGCAAAATATCAGCTGGAGGCTTTGGAGTCAATTGAGCGGAAGGCCAGGAGACTTATCGGCGATGACCAACTGGTCAACACACGACTCCAAAGCTTGGAGCATCGTCGTAAGGTTGCTAGTCTCTCGGTTTTCGATCGGATACATTTCGGAGAGTGTGCAGAGGAACTGCATAATTTGATTCCTCCTTCCCCATTCTACCATCGGACGAGCAGACAATCAGGCCAGCGACACAGGTACATGGTGGATATACCACATTTACGCACGAAGCGATTTGCTTCCAATTTTATAATGCGTACCGCTAAGGAGTGGAATTCGCTACTTAAGTCTGTGTTTCCCTATGAGTACAATCTGGGTGTCTTCAAGTCGCGAGTGAATAGGTATCTTCTAGGCAAGCGTGCTCGTCAATCGTCGACTGCATCTACACTTAAGATCAGGTGAGATCGTGGTCAAATGCAAGCCTATTAGAGAATAAAAAAAAAAAGGTATTAGGTTCTCTCGAGATGTTTTTGTTTCACATATAAAGCCACCTCTGCGTGGCTGTCCATCGGTCTCCTACTAGGCTGTAATTACTATTCAGATAAACAATACACCCTTTAATTTATTTAAGAGTATGGACAGTAGAAAAATCCACGAGATGTGTGTGTATTCCTGAAAAAAAAAAAAAAAATATATATATCTAAACCAACCAAACTGATAATGGGCTGCAAAATATTATATTAGAAAATAATGATCTCAACAAGCAAATACAAAATTAAGTGAAGAAATAAAAGTGTTAAAGTCTTTGTTCAAGTCGTCCTTCGAAGAGTGCTAAAAGAAAACATAATCTGTTATGACATAATGTATCTTCCTCTTAGTTGGCTCTTATCCCAAATCCTGCACCCCACAACGATTTTAGAACATAACTATCGCAGCAGAAAGTCGCTGACCTACAACAATAACGTGTGGACGCAAAACGTAAAATCAAATCTCTAACAAAACATATAGAGAGTCAGACACAATTTTTACAATGTAATATTAGTGGAATTGTAAGCGATATAAACATTACGTGGGGCGTAAACTCATAGCAGCCGAAATGTGGATATAAGAAACCTATGTCGTCTGTTCGTGAAATTATGGTACGTATTAGTATAATTAGTTAATATATATATTATATTTAACCAATATAAATCCGTCTCAATATTGATCTAAATACAATAAATGATTATAATAACAGAAACGTGATTACACTTTCGACAAACCCCAAGTTTGTAGTGCATAAAATTTGTATGTTCTTAATTACTTAATAGTTATAAACCAACCCGATGTAGAAGTGTTATACATCATTTAAAACGTAAGTATATACTGATATATGCTTATATAAACACAGTATAGTACAATCAAAGTTCTGTTTGTAAATTTATATTTAAGACCAACTATTTTGATGTGCAAAATATTTTTCCTTAGATGTCCTGTTTATTACAGACAGTTATAAGTTACATAACTTGAGGCTGCGATCTAAATAAGAAAACAGTTAAAATAAACGTTCAAAGCGGTTTATGACTTTTAATAGCGTTTTATAAATTCAGAACATAGCTTGTTTTAGGTATTACTAGTCTAGCCATAAAACACATACCTACTAAAATTTAAAAAGCAAAGGTTTTATTATTCTGAATACGTAGGAACTCTTTTATTATGTCAAACATTTCGATGAATTATCCGTATTTATCTGTATCACATATTTTTTGGCTATTAATTTTAATCGTTATCACGGAATGTGATTTTGCCGATAAAATTTTGCCGATATGAGACAGATAAAAAATAATGGATTTTAAAATATACATTTCTAAATAATTGTATAATAATAAGCAAGAATACCTTAGTAAGGCTTAGTATGTTGTTCTTTAGTGCAAAAACTATTACATTATAACATTATTGTAATGAAATAAACTACAGTGCAACTAGCCTATTGCAACGATTGCCTAGCAAAAAGTGGAAAACATGGGTGTCATTCGCACTTTTCTTTTGACGTGTTTTCAAAATAACTAACGGTTTTATATGTTGCTGTACCTTCTTCCACAGGTACACCTCCACTTCCTACAAAAACCAGCAAAGATCGTGGCGATTTACATATATTATCATTTAGAAAATGCATTTTCGTTTGTTACAGAACTTGCGGCTATATCGGGTACTCCAACAATTTGAATCAAAATTTGTTACTACTGTTCATACTAGTAGTGTAAAAATTGGTACACGTAAATAACTGTAATATACCGTACATAATAATATCTTTTAATGAATAACTATAATATAGAATGTAATCACATGTTTTATGATGGTTATCTGTATCTATCATCAAAGTATAACAGCTGTAATGACATTTAAAAATATCGAGTACGTCATGAATTAATTGACGAGTCATATATCTTATCGATAATTATATAAAATATGATCTGTTTGTTAGTTGTCAGCAACGAAAATTATATTATATTTAAGTCTCATGGCAAAAGCAATGTTTTTATTGCTAACTGTGAGTTAATCAAGAATTTTAACTTTACTAACGTTACAAACGGAAACGGCATTACGGCTTACTCTTAGTTGATTTATCCAATTAATAATAAACTTGGATCTAATCAGACGAAGCCGTGGGCACAAATAGTTATAAGATAACTCTACCAAATACTGATAAAGGCTGATGTAATAAATAAGCTATCCTTTAATTAACTCTCTTATTTAAAAGGTGGACTTCATCAGAGAAACATGACTAAAGTAGCAGTAGTGACTGGCTCCAACAAAGGCATCGGCTTTGCGATCGTCAAAGGTCTGCTGAAAAGATTCGATGGAGTCGTCTACCTCACATCCCGAGATAACGGCAGAGGCAACGCTGCTGTGGCAAAATTAAACGAGGAAGGTTTGAAGCCGGAATACCACCAGCTAGATGTTACTGACCGAGCGAGCATCCTCAAATTCAGAGATCATATCAAGGAAAAATATGGAGGTATTGATATACTTATAAACAACGCTGCGGTCGCTGACGTGTCATCTGAATTCAGTTCATACGAGGAATGCAAAACTATAATTGACATCAACTACTTCAGCATGTTAACCATCCAAGAACTACTATTCCCATTGGTAAGGAACAATGGAAGAATTTTAAATGTTTCCAGTGATTGTGGTCATCTAAGCAACATAAGAAACCAGTACTGGATCCAAAGACTCTCGAAGAAAGACCTGACTGTAAGTGATATCAATGATTTTGTGAACTGGTTTTTGGAAGAAGTGAAGAATGGCACATTTGATTATGATAATTTAGCTGATAAAGGTACGATAGCTCCTTACAGGATTGCAAAAGTAGCCATGAGTGCTTTAACGATAGTGCAGCAAAAAGAATTGGAGCCGAGAAACATTGCCGTGAATTCTATGCATCCAGGACTGGTTAAGACAGATATGACATTAGGAGTTGGCTTCTACAGTACAGATCAAGCTGCTGAAACTCCAATTTACTTGGTACTTGAAGCTCCACAAAGCCTTAAAGGAGCATACATATGGTTTGATAGAGAAGTTCTGGACTGGTATGATTATAAGGCTGATTACTTTTTTAAGATTGAAACTTTGGAATAATAGACGTGAAATATAAGTACACATTTTTGGAAAGTCCAAGAACACAAACAAGTTTTTTATCTAGATTATACCTCATCATAATTAATTAATATATATCTATTAAAGTAGATTAAATGTGAACCTTATAATTTTATCACCACTGATAGTACTTATAGTAATTATTGATAAAAGCAAAATATCACGAGGCATTATCACTACTAAGAAATACATACATAAAAAGTATTATATATACCCGAAAAACATAAAACCTAAAAGAGGTAAAAAAGTATGTTCGTTACATAATTTAATTGAGTATTGTGTATTTATCTTTTACTAGCGGTCGCCAAGTGGTCGAAATTCGACCATAAATTTTGATGTAAATTTTAAGCTTGATCGTAATGGTCGTCGGTCATCGGTGGATCGTAATATATATACCGCGAAATTGCAATAGGTACTTAAGGTACGAAGAATTATACGACATCAGCCGAACCATGCCGAAATACTACGAACGCTAAATACTACTAAGTATATCTTATGTTTAAATTATATTCTTTTTAATTCTGTACAGAAAATGTTGTGTACATCTATAATAGATATACATATACGTTTTTATTTTCAGCTTGTTATGTAAACCGATTTTGTATATGTATATTGTTGACACTTAAAATAAATAAACGCGATTCGAGTGTAGTGCTTTTTCATTAATTTAATGTATTTCATATGCTATTTTATAAAAATATTGAGATTCGCCACTCCTCCTCCATATAAACTTTAACTGTACCAAATTTCATACTCCTCCGTCCGCGCTATTTTCGTAAAAAGGGGGCACAAAGATTTTGCTTTGCGTATTAATATATAGATAACTTTTATTTATTTACACATTTATAATATCTTTACAGCATATCCTAAAACGATATTATAAGCTGAATATATATAATATTTATTATAATATAACTACTAACAATAATTGTGCAATTTTTACACATTACATACTATATAAAAATTAAAAATATTAGCACTGCCAGGCTTATATGTATATATTTGAAATGTGTATCTTTGTTCAAAAACATAGCTATATATTCGGAAGGCATAACGGCGGTTTCAAATACTTTAGCGAGTGCCGACAGCACTGCCGCCAGTCCGTAACCACTAACGTCATCATTTATTTATTTATTCATAACAAAAAATATTGTGTTGAACATATTTGTTTAAATTAATAATTTTTAACATCAATTGCATTTAAGTACTAAATTAATTTAAATTTGTGGATTCTCAATCTATTAAATCTATTAAGAATTATATATTATTATAATCATATCATATCTTTGATTATACAATTAATAAATAATACGGCACCGTGGATTCTCTCGCAGAACACCAGGCATACTCTTATAATCTCATTCCACCTGTCAGCAAAAATATCACACTCAGGGTTGTACGCGCCGACTCGACGCCCTCCTGGTTGTCAACCAGGAGGGCGTCGAGCACTTCTAAAGTGCGACACACTAGAGATTCGGCTATGGTGACTGTGTGACACACCGGCTGCGCAAACAACCTGTGCCGACGGCTTCGGCAATGTGCAGTATAGTTGTTGGGCACAAATAAACGACTGAATAGGTTATGGAGATCAGGACAGTATATTAATCCTCGAAGGATTTTACATCCGAATAAAAGCTGATCAAAGCCTCTTCTAACCTCCAGTGAATTCTAATCAAATATTTTATTGTGTTCGTTACCACTGTAGTAACATTTTTGCAATAACAGAGATTTTAATTTATTTTTGAATCTATAATAACAAATTACGGTTTTAAATTCTGTCGGCAGCTTGTTGTATAGAATGATAGATTGTACCCGTAAATAGTGTTTGACTACATTTAGTTTGTGCTGTATTGTACTAAATAAATCTTTCCTACGCGTTGCTAGCCCTTTTCTCTCTCCTCTAATGTCTTAAAATTATTTTATACATCACTTGCCCTGCCTTTCGGATCCGGTATTACTTTAGTGATCTTCCATCTATTCGGATAAAGGCCTTACCTTAAGCACAGATCAAAGACGTGTAACAGTCGCCAAATCACGTTGCGGAAATCGTTCACGATATACGGTGGGATAACATCCGACCCACTGAGTGCTTGGGCTTGAGGGAATGAAGCGCCTAGCGCAGGTCCCGTGCACTAAGTTGGTCTACATGCATTTGGGGTGATCCCGCGTTTGCACTTGCCGCGCGCTCTCTATATATTATAAAAGTATGTGTATTATGACCATACACATGAAATATTTATTAATTTAAATATTTATATATATGAAAGTACATTCAAAATGTATTAGACTATAATTATAACATCCTAAATGAATGCAGCAGCAACTAAATACTGTATATGGATTTCGAAACTCTGTAAACTCCATTTACAATATTATCGTTTCTAGTTCCAGTTAGTCATTCAACCTTTGAATGACGATTACTTATAATCAATAAGCTATGACTCAGGACATTCCTGCAGAACTCAACTGGAACGAAATATTATCAAAGAGATTGCACCAATTCCAATAATTTTCTTTTATCTACTGATAAATAAACATGCAGCGTATTTTAAAACAGTGGATTCATGTTATAACGTGCGTATCTAAAATATGAAATGTAATTTTTTGTATGTAAATGGATGTTGATCATCTATATATAATTATAAAAATCTCGTGTTACGGTGTTTGTTTGTTTCGTTCCTCACTGAGCTATCGCTGTAAAAGCAGCGATAACTCAGTGGGGAGACCAACAGACTGCAATGCAGAGGGTCTCGAGTTCGAACCCACGTCGCACACCTCTGACTTTCGGAAGTTATAAGACTTTTCGAAATTATGTGCGTATTGATTGACAATTATCGCCTGCTCCCTGCCTCGGAGAGCACGTTAAGCCGTCGATCCCGGCTGCCATGAACATCTATGGCAATCGTTATTGGGAGAGTGTCGACACAAAAGATCCCACTGGGTCGAAGCGTCGCCGGTCTGCACTGACTGGCTTCCACATAATATACATACATACATACATACGGTGTTTGTGGTCGCTCTCCTACGAATCGGCTAAACCGATTTTTATGAAATTTTATATATATATTTGGTAGATATCAGAATAGGTCGTAAAGTATATTTCGTGTTGCTAAGAAATAATTTATATGGCAGAACAACTTTTGCGGGGTCAGCTAGTTTATTATACTATGTTTGCATGTGTCAGATTGCTGACATAGGTTTCGATCTACATTGGATAGGTATATCCTAATAATTATATTTAATTGATTACACGAACAAAGTCGCGAGATATGTTTGGTATTATATATTTGCATATAATACAAAATTATATAAACAAGTGTACTTATCTTCCAAGATTTCACTGCATAGACAGACGTTAGAACAACAACATGGCTAAGGCAGCTGTAGTGACTGGGTCCAATAAAGACATTGGCCTAGGCATAGTGAAGGGTCTACTGAAGAGATTCAATGGAGTATCCTATCTTACATCACGTGATGATGGGCAAGGCTGCTGTGGCATCATTAAACAAACAAGGCTTTAAAACCGGAATACCATCAGCTAGATGTGACTGACAGAAAAGTGGTTTATCTCCAAGACACTGCTGCAGATTTACAACCTGATATGGTGGTAGTTTGCTAGCCTCGTTTAATGACTTTGTACTCGTAAATATTATATCACCGCACTAAAACTCAAAAGTCTTAAATATTACACGATTTAAAGGCAATTCAATAAAAATGGATCCTGTATACTGAAATTTTGAGACATAAGTACTCTTTGACGAAGTTTTATTTAAAGAACATAAAGCCTTTTTAAAGGGCACTATAAAAGGTGAAGCTTTTGAATGATATCTTCATTTTAGTATGGCTTATAAAATTCTGTGTTATATTGGCTTGACATCTGGACTCTTAGATCGAACGAAAGAAAGAATATATTATTATTTTTATACAAGTACTAGATGCGGCTTCGATCGTGCTAATGTACATTTTGGCAATAAATTTGTATCCCACGGAAACATTTCTTTTTCAGTTTTTGAGTTTTCCTACTTTGTACCTCTGACAACGTGTATGCAAAATGTCATGATGATCGGTTGAGTAATGAAGGCGTAAAAGCGTTACGAACAAACAAACTCTCATTCACTTTTATAATAAGCGTAATAATAATGGCGTAGTGGTTAGTGTAACCGTTTCTTTAGTTGAAAGATGGTATCACGTGACCTTGAGGTCAGAGGTCAAAGGTCATAGTCATTTCGGGGTATATCGACTATGCTGAGTCGAATGGCGTTAACCGCGAGACTCTAGCTCTTACGGTTCTTGAGATGAAAGTTGTTTAACAGACAGACGGACGGAGGGACGGATAAAGCTGTTGTTTAAGAGGTTTTCCGAACTCTAAAAGTTAAAAACATTGTAGAATTCCGTAGCTTAGCATTTCTTCTTACATTTGACTGAAAGACCTATCAAGATAAAATCTAATTTAAAATGGTTTATCGGCAGCTTAGTCAATTATATTTCATAAATAAAATTGGGACTAAGTGCGATTTCTAAGATTCGACGCCTGGATCGAACAAAGTGTATTCGGTCAAGACGTATATATGTATGTAGGTGAATGAGAATTTTAAATGAGACTTAGAACATAAATGTCATCACGTAATATAATTCTTCACTTTTGTGGTTATACAGGCGTCAGCTTCAATATGTATAATATGTTACAGTAAGTGTAATTAATTGAAAATTATTAATAATTGTCTATCATTATTAATAATTACCGAAAGGCGAGGTCAAAGTAAGAAATTAATCAAATTTATCAGTGATTATTAATAATCAACCTCAGTACTGATAAATGTAATAAATTTTCAAAAATAACGTGGAGTAAGCTTTCTGTTCGATCAAGCATCAGAAGATACAAAATTATTGTTTTAGTATCTTAAAATCACCATAAAACAATATCACAAACAAAAATTTCAAAATACTCAATACATACTAAAGTAACTGGGTGATTATAAAAAAAAAATAACCACTTCTAACCTAACCTATCCGAGTCGGATTGCTCTGATTTAGGATGTCAACCATAATGATGATAGCAATAATGGGTATTTTTAAATTTTTTAAAGTTTGCTTTTGTTTTATTTATTTGAAGGTGATTTTAGGATACCAAAATAATAATCTTATCGGGGTCGCTGAATACCCGGGTGATTATATTTGCGGGTGATCAAAGAACACTAAGAGTCGCTTATGATGACCCAGGTGATATCACCCAGGTAATCATAGTGGAGTAGACCAATTTTACGGAGTCTGTGATTGTATAATTTTTATTTTAACTGTTTTTGTATAATTTAAGCAAAATTAAAATACGATTTGCATGTAAGTTTCTTTTAGTTTTTGTAAGAACTATGGTATTATAAATAAATACCTTCTGCACAACTAACTTCGAGTCTTATTTTATTACTTTTACCGACGAGAGGAGTAAATTATTAATAACAACTGGTAAAAGTGATGAATTTCTATTTTATATTCCCATTTACAAAACCAAGAGGTAATTATTATTAATGACAGATAATTATTAATAATTTTCGATTAATCACACTTACTGTAACATATATATATACACCGTGAATTTGTAGTCGTTTTGGAACCGAAAACCTTATACTCTATATCAATAATAGAATCGATTAAACTCATTATTTTAATAAAATAAAATGTTTTTTTTTTAGAAACAATAAATTTAATGTCGTTTACGAGAAATAAATGAGAACTCGTAGTAACGCCACTCAATTTCACGTACTACGTTTACCTACGCGTCACTACGATCGATATCATTCATGTTTGACAACTTAAAAACATTCGCCAATAAAAATACATAAACTGCCGCGCCCGCGCCGGCCGCCAATCCCCGCACACTACCCCAGGCGCCGGCAGAGCGAGCGCGAGCGGTTTTTCCCGTCCGACTCTGGTGCAAGCGCGCCCCGCACGCACCCCTTCCCGCCCTTCAGTACTGCAGCAACTCGCGCGCGTAATGGTCGTAACGTAATTATTCATTGTCACGCGAAAATGAGTCGTCAATACGAATATTTTAACGCTGAGTACTTGGCAATGGTACAGCTGTATGCTGTTGCCAATTTCAATTTGGAACAGGCCAGACGCTTATACTCCCAGCCGGAGAATTTGAATGCGCTGCAGCTACGAGGAATTGAAAGTCCTCAAGTGCCATCCACTCCCACTATCTTGGCTGCAACTCAGCGCCTTCTCGACCATGGAGAATTCCGTACGCCGACGCATGCGCATGGCCGAGGACGCCTTAATGACTCCCCGGAGATTGAAGAGGATATTCTGGAGTACTTCGAGCGGGATCCGCGGAGAAGCACGAGAAAGGCGGCTCAAGAATTTAATGTTAGCCAATACTTTATATGGAAAACATTAAATACCAATGGGTTACACCCTTATCATTTTCGTCATGCTCACGTAATAAATAACAATGATGCACCAGCAAGGATCGCCCTATGTGAGTGGTTGTTGAATAATCCGAACGCGAACATACTGTGGACAGATGAGTCATTGTTTACTCGAGTGGGATTGTACAACGTGCACAATGAACATTACTGGACTCTTATAAACCCTCACTTAATACGGGAAGACCACCACCAAGTGAGGTTCAGTGTGAATGTTTGGGCCGGTATTGTAAACGACCGTTTAATAGGGCCTGTTTTTATTGAAGGTCATCTAACGGGTAGCTCGTATTTAGAAATGTTACGAACAGTAATATCCGAGCTATTTGAGGAAGTACCATTATCGATTATACACGATATGTACTACCAGCACGACGGCTGTCCCGCTCATTATGCAAGTTCAGTAGGTGCCTACCTCAACAATGAGTTTAGCGATAAGTGGATTGGGCGCGGCGGTCCCGTGGCTTGGCCGCCGAGAAGCCCGGACTTAACGCCCCTAGATTTTTACTTGTGGTCGGAAAAAAAAAGACTCGTGTATTCTCGTGAACATGAAAGTCGTGACGAGTTACGTAGTGCGATAGTGGACGCATTTGATAAAGTTAAAAGTGATAGAGACACATTAAGAAAACTTAAAGACAATGGTATCAAACGTGCTCGTTTGTGTATTGAACGTGGCGGATTTCATTTCGAGCAGTTGCTTCGATACAGGGAAGTGTAAATAATTTGTAAATAAACTGTTCATAGATACGTAAGTTGATTATTTTGTAAATAGCTCCAATTTTTTAAATACGCCTGATATACTCAGAGTTCCTTCACCCTGTGATTATTTTTATTACATAATAAATAAAGTTAGCTATTTATCGAAGAGTAATGTTCAGATAAAGTATTTCCGACGGTCCTAAGCCCGTGTAAAGTATGAAGGAGAAATTGGAGTATCCATTTACGTATTAATTGTGATGTTTCACAATGCAGGTTTTTCATAGTAAAAGGAGATAACGCATTGCCTCGTATCAGCTGATTTTGGCTCTATTGAACTGCGATATGCCTATTATCAATTTCGTAGTTATTACATTTACTTAATTTTATTAATACTTGTGTGGTCACTAGTTTTTAAATCGCGCATAGGACTCGGTCGGGATACACGCGGCTCTTTTGCGTCGATCTATGTAGGCATCAGCTGATACACGTAGTTATCGTGCGTCGTTCATAAGTTCCTACGCGACTGAGTGGCAACGCCGGCCGCCGCCGACGACGGTTCGCAGCCGCGCGAACACGTGTGCATGCGTTTGTGAATGAATTGTTCGTGCGTTACTACGATCAAACTCGAATAAGTGAAAAATATTATTCATATTCCAACTTTTTTACTATGCACAGTACAATTGATTTACTATTTTTTATTGATACTACTAATTATCCTAAGTTACCACGTTTCAGTTCCAAAACGACTATAAATTCACGGTGTATATACATATCGCAAAAAATAACTAAAACCATTTCGAAAAGCAATTAGCAGTTATACCGCAAATCGAAAGGTCGACCAAAGAAGATGTTGAAATCCAAACACCGAATTCAAACAGCCTCAGCAATTTTACAATATAAAAACCAAATTAAAAATACCCGACATACCATGCAATTTGGACCAACAAAACATTGTAAGGACAAAAGAATCTGCGGAGACGCTATAAAGTTAGCAATGCTCTCCGCACCAACGGCAATTATGATGTTATTACACTGAAAGATATCAAACATTCCTACAATATTACTAGTGGGTGCTAAAAGGACAATGTATAAAGTAAGTAAAAAGAAATGCTATGCTTTGTTATTCTCTTACAATGTATAACGCCAGCTCTCGAAATTGTTGTGCAGAAATGCATTACACGACAATTTCATCAGTATACTCGACACCAAAACTGGACGCGACGGGATGATAATAGCAGCTTTTTTAAACAGCTTTCTCTTTTTTTGTTTTTGAGGAGATGACTCTCTCACTAGAAATAATTTCTGTGTCCCTGGAAAAACATTCAAACAATGGACACAAAAAACACCCAGACTCAAAACAACAGGGTATTTGCGGATCACACACATTTTATCTAATGGGGATCGCATACACAACTTTCATTGCAGTTGGCAATAGCAAGGCAACCACTAAAACTATTCCGGTACATATCCGTGCAGTTATATCCAGCGTTAGACGTCGTCAATCAACAACTTCCACCATACAGAAAACCGTAGCCAAATAACCTTTTGTTGAAATTCTATGAAATTCAGTTGCTGATATTTTCTTAAGGAGATCTTCTGACGACAGAAACATCAAACATCATCAAACATTCCTGCACTATCTGCTAACGGTCAGACGGAACAAATGCCCGTATGGTCACATTATCAGTAAAACGCATTAAAAACGAATATTGGTATATATTGGTAATTCTTTGCATTTTATATAAGACTAATTGGACCCCGCAGCGCGTCTCTGTGATTTAGAAATTTTATTTTTCCGTTCCTGTAGGAATCTGAATTTAAAGTAGTTAATGTAAAATTTCAAGGCTATCTATCGACTATTTTTTAAGATCTACCGTCACAAAAATGCGCAAATTCTGACTCTGAATCTCTCTCTTGATCATTAATTATACAAAAATTCACGGCGATTAAATTCTCCGCTGCTGCGTGTACAAAGACACTTTCGCATATATAAGTAAAGTATATGCTCGTAGCAGTGCATACATATAAGATATAATTATATCGTATCTTTTATAGCTAACACTGTGACACAGAACAACTGGCGAACAAAATGCATCTGTCCAAATGGGGTCATTACATGAATATTATATAACATCAGACCGTGTGGTACCACTCAGTGCAATTAACTCTCTTGTAACATCCCGTATTTCTATGTAACACTCCAGTCCAGATTTTCTACGGACTAGACGATTTTTAACATTTTGTTGTTATGAAGACATAACTGCTGCATTTGGTATTATAACCGATACTGCAAGAGATTTTTCATGGAATCAAAACCAGCACAAATAATAACTAGACTTAAAATATCTATTCGCGGTTACGTAATTTTTGTCTCGAGTGAAATTATTGCCGTTTTGCAAACGTGCAATCAAAATAAAATGTAATGAGTATTGTGAGGTAATATTATTATTATTCTATTGTACTAATTGTATGATATTGCGTTTGAATTTCGGATCGGCGAACTCTTCTTGAAGGCATATCTTAAATTTGGGTGTGTGTGCTTTTGCCTAAACTTATGTGTATAATTTGTGAATACTAATGAAAACTTTAAATTTACATATATAGGTATCGTATTTTAAATCTTATCCAGTTTTTAATTTAGTTGTGAAATTACAAAATTTTGCCGACACTAAATGTTTAAGTAGGTATATATTTACATGTCTGCTAGAATAACATTTAATCAACAAGTTTTTAACGAAGTATGTATACATATATTGATAGAGTTTAGTACCAGTGAATACGAGCGCAAATTAAATTTTAAGAAGTTTAACCATCAGCGTAAACTTTGCGTAAACTTATAATGGAGTTTATGTAATATTATGTGTGTGATGAAAGCGATCGAAAAGGCAAATATTTAAATTTCGCTACTTGCTTCTTCGATTATAAGTGTACCTTGAACTGCCTTATTCTACTAATCAATTTTTTCCTATTCTATTTGCAATTGTATTTTTTTCCGGTCGGATCATATTAAAATATTTTATAAATAAAAATATCTTGTATAAATGTAAGTAATACTGTAAGTTCTTGGTAGTTATACAATTTGTTAGTCATAGTACTTCATGACTGATATATACCGGTCATAATCACCAGACCCACTCTACATTCGATCCAAGCTTTAACTGTGATCTGTGATCGGGTACAAACTTACTTCACGGGACCAACAACCTAAGTTAAACAAAAATGCTAACCAAACACTAAGACAACTCTAGATCCTTCAAAAACATCGAATAATTTTTAACGTCAAAAGAAAAGCACTGCCGTGCCTCTATACCTTTCTGGCTTCACGCCAGAAGGCATCACTTTCCCACCTCCCTTTCGCACCTGCGTTGTTTGAAAAGGAGGGGAGAAATCCTACCGTTTAATTAAATCCACTCTATTCATACTGCTCGATTGTTTTAATGCCCGCCTCTGCAAGTTTTCGCGGCTGTTACGTATAATTGGAGCTGTTTGTGGCCCTCCCCGATGGTTATTCACTTATTCAGTTTTAGTGGACGAAAAAGGCCAACTTTTTACGAGGGAATGGGGTGAAAAAGCGGCCATTTGCATTTTAAAGATTGGCTATCGAGCTCTGTTTGGATAGGACAAAAATATCGAGTCAATTTGATGACATTTATTTTGAACAATTTAAAGTTATTAGTTTTGTTAATTACTGGTATTCGCAAAGTATACATTAGCTTCCTTCTAGAGATGTCCCGCTTTTTTTGTATTTAAGAGATAACTAGCAATTTGGGTTTCAAATTACTGTACTCTTGCCAACATTTCCAGTTAAGCTAGAGTGCTTGTTTTATGAGTGGGCTTAAGATGTCTCAAACGCAAGTCTTACCCAGAGACCAGATATTGCTAAGCGGCACCGTGGTAGACCAAGACGATGATGGCAGGAAAATTAAATAGGAACAGAAGAGACTGGAGGAATTTGCCCTTTAATCGAACAATACAGGCTGAAATAAAAACGCATGTCTAAATTATGATAGATAGGATACCTGAGATTTGACAAACCACAGATTCTCGCTAAGGAACACCGATTTCTACCAAGGATGCTTCGCGACGCTATTGAAATCAAAAAACATCCTAATTTTAATAGAGAAGATGGTTGGAATGTACCACCAGCTTAGGATCCAGGAATACAATAGTAAAACCCAAGAAGAAGCAAACCACAGCTAGACTTCATGATACCTTGAGCTCATTCTGCGTAAATAGAAACACCAATGATTAAATTATGTTCGGGTACTTTGAAAAACTACACTGGAACATTGAGACAACTACCATATTAGTCTCCCCGTGACCATGGCTGCTGAAAAGCAACCGAAACGTCGGGGAAAGTGTAAAATTAAATTAAATCTAAATAGTTTTAATAATAATTTAATTAGCTTAAAAATTAGTATAGTTTAATAGTAGTAGTAGTGTACAAATTTTCAAAATGATGTAATAAAGTGTCAAATAAACAACGCGATAAAATCCGTATATAGTAGTTTAATTTCAATAGATAGGATATTATAGACATTTCACTTGCCGCGTCGAGTTGCGGTTTGAGTTTCAAACGGGGAAAAATCTTATGTGATCCACAAATAGCGGTTTCCAGGCCTTGCGTATATTGTTTCTGTTGTTTTGGTATTTGGTCAGATAATGCGGTGCTGGCATAATACGTAGAATAGGAGAAGACTTAAAACAAACGTTCTTCTTGGTCAGGCAAATGGCCGTCTAATCAGTTTAGCTATAGAGAGGTCGTAAGTTTGATCCTTACTGACGTAAACCCAGTCCTACAAGCATTGTAGCTCAGCTATAAGGGTTTACAAAAATATATTTATATATAGTAAGTTGACTTGCGAAAAATCTTAACAAATATGGTTATCTGATATGTATTACCTCAGGGGTAAGAATACATATAAAATGTGTATAATAGACAAATATTAGAGTTTGAATTCCACCCTCAAGAACCGGCATTAAGTTTCAATACGAAAATGTCAAGCTCTTTCTATTTATCTGGCAAAGTGCCAATGTCGAGTAACAAGATTTTTACCAACGAAAAATCTTGATCTCAAATTATTATCAGTGAACAGTTTTGAAATAAGGGAAGAGTTTTATTCAGCCAATTTTAATACTGAAATCTTGCTCCAATTTCTCGTAAGAGTCATGTCCATTACCGAACATGTTATGGAATAAAGGCGTCTGCCCATTACCTAGTACCGTAAAAATATCCTTGATGAATTAACATGATACATAAGTAGACCGTTCTATATTTATCCTACACCGTAGCGTAGTATTACTGGATTAAAAGGAAATGAGCGCAGATTTACGAGTAGTATTACTAATACACAGTAGAGCATAGTTTGGGTAAGTTTAGTACACGTAATAGACTGGATCGTATTTTATTAGGTATAAAAAGGAATTGTATTGTCAAGGAACATATTTTTTATATTAATACTAACTGTCCCGACAGACCTTGCCCTGTACACACGAAAAAATAAAAATAATTGTTAACCATTCTCGAATCCACTTGAACGCACACATTTTTTTTATCAATATCGGTCCAGCCCTTTTGGAGGAGTTTAATTAAACACATGCACAGAAGATTTATATAAATGAAGATTATAAAGAAAATGTTTCACCATTGGACAACTAGCTATATTATCACTGAAAAATATAGGTTATATTGTATTAAAAAACACAAGTACATAACCTAACCTACTTTTACGATAGCAAAGCCGGGGAAAACTAGCTTTTAACCAATAAAATTGACATTGAAAAGAGTGGCCACCATTTTCTAGCACGATTCTTCTCATAAGAATTCTACTCCTTGAATAATTTTCTTTTTCAATGCATATTATTGATTACCTTTTTGATTTATTATAATATTATGGGTAAGATATTGGTCTTATGGCCGAGAAGTCACAGGTTTGAATCCCACCTATTGGATTACGTCGTAAACTAACTTCTATGATAACCCTTCTAGCTTATCTGGAGGAGTTAATAGGAATACTAGTAACTTGTTGTCCAAACTGCTAATACCTAAACTTTACGAAAAGAAAAAAACATAAAAGACGTGCTCAATAAGTTTAATGAAAATAAAGAATTTTGTCTTTGACATACGAAAAAAAAAATAGCACAGTCATGGTTTGGTACGAAATGATGGACAAACACCTTAAATAAGTTTGCGTCGTCGATTTTCAATAATAATAATAATAACAATATTCTACCACATACGCACAACACCATCTAGCCCAAACTAAGCAGAGCTTGTACTATGGGTACTAGACAATGGATAAACATACATATATATATACTTCTTTTTTTGTAAATACGTACATATTATACATAGAAACACTCAGACCAAGACAAACATCCATGTTCATACACACAAATGTTTGACTTGTGCGGGAATCGAACCCGCGACCTCAGGCGTGGCAGTCGGTTACACTAACCACTACGACATCGAGGCCGACGAAATAGGCAGTTGCTTATAAAAATCTCAGAAATGCAAAATACTTATTCCTCAATTTATTTATTTCCTTTTGATTCACCAGCACACCAGCAACGGCCAGACACAATAGGTTTCCAATTATACCTGGCATTCAAACTATTAAACTTAAGTATATTCATAATAAACTATCACAAAGAGTATTTATTCAAAAAAAATCTGAGAACCAAATTGGTTTTATTAAATCTTAAGCAGAGAAATAACAAACCTACGTCTTTGCCAGTTTCATTTAACTTTTATGTAAAAGACAGCTTTGTTAAACAATTTTAATTCAACACACCGTCGACTTCTGAGAATTCCCTAGTATGAAAATAAATCTCTCATGTGTAGTTCGGAGCGGGTTTGCCGACTCATGAGTAAATGCGACCTGTAATAATGTATTATGAGGAAGATAGGCAGAGGTACACCTCTGCCTATCTTCCAAGCCATCCAGACTTAAGCCTATTTACAGTCGAGTTCATTAATATGTTAATACTAGCTGTTCCCGAGGCTGTGCCGAGTTCTTCGAGTGCGTGGAATTTAACAAAACGTGTAAAAAAATTTCGCAGATCACTAATTAAAAAAAAACATTAGTTTATCCTACATCACCTATCTTCCAGTAAAAGTCCCGTCAAAATCGGTCCACCCATTTTAGAGATTATACGGCACAAACAGATAGACAGTCAGACAAAAATTTTAACAATTGACAGTTTGATATAAGTACCGTATAAACTTTCATATGCATTTTGTAAAAGGCTGTTATTTTGACATTACGAACAGACACTTCAATTTGTTTTGTATTTATTTATTGCTTAAAAAATATAAAAACATTTAAAAAATAGGTGGAAAGACTAAAAGAGATAAATGGAAACACATAAACGAAATCTATTGAACCTATTATAATAATACTTTCAGTTCTAGTTCAGGCGCTCATAGCCAGTTGCACTCACTGATCGGTAAACGAATAGCGAGGTTAAGCAACGTTGGGTGCGGTCAGTCTGCAGATAGGTGACTGCTTAGTTGTATTTCATCTGAGCGTCTCCGTGCTTCGGAGGGCAGGTAAAAAGTTGGTCCCGGTTTTTGTCAAATTGACAGCAGTCGTTAAGCCATGTCAAAGTACTTTTTTTTTTTTTTGTTAACTTCAGGGGAATGCTTTTACGCACCGTCCGCGCCCGGGCAGGGCGCGGGTGTGTGGGACTCGAGCCAGAGAAGCCAGCCCCATACCCACTAAACCCCTGACGACGTTTCTCCGGTACCTAGTGTCGGTGCCATGGGATTCACGCTAGCATTCACCGCGACACCGACAGGTCTTGGCCCGCCACGTGACTAGGCGGGCCCCAGCTGTTTGGGGGGGGGACCAGATGGTACAGCCCTCCCCTCCACTGAAGGGGGCGCGCGGAACGCCTATGCGCCTCTCTCGGGCCTGTGCTGCTCGGGCGGCAGACTGCCCAAGTCCACCGCCCGCAGGCCGCCCCCTAGGGTGGCTGGAGGTGCGGCTTGAACAACTCTTGACAACAGGTTGGCCACTAACCACACGAAAAGAAAGAAGAAGAGCTCTGGTTATATACTTTCTCACTGAGGCAACCGAGCCTCTTCTCAGTTTGAGGCCATATGACATAGTCCAACACGCCAACACGCCAATCCAGTGAGAACTGGCAGACTTGACACAACTTCAAAAACATATGTCCATCTTTTAGACGTACAGGTTTCTACATATTTGTTCATCAATGAAGTGAAAGACAATTAACTATTTAATACACACGAATAACTTTAACAAGTCAGCCAGTTCTTGGGATCGAAATCAAGACCTCTGCGTGGCATTCTAATGGTCTCCAAGCTATGCTATGTAAAGAAAAATTAACCACTTACAATTACGATACGAGAATGACCAGACTTCGAGAACACGACCGATTGTAACAGAATACTTCGATAATGACAAACAGTTGAATAATTAAAACCAGCTAGATAAGGTTACCGGTAATTTAATGCAATTATAAACAAAGCTGTTTTCATCGCTGTTCTTGCGATAAATTTGTTGTTCGAAGCTTAGGTATATACACTATTTTCTATTTTCTTACTGGTATCATTTGGTTAATAAACAAACTCATTGAACTAAAACTACTTTGTACGGAATTAATCGCGTTGTTTATTTTAAATACAATCTATACTAATATTATAAAGCTGAAGTCGTCATATAACTTCCGAAAGTCAGAGGTGCGCAACGTGGGTTCGAACCCGAGACCCTCTGCATTGCAGTCTGTTGGTCTCCGCGGGACGACCTCCAGCCACCCTGAGGTTTGACCTGGGGGTGGCGGGCTTTGTGGGCCTGCCCGCCATCCGTTCAGCACCAGGTCCGAGAGGCGGCGTGTGTGTTCCCACGCGCGTCTCTGTGTTGAGTCCGTCTCCCCTCTAGGGGGGACAGTAGGGAGTGGTAGAAGTGCCTTTAGGGTAGGTCTTTCGTGTAGTGGCCTGCCGTTTCATACGGCGGGCCGAAACCTCGGCGGGGTCGCGACCGCATGCGAAAGTGATTCGCGCGGCCCCGTCGATAGTGGTTTTATCGAGGAACACCGTGGTAGGTTTAGTCGGTATTCCGGGAGGTACTTTATCATCTTAACATCTTATTTTACCCCGGCGAGTCCGACATAACCCCTCCGCCCGCCCCCGCGGAGGGGTATGCGTCATGCAATCCCCCACGTAAAAAAAAAAAAAGTCTGTTGGTCTCGGTTGTTGTTGTTGTTGTACATAATATATACTAAGTAATATTATAAAGCTGAAGAGTTTGTTTGTTTTTTTGAACGCGCTAATCTCAGGCACTATAGATTCGATTTGAAAAATTATTTTAGTGTTGGATAGCCTATTTATTGAGGAAGGCTATAGGCTATATAATATCACGCTACGACCCACGAGGGCGGCGCAGTAACGATAAACGCGGGTGAAACCGCGGGAACATCTAGTTATTACATAATTCTGACATTACTTAACTACTACTCTATCTTTAAATAATCTATATCTATACTAATATTATAAAGCTGAAGAGTTTGTTTGTTTGTTTGTTTCTTTGTACGCGCTAACCTTAGGAACTACCGGCTAGAATTAAAAAAATATTTTAGTGGGATAGCTTATTTATCGAGGAAGGTAATATAACATCACGCTACGATCCATGGGGGGCGGCGCAGTAATCATTAACGTGGGTGAAACCTCGGGCACAGCTAGTTCAATAATAAAATAAATATTAAATTTTTAAATAGTTTTATAATTTAAAGAGCTTAAATAGTAATATAGATGTTTCAATTACTAAACTACCTATTTAGATTTAGTCTTACACTTTCCTCGACTTTTCGGTTGCTTGTCCGCAGCCATGGTCACGGAGAATTTTATTTAAATGGCTTACTGGTACGTGGTTTACTTACAAAGGCAGAAAGACAAACATAACTATACTTTAAACAGATGGTCTGTGATGAGACTTCACAGCTATTGACGCATTTCAACACGTGTAGAAAGTATTGAGAAGAACAAAAATTCATAGTAAGTCCTCAAGACGCTTCAGCAATTCAGTAATATTCGCGTCGCCATTTATCTAGCTACATTCTTTTTTTTATATGGCTTTTTATTTTAACAATAGAATGTCAGCCCCATCGTTCCCTATACTAATCTAACTATCACAAATAGAAATCATTTGTGCAGAAACATGTTATATATAGCTACAACTGGTTTTGATGTAGGTTCAGCTAAAACACTTAATAATGCTCCAATATCTATATATATATTTTCTACTGTACGTGTGTATGTCACTGAACTCCTCCTAAACGGCTGGAACGATTTTGATAAAAAAAATTGTGTGTGTTCATGTGGATTCGAGGATGGTTTAGTTATGGGTTTTTTTTTCGTGTGTACAGGACAGCGTCTATCGGGACAGCTAGTCTTTTATATTTATTTCAAATAATTGCACAAATGAGTTCCTCAGTCCTCTACCTCTGATATCTCACATACTTAGCTAGCAAGTGTTGGACATCTTTAATGATTCCACATCTCACAATTAGGCGAATTGATATGGGGATTGTACTCCTAACACTCGGCACACTAACAGTATCGGGCAGCTACTTAAACTAATAAGGCACCCAAAAACATAAATTCCCGGAAAAATAAACCATCTGTACAAAACCTAGGACCTCACTTTTACACGCAAACATAAGTGTGAACTTATACTAAGGATATAACAAGGTAGACAAACCCAAAAAATAAACCTCATATGAATCGCATAACTATACGTTTCTCTGTCGATATTTTCTTACTCGGTTGTACAATAATTTTAGTCAAACGATAATTCAAACACAAAAACAAAAACACGAAACACAAAAAAGGCTAACGTGTGACCTACTAACATTCAAACCAATAAAACTCTTTTTACAACTATTTAATGAAGCATTTAAAGCAACGTATAAAAACGTCCCTAAAGGCCAAACACCATTAACCAACTTTTCTTTTATATCCAAAAGACGTGTGTCAACAGCCTAAAAAGCCACTGAAGTCCGCAGTTCCCGTAGGTTTCCTTCGTTAAAATTTTAATAAAGCCGTCTACAAACGACGCTTGCGCCGTGACATAGCTTTGAACGTGGTAACACGTTACAGCACTATTTTGTCACGTGACACCAGCATTGTATCCAGTATAAAATATGTATTGAAAATGCGGCAACTTGGTATAACATTTCCATAGAAAATAAAGACATAAGGTATCAATTTGTTGGGGGAAAATAGGCTTTTACGGTGTGTGTTTCAGATGAATTTTCTATTGCCTCGTGCTTTTAGAATCAATACAAATTGTTGTATACAATTTACGCGGTTTCAATGGAATTGTGTGCTTTTGTTTCGATTCTCGTGGGTGTTATAAAGTACGATTACAGTTTATAGAGGAGAATGGGCTATCGAATTTATAACAGGCTTCCTCGAATGGAGCCAATAGATTGTGTTATTAGTTGCATCAGTACTCATACTATGTGCAGTTGGTTTATTTCTGGTAGTGGTAACTCTTAAGCTATCTAGGCCCTGCTCGATTTAGCGATGTGCAACTGCTTGTATTGCTTGATTGCATGACGTTCTTGTACAGACAGGTGACCTTTCTTTATGGTATGCTCATTTTATATGTCCTGCTAACAAATAATTAAAATAGCTATTCAATCATTATCAAAGATTTTGCAGTGAGAAAATTTTCAATATAATCGAATATTATGACTTTTTTACTGTTAAGTCTCTTTTTTATTGTTGGTCTCTTTTTATTGTTAGTCTCTTTTTATTGTTAGTCTCTTTTTATTGTTAGTCTCTTTTTATTGTTAGTCTCTTTTTATTGTTAGTCTCTTTTTATTGTTAGTCTCTTTTTATTGTTAGTCTCTTTTTTATTGTCGTTTTTTTGTCGGCCTCGATGGCGTAGTGGTTAGTGTAACCGACTGCCACGCCCGAGGTCGCGGGTTCGATTCCCGCACAAGTCAAACATTTGTGTGCATGAACATGGATGTTTGTCTTGGTCTGGGTGTTTGTATGTATAATATGTATGTATTTACAAAAAAAAAAGTATATATGTATGTTTATCCATTGTCTAGAACCCATAGTACAAGCTCTGCTTAGTTTGGGCTAGATGGTGTTGTGTGTATGTGGTAGAATATTATTATTATAGAATATTATTATTATTATTATATTATTATTATTGGTCTCTTTTTTATTGTTAGTCTCTTTTTTTGTTAGCCTCTTTTTTATAGTTAGTCTATTTTATATCGAAATCATTGAAACAATGTACATTAAGATGATTGAGATTTAGGATTTTTGGTTTACATATTTAGTGACCTGGATTACATATATGCGTATGCATATTTATTTATGTGTTCGGTGTGTATAACCACTTCTGCCAATGACGAGGCAATTGCCTTAAAATGAGAATTGTATTAAGAATTTTCATTACATATATATATATTATAACATAGTGCCCAATCGCCGAAGGTCTAGGCTGAGAAATATTATACCCACATTTCACCAGGTATGATTTTAAGTCCCACGTAACAGTCATACAAATTTTTATCCTGTATAGAGATTGAACCCACAGTACCTAGCGTTATATAATGGCGAACTGACGTAAATAACTGTAACATCTGCACAATAACTGTGATAACAATGTAACGATACAAATTCATGCGCCATTTACCATTCTTGAATAAATAATGATAGGACGTTATTTATTCGACAATAAAACTGTTTATATTTCTGAATTTTTAATAAACGTCCGTTTTTAATTTGACCACTTTTTGTTCGTTTACTATCGAATAGCCAATCATCACATAAAAATCAATTACCTAATAAAAAAATTAAATACTCATAATTATTTTGGAAATAATTAACTAAAATTAATTAGTGGCAAAATTCATTTATTGAGTTTTTTTTTTACGTGGGGGAATGCATGACGCATACCCCTCCGCGGGGGCGGGCGGAGGGGTTATGTCGAACTTATATATATTATATTACTTATATATATATATATTTATTGAGTACCCCAAGATTCATTCTACTGACGTTACCTTTTTAAAAAATTGGGGAGAATGGGCTGAAATAGGAAACTCTTAGTAAACGCGGCGTTGGAATTAATTTCGATAAAAATATTAAAGAAACAAGGATTTGTCGATATTTTAAACAAGTTGCTGACGCAAAATATTTGCTTAAAATTCAAAGTGCCCATTACACCTGGTCATTTATAGAGCCGCAGCAGAAAAAACAGAGCAAATTGACATATTCTAACTTCGTTGACCAAACAATTTACATTTTAATCGTTCTATTTGAAAGTCAATATTTTACGTAGGTACGATATTTGTGAATTTTCTTTCGACTAGAAACTTTTATGAGTTTATAAACGAATCAATATACATACGTAGCATGTATCGGCGAACTTCAATGAAACTTCGGTACTTTCTAGAATGAGAGTCATATTTCAAATTGATAGCAGTTTGCAGCATTAGCAGTTGTAGAGATAAGTGGCCATGACAGGCGAACGAACAAATCACCTTAAGAATTACGTTTTTACCATCACATTACAAGAATACATACAATTTTGTTTAATATTTGTAAGACTTTTAACGTGATATTGTGTTGTATTATGCCATAATCCCGAAGGGTATATCAAAAGGTAAGCCATCTTTAATGATTCTATACAAACACTTACAGCGTTATTCAATTAATAAAAATATTTATCCAAAAGGCTAAAAGTGAATAGGTATGAAATTATTGAATGTTAATGGAGTACCTCCATTAACATTTTATAATTTCATAGCTATTCACTGTTAGCCGAGCATCCTCTAATTAATTAAATTCCCGTCAAAAATAGAATTCATTAATAAAAAAGTTGTGCGCATAATACGCCGAGTGGCGGGAATTCCCGGTGCTATATTAGAATTGAGGCACTCATAGCCAGTTGCACTCATTGATCGATAAACGATTAGCGAGGTTAAGCAACGTTGGGTGCGGTCAGTCTATAGATGGGTGACCGCTTAGTGGTATTTCATCTGAGCGTCTCCGTGTTTCGGAGGGCACTTAAAAATGGGTCCCAGTTGTTGCCAAATTGACAGCAGTCGTTAAGCCATGTCAGACGTCTACGGGCGGCTTGAACAACTATTGACAACAGGTTGGAAACAAATCACATGAAAAGAATGATGTAGATTTATTCAAAGTCACTGGTTGTTATTCGAATAACTAATGACAATAAAATCAATATGCAAAATATGAAATTCTACAGTAAAATAAAGGTGAAATCTTAGAAATAAAATTGCGAAGATAGGAAGAAGTGCTTTCGTAACTGCAAGTTGATACTCAAACTTGCAGCAACTACCGAGTACTCAGTTAGAAGTCTACTGTTCTGCATTTTTCAATGCAATAGTTGCGATAGTAACTAGGACTCACTGTTCGCAATGTCATTCTTAGATTTCACTCAATTGAGGCTATCTAAGGAACTACAGTCTTTCTGCAGGAGATCACTGCTAAGCAAACTTGTGCTGCATTCCTACAGTGAATAAAGCTCCTTAAAGAGATAGTAGGCTGACAGTAGGTTGATCATTGTGGGTTTTACCGTTTGCGGATTCTTGGTATCACTACGACTACTAGATTGAAAGGTTCAGGGCTAGTAAGTTTTATCCCTAGTGATGACAGTGCCTATAGTCAACTATGTATATACTATGTATCTTATGTGGGGGCCAGTCAGTACAGACCGACGACACTTCGACCCAGTGGGATCTTTTGTGTCGATACTCTCCCAATAACGACTGCCTAGATATTCATGACAGCCGGGACCGACGGCTTAACGTGCTCTCCGAGGCACGGAGCAGGCGATAATTGTCAATCAATACGCATATAATTTCGAAAAGTCATATCACTTCCGAAAGTCAGAGGTGCGCGGCGTGGGTTCGAACCCGAGACCCACTGCATTGCAGTCTGTTGGTCTCCCCACTGAGCTATCGCTGCTATGGTCAACTATAGTCAAGAATAACTGCTTACCATTAGACGGAATGCTGTTTTACCACTTTGGTAGCTGCGACAATCCTTTCTTAGGAATCGATAAGATTATATTTCGTATTCATATTCAACTCAATTTGACTATTGGTAGTTTTAAATTTAATATCGATGTAATTAATCATCCTGAATTGAAAAATATAGTGAAATGTATGAAACCAAATCTGGAAATGATTTATCGGAAAATTCGGATTCGGTCATTAAATTCAACTAGATACAACCTAATACCGAATACCTTTTCTACGGAGCGAACCTGACTCCGGTAGCCAATAAAAAACAAATTAATTAAAGATCATTTTGCTTTAAAAACATTTCTGTATCGTTTTTAATTTGTTTCTTCTACGTTTTACTATTTTTTGTCTATCGTATAAAAACAAAGGGGTTTAGATAAAAGTAGCCGTTTATTAAATGCTTGGATTTTAATTAATTTTGTTTGTATATGAATACCGGTTCAGTTCTGGTGGAATTAATTGAATCTCGGATTTGTACGCTACGTATTACCTGCGGATATATGAAATATATGCATTTGTGAGGTTGTGTGATGTAAAAACCAGATAATCTCTCCATTGCTGATTATTATATATAAAATCGTCAGCTCTATATGTAAACTGTGTCTCTGCTATGAATGGACTATTTTTCAATTTCAGAAGGGTTATGCTAAAGTCCCTCTGGAGCAGTTCAGGTTGGCATAATTCACACATTTTCGAGAATATGTTGGAGAACTCTCAGACGTATGGATTTCCTCACAATGATTTCTTTACCGTTTAAGCGAGCGATAATTAGCTATTTAATACGCACAGAACTTCGATAAATCAAAGCAGTGCCTTGAGATCGCAAGCGGCGCTTTGACTACTGGGATAGCGCAGTGGTTTAAGCGGTCGCCTTATCACTACCACTGCGCCGAGTATTGCAGGTTCGATCCCCACCGGTGAAAAAAAGTATGATCCATAAATAGTTGTTTAGGGTCTGACCGTTCTGTGTCCATTGTTTAAAAGTCTATCAAGTATCTTGCGACACACGAATTATTAACCTCTGAGTCTTCTTCGAAGAGGTTAATGAAAACACTATGTGGGTCTGTGTGTCTGTCTGTTAGTGACCGGCATAACTCCGGAACCACTGGACCGATTGACTTGTAACTTGGTGTGCAGATACCTTGGGGACATACCTTGGTCGAGTTTGAATACGGGCCCTGTGGGTCTAAAGAACCCCGAGATATAGGTGTCATTTCTTTTCATTACTTTTACATTTAAGACGAAGAAGTTGAATCCTAGGTTTTTACACCCATCTCTTTCTAGTGAGAGTGAAAACAAACATTCAAACAACAAACGCTAATATTCGGAACTATTACTAAATTGAAATTGAACAAAGTTGTTTAATTACATCGTATAACATTCGTGTAAACGTAAGACAATACAATTATTAAATGTTTTTTTTTAATATAGTTGGTATATATCCATCATAGATTATTCAGGAATTCATTTAAGAATTTATTTATTCATTTTTAGTTTTATTTGTATTATTTAAATCTTTTTACAAATGTATCGGTATATGAAAATTTGCAAACACAAAAGGTTATTTTAGCATTCCTAATAAGTAGTCATTGTTCTTTTTTATTAGTCTGTCTTTAATTTTACTCGTATAACCTTACATCCGTAACTGTCTCACGGCAGTTACGGATGACGTATGTGTCTTCCAAACTAAATAAACCTAATACCTAGCTGACTACCAAAGTTGTACTCGTGCCAATAATGAGAAATGATATACGCTAGGTACCGGGACAAACAACGGCCGAATGAATGAAAGGAAGAAAATAATACGTCACTGGCGATATAACCGTCTTGTTTATTATATTACTATCGAGATATGTTTAGGAGTCATGCTTTATCGTGACTGAATAGTAAATTGTATTTTTGGCACCATTTTCTCTCCATATATGAAAATAATGTAGTGACAATAATAGTCATAGCTCATAGTCCGTAGAAGCAACAAGGAAGAATAGTTCTCGAATGTTCTCGAAAGTTCTCGAGCGACAACGTTTTGAAGGCAAAAGTGGGTGATGCTTGAGCTTTATAACGGAACTTCTGAAAATCCATAGGATTTAAGTAACGATGTCTATTGCGATGCTGTAAGCCTTTATTTAGCATTGATATCAATATAGCTGTATATGCTTGTGAGTAATCTGGGAGAAGTTTCTAGTGTATTTGTGATGTTCACTAACTACAAAACCTCCTAGAGATCAAGAAAAGTCTGTTTAAAATTACTAACAATTTGGTTAGAAAATGTCTAGAACTTTCATGTATCTCTTGAGGTAAGATAAATTGTTTTGTTAAGACTGAGTTTACGTAATTAGAGTAGTACGTAGCATTTGTGTCTCGATCATAAGTCTGATGCCATTTCCTTTAGGCTACTACTGATTTTTGTAGTTTTATATGAATGGGCACCGGTTAGCCAAATAAAAGCATATATCGCATGACTTCTTCATTTGTCTGTTGACAGTTTATTATCCCTAAACTATAAGGGCAAGAAAAACTCACCAACGGACCCTGCAACTCAAAAAAATCTCCAAAACCTTCAGCCCATCGACACTTGACCAGCGGGTTGACGTTAATCCTTTTTTATTCTTAGCGTAGACCCTAATTCTTGTATTTTATTACCCCATACTTTTATGTAAGTAAGGAAAGCTAAGTCTTTTTATGAAAAGTAAGTATTAAACCTTTCAGCTTTAACCAAAATAATCCGGTGGATAATATCGTAACAAAATTCTTCTGATAATAACAGCGATTTATATTTACCGGGATAGTTCAGTCCTTGGGAATTATTTACCGGGTTCAGTTTTCCGCATGACTGGCCTGGGGCTGCGTTTGTTCGACACCGTGTCGCTTGCAGGACATCGTGAGGTGAGGCTAGCGTCATAAAATTTGGTCGACGTTAGCAACTCTCAGAGTTCGCGAGTAGTGAGCGGCTTTATTGCTCCGGTACCTATCTAGTGCCACTAAGGTACGAGGTAGCTCGCTTACGAGAACTGGGTCTTAGGATTTGGTGATAAGATTTCTTTATAACTGGTCCCTAAAGGTGCTTTCGTGCACTGGAAGGTACAGCGGCTCTCACTATATACCGGAAACTTGGTGAGTGGGAACGCTAAATCACAAACTTGAATAGCCGTAGAGGAAAGGTCTGCTCCTTTTTCACGTTGAATTCTTGCCACGTTCACATGCTTGTTGCAAAGGATAGTGTTTTGACGGTCGATATTCGTAGTCGTTATCTCAGTCGTATTAAATGATGCGGAGTGCGCAAGTAAGCGACCCGTTCGCGCTGCTGCCAGATAAAATATATTGTGTTTGCGGCACGCCATACAACATCCGACAATTTTTTTACGTATATGGTTATAGTCAAAAAATCTTTTGTAATTCGGGGAAATATAGGGTGCTTTTATCTTTATAGAAAAATATACAAGAAAAATCCTTCTTCAACGATGTAACTTCAGGTGTTCATAATATTCCCAGTTATAGTATTAAGAACTATCAGTTTAGAAGCATAATAATAGCCCAGAAAAATAAAGGTATAGCTTAGAACTTCGTCAGTTAGGATGTATTTTTGCTGTAATAAAAAGGACGGGTTATATTTGCTACAGTTAATAACATATTGGTTACGATTCTGTTGTTACAAAATTATAAAAGCACCAGAAATGTGCCGAATAAAGACAATATATACCAGGAACCATCCTTATTACGTGGGACGTAGAAACATAGCTATAAAAATGTCGGTGTAATCATCTCTGCCTGCCTCTTTATAAACATGCAGGCGTAACTGTATATATTACCACCACCTACGTCCAATACTAACGTATGCGTCATAAAGGGCCCATATTCAAACTCGACCGAGGGATGACTTCAAGTTACAAGTCAATAAAATCAATGAATTTAAAGCAGCGATAACTCAGTGGGGAGACCTACAGACTGCAATGCAGAGGGTTTCGGGTTCGAACCCACGTCGCGCACCTCTGACTTTAGGAAGTTATATGACTTTTCGAAGTTATGTGCATATCGATTGACAATTATCGCCTGCTCCGTGCCTCGGAGAGCACGTTAAGCCGTCGGTCCCGGCTGCCGTGAACATCTATGGCAGTCTTTATTCGGAGAGTGTCTACACAAAAGATCGCACTGGGTCGAAGTGTCGCCGGTCTGTACTGACTGGCACATAAGATACATACAAATCAATATTTTTCCATTTAAAATATGTGGCCCCTGTATCTCGGGAGTCTTTTGACTCCCAGGGCCCATATTCAAACTCGTTTTCGCAACACCTATTATATTAATAAGCTATTAACCAAGTACATTGTTAACTTATAACTACAACACAACACACTATCAAGGAAAGATAAGCCACCGTTGTTTACATTGTTATAATTTTAACTAACACGTAATATATAGCGTCTAAATTTCGGCCATCTTTCATTTCGTACTCCACTATAACTCTACCAATACCATAAAGTGTGAAGGCTAACTGGCTCGAACAGTATGTTATTGAAAGTTAAAGTAACCATAACCAGGCCTATGTAAATTTATATTTGCCCGCGGCTTTGCTCGGGAACAATATTTTTGCCTGAATGAAAAGTGCCCTATGTCCTTTTCTGTAACCTTGAAAACGTGTATGCAAATTTCATGATGGTCTTAGTAGATAACGCGTGAATCCGAAATAAACAAGCAAGCAAATTCACATTCGCATTTAAAATATTCTTCTTCTCCCTAGCCTTTATTATTCCCAAGTCACTAGGGGTCGGCTTTTCTAGTCTAACCGGATTTGACTGGATATCAGTTTTTACACAGAGCGGCTGCCACCTGACCTTCGCAACCCGAAGGCTAACGATACCCTAAGGCTAGACTAGTGTCAGGATATTAGAGGGTACTGACTTTTCCAATAACGACTGCCATAGATGTTCATGGCAGCCGGGACCTACGGCTTAAAGTGCTCTCTCTCGCATTTAAAATATTCAATAAATAATAATTAGATAGTATTATAAATCTGAATGTAACTTTGTCTATTTGTGACGCTTTTTTAGCCAAACCAGGCTCTTTAGTCAACTGAGGCCGCTCGAACTTATCCCGCGAGATCAGTTGACCTAACGAATGTTTTGAATCGGGCAACTGATCCCACTTTAAAAAGAAGAATAATTATTTATATATATATAATATAAATATGTACACACGTGAACAAAAGTGTTTAGGGAAAGAAATGACACACCATCGCTTGGTTATACTGATATATTAAACAATGGGATTAAATATAATGACCATCAAAAATACTAATTGCACAGCAAATATTGCACAGCATAATGAGCATCTATTACGCCTCAAATCACTGCATTCCGTCTCGGAAGGGTTAGGTTATGTTAGGTTCCTTCTTAAATCCACCCAAAAATAGGAGCCCCGCGAAGCGAGGCTTTTCCGCAGCTCCGTCGACTTAGTTTGATCTCTTTATATATATTTTGCTGTGCAATTAGTATTTTTGGTAAGCATATTTTGCTGTGCAATTAGTATTTTTTTGCTATGCAGTTAAATACTACTCATAAATCACAGTCGGTACACATTTTTTCGTATCTGTATAAATCATAAAATGTATCAATGGGATCAGTTGCGCGATTCAAAATTTACGTCAACTGATCCCGCGGGATAAGTTCCAGCGGCCTCAGTTGACTAAAGAAACCAAACCAACCAATTTTGATGATTCATATACTTAGAGGTTACTCAAGCAGAAAGCTACTGAAATATAAAACAAAGTCGTGGTTAAAAGTATCTTCATAAAAGTCTCACTGTACCCGCGCTGCTTAGAATTTATAACATTGCGGTATCCATTTGTAACTCAACATGTCTGCTGGCGACTGCAGTGCATCAGTTCTATTTAGTTTCAAAGAAAATACTCGCATTATTACTTCCCTAACTTACTAAGTATTAGGCTTTAACCTATGAAGTAGTCGTTTTGCACTTTTGTGTTTGTGTTTTTCATACAAACTATTTTTTTAATCTTTATTTAATAGTTTAAATGCAAATATGAATTTGATTGTTACGCTTGTGAGCCTTAAATGATCTTCCGATAATCATGAAATTTCGCATACATAGGGGTACAAAAGGGGACTTATAGTACCTTCATCCAGAAAAAGTACTGTTACTAACCTAATCTAAACTACATTTACGAGCAAAGCCGTGGACAACAGCATTTTAATAATTACAAATCATAATTCGATGATGCTTTACTATACATGTAAAATTTAGATTTGTAATTCCATTTAGTGACGTTTTAACGGATCGACAGACGAGAAACGAAACATTTAGGTTAATGACGTAAATGATTATCGTGTATAATAATATACATACATAGTCATAATCATAACACATCCTCGAAAGAGTTGGACATGGACATTGTACAGTTCCATTTTGCAGGGTACATTATGAGGACCCACGTAATAGAGAGCAAATCTAGAACCGTCTTCAAATTCTGTACTGTTACTCAGAATATTACAACAAAAGAAGCTCAAGAACACTGCCGGACCTGATAAATGAACTCAGGGCATTACGATAGCACTCAAACATAAGCACAAACACATAGCAAAGGACGAAAAAAGTACAATTTTACGTTAAAGAATATTTTTAGCGCAATAGCTATAAGCATCCATAATATACTGTCCACCCTTCCTATAACGAAACCGTATTCTGCTTTTAGCGTCCCTTCGCAATAGCCACGTCCTTACCGCTAAGTCAAGAACACACGCTCTTGTCGTATTGTGTTTATAGCTGTGAGTTGAGTGAACTTAGAAATAATACGAACAAACGATGACTGATATTAGATTTAGAGGAAATGCGGCCAGGGTTTAGTCCATACAAACGTATCTGTGTTCTATCTAATTATGAGGATACAGTTAAATTTTTTTTTTTTAGTTTTGATTTGTCCCCGGTTTCGCTCCCGCTTTTTTTCTTTCTCCCGTTACACTGCGATCTGCCACCACAGGGACATTTATCAGTGGGTTGGTTGGGTTTCTGATTGGCATGCTCGGTATACGACATGTGTCGTATCCTACTTTACTTCACTGTTGCAATTTATGTGTGTCTTGGGGCATCTTTGGTTTCAATCGCTCCCGTTAATCTAGTTTTTGTTAATAATTTATATCCCTAGGGTTACTATTTATGTACTTTTTTTCTGGATGAATACCCGATGTATATATTTACCGACATTCTGTACCCGTAACAACGTGTATGCGAAATTTCATGATGATCGGTTTAGTAGTTAAGACGTAAACGCATAGGTACCTTATAAATAAACTCAAAATCGCATCTTATAATATAAGATATAGATTTTAAAGATTTATTGTTTTTTACACATCACAACATAGGAGTAGTGCAGGGATCTGCATTGACCCTATATTGTAATGTGATATTGCCTTTCTTTTAAATTTATTTTTTAAAAGAACTAGGATCCTTTACAAATTACATGATTATCCTGTTGTTTATAAATATCTTTCTTCTCTCTTAGCCTTTATTATTCCCAAGTCACTTGGGGTCGGCTTTTCTAGTCTAACCGGATTTGACTGGATATCAGTTTTTACACGGTGCGGCTGCCACCTGATCTCCGCAACCCGAAGGCTAACGATACCCTAAGGCTAGACCAGTGTCAGGATATAAGAGGATACTGACTTTCCCAATAACGACTGCCATAGATGTTCATGGCAGCCGGGACCAACAGCTTAACGTGCTCTCCGAGGCACGGAGCAGGCGATAATTGTCAATCAATACGCAAATAATTCCGAAAAGTTATATGACTTCCGAAAGTCAGAGGTGCGCGACGTGGGTTCGAACCCGAGACCCTCTTCATTGCAGTCTGTTGATCTCCCCACTGAGCTATTGCTTGTTTATAAATATCCATCAAACAAAATCTTCTTCTTCTTCTTTTCGTGTGGTTAGTGGTGGCCAACCTGTTGTCAAGAGTTGTTCAAGCCGCCCGTAGGCCTCTGACATGGCTTAACGACTGCTGTCAATTTGACAAAACCGGGACCGACGTTTTACATGCCCTCCGAAGGACAGAGACGCTAAGATAAAATACCCATGGTCACCCATCTATAGACTGACCGCACCCAACGTTGCTTAACCTCGCTAATCGTTTAATCATTAGACCTGGTAAATGCGTTTATTTTTACTATTTCTGAACAACTATGTAATAGAATTGCCTGAGGTCATGGGATACAGTTTTCAACTAGTAAAGTACGCAGCTATATTGTAAGGTTCAAGCAGGCAATTATATTTTCGTGTTAATGTTGCCGAAAATAAATAAAGACTGCTACAGCGAATTTCTTATCACAAAATCTTAATAGAACTTTTCAACCCAGGAGTCGATACCGAGACAATATGCACAGCAGTTAGGTACATTTACGCTACCGAGGCAATATACGATACAAAATGTATCCGTTATGCGTCCTGTATGATTTTAAGCTCTTATGAAAGGCTTTGAGAAAATAAAATTTATTTATTTCTGTCACCGTTCCATTCATTTATTTCCATTTATTTATTCCATAAATTTATTTTTATACTTTATTACCTAATAGAGTTTTAAAATAAACAACGCGAATAAATTCGTATACAGTAGTTTAATTTCAATGTCCTATTTATTATATTATGAGAGGACTTTATTAAGAAATGAAGGTCTATGTTGAATTTCCACAAAGCTGCAGTGAGCCGACTGGGCAATTATTTCCATTTTACTGAAGCTCCAAACTTTTGTTGTGTTTCTGCGGTAAATATGGCTTCCAGAAGCTTGTTAAGAGGCGCTGTGTTTGTCTTTTGAGCAGGTTTTAGTAAATCTTTTCTTTGTAGATATTTTTTACGGACAATTATTACAGACTGCTAAGCTCTGTATCGCAGCAGAGCTTACATAACAGACACCAATAATTCGGAACATGTATTAGTGGACATACAAATATGTATATTATTCAGATTGAACTTGAGACGACCACTTAAATCAATATGTGATCCATAACGTCATCGTCAAAATTGCAATACTATATTAAAAAATGAATGATTATTATTGTGAACCCGACCGAACATTGAATATACGAGGGGAGTTCAATGTATTCTCGGTATAGGCATGAAAGAATAAGTAGAAAATTCTATTTCTTCGTAAATAATTTTTTGAGTCTGTCCTTGTTTTGTACGGAATTTTATCACAGCGCGATGTTAGATTTTTTTCAACATTATCGCATCGGTCATCGTATTTGCCTTTTAGTAATGATATCTTGAATATTAATGGTGACAGTTAAATAAAATTTTATATTTATACCCTCAAAGAGTGTCTTTAACTAATGAGATAATTTAATTAATCTCATTAGTTAAATAACTAGTTACAAAATATAGTAATTTAGTTGGAAATTACATTTTTGAGCCGTTTGGGGTGGAAACCCTAGGTTCATGGGGTGCGAGCGCTCGTATTTTGTACAGGGAGATCGCAAAACGCCTGATCGACGTTTCGCGTGATCAGAAGGCTGGTCTTTTCTTAGCCCAAAGAATCAGCATTGCCATTCAACGTGGCAATGCTGCCAGTCTTCTGGGCACGTTACCAGTTGACAGCGATGCTGAAGAATTCTACGATGCCTATACCTAACCTATACCTATATGCCTAAACCATTTTTGTAAATATTTAGTATTATAATTATTTGTGTTTTTGTAATTATGTTAATTATGTTATCTTTTTTAGTACATTTGTAAATATAGGTTAAAAAAGAATCATCTTAGTGAAGATAATGTATAAATCTTCTGTGCGTGTGTTTGTAGTTAAACTCCTCCTAAACGGCTGTACCGATTTCGATGAAATTTTTTGTGTGTGTTCAAGTGGATTCGAGAATGGCTTAAATTAATTTTCACTTTTATTTAAATTTAAATTTTTGTTTTCGTATTTACAGAGCAACGTCTGTCAGGTCCGCTAGTATTATATAAAATAAAAATAAATAAATCTCGTAATCGAACGTTTTAGGGATTTTTAAATTTAAGCTTCTTTATTCACGACGACTCGATGGCGTAGTGGTTAGTGTAACCGACTGCCACGCTTGAGGTCGCGGGTTCGATTCCCGCGCAAGTCAAACATTTGTGTACATGAACTTGGATGTTTTTTCTTGGTCTGGGTGTTTCTATGTACATATAATATGTATGCATTTAAAAAAAGAGTATATATGTATGTTTATCCATTATCTAGTACCCATAGTACAAGCTCTGCTTAGTTTGGGCTAGATGGTGTTGTGTGTATGTGATAGAATATTATTATTATTATTAAAACTGTTAAATTTTAATTACGTACACTACAAACTTAGGGATTGTCGAAAGCGTGATCATGTTTCTGATAATATAATCATTCATAGTATTTAGATCAATATCGAGACGGATTTATATTTGATTAATTATAAAATAAATATAAAATGTAATCATAGGTTTTATGATGGTTATCAGTTATCGAAGTATAACAGTGATGACATTTAAAAATATGAATATCGCATCGTCATGAATTAATTGACGAGTCATATATCTTATCGAGAGTGATATAAAAATATGCTCTGTTTGTTAGTTGTCAGCAACGAATATTATATTCTTTTAAAGTTTCATGGCAAAAGCTATGTGTTTATTACTAAATGTGAATAAATCAACAATTTTAACTTTACTAACGTTACCAACGGAAACGGCATTACAACTTACTCTTTGTTGATTTATCCAATATATATATATAAAATTCTTCCGTTATTGACTGACTGACAGACAAGTCACAGCCGAAACTATTGAACGCAAGAAGCTGAAATTTGGCAAGTATGTTCCTTGGAGAGTGTAGGAGAGCACTAAGAGAGGATTTTTGGAAATGCCACCCTGAAGGGGGTGAAAGGGGTGAAACGATATTCACACGGGAACGAGACTTACACGGGTAAAATCGCGGGCAAACTACTAGTTAATAATAAACTTGAATCTAATCAGGCGAAGCCGTGAGCACAAATCGTTATAAGATAACTACCAAATACTGATAAACGCTAATGTAATAAATAAGCTATCCTTTAATTAACTCTCTTATTCAAAAGGTGGACTTCATCAGAGAAACATGACTAAAGTAGCAGTAGTGACTGGCTCCAACAAAGGAATCGGCTTCGCGATCGTCAAAGGTCTGCTGAAAAGATTCGATGGAGTCGTCTACCTCACATCCCGAGATAACGGCAGAGGCAACGCTGCTGTGGCAAAATTAAACGAGGAAGGCTTGAAGCCGGAATACCACCAGCTAGATGTTACTGACCGAGCGAGCATCCTCAAATTCAGAGATCATATCAAGGAAAAATATGGAGGTATTGATATACTTATAAACAACGCTGCGGTCGCTGACGTGTCATCCGAATTCAGTTCATACAAGGAATGCAAAACTATAATTGACATCAACTACTTCAGCATGTTAACCATCCAAGAACTACTATTCCCATTGGTAAGGAACAATGGAAGAATTTTAAATGTTTCCAGTGATTGTGGTCATCTAAGTAACATAAGAAACAAGTACTGGATCCAAAGACTCTCGAAGAAAGACCTGACTGTAAGTGATATCAATGATTTTGTGAACTGGTTTTTGGAAGAAGTGAAGAATGGCACATTTGATTATGATAATTTAGCTGATAAAGGTACGATAGCTCCTTACAGGATTGCAAAAGTAGCCATGAGTGCTTTAACGATAGTGCAGCAAAAAGAATTGGAGCCGAGAAACATTGCCGTGAATTCTATGCATCCAGGACTGGTTAAGACAGATATGACATTAGGAGTTGGCTTCTACAGTACAGATCAAGCTGCTGAAACTCCAATTTACTTGGTACTTGAAGCTCCACAAAGCCTTAAAGGAGCATACATATGGTTTGATAGAGAAGTTCTGGACTGGTATGATTATAAGGCTGATTACTTTTTTAAGATCGAAACTTTGGAATAATAGACGTGAAATAAAAGTAAACATTTGCAAAGTTCAAAACCACAAACAAATTCTTTATCTAGATTATACCCAGGTAAAAAAGTTTCGAGGTCAGTGAGTGCCAAACATATTTCTAATTGGACTATACCTATGCTACAAAATATCAAATTGTTACAATATAATGTTGTAGTCTGCCTTTATCCAGCAGAGTTTAAATTAAATTAATATGACAATTATAATAGAGTTATTTTATGCAAAATTGTTATAAATATACTGTTTAATTGAATTTATCTTTAGATTTAATTCTTATTTACCTAAATTGACTTTGTATGGTGTAGTAAGTATATATTTATTTAAAGGTTAGTCGTCTACAATGATATTATAGTTTAAAACATTTTATAGTGCTTTTATAAGTGACAAATATTTTTTATTACCTAGATAGAGTAAATATTATAACAAAAATACATTTACAATTAAATTCATAAGGCCTTGAAATAATTCAGCGTGTAACATTCATGTTCATCAATGTAACAATTCCGGTATTTTTTATTTGTATAAATTTATGCTTAGCATTAGTAGTGTAATGTTAATATTTTTAAAATAAAACGATACAGTGTTGCATCTCAATTTATAATTAGAATTCAATGAAAATTACCGTTGCAATCAACAGTCGTAATCATTTTAACAAATATAATATACCAAATGTCACTTATACTGTTCAAGAAAAATAACTCTTCATAATTTTGTTAATATTTATCTAGTAAAGTAGATTAAACTTATTAATATAATCACCAGTAGTGTTTATATTAATAATTCCTAAAAGCAAAATACCACGAGGCATTATCACTTCTAAGAAATACATAAATAAAATGTATTATATACACCCGAAAAACATACAACCTGCTTATAAAACATGCGGGTCAAAAATAAGGTTCGTTACATAATTTAATTTAGTATTATGTATTTATCTATTATAACGTTTATTTATTTAAACACATTTATAATATCTTCACAGGATATCCTAAAATTATATTATAAGCTAAATATACACAATACAATATAACTACTAACAACAATTTTACAAATTTTACACTTTACATATTATGCGTTTTGCGCAACTTCCTTGAATATCTGCAGGCTACAGTGGTAGGTATCAACGTTATTGGCAATTAAATTAATGAGTCGTATAGCGGGCAGCAACGGGACAAATTTGACTAAGTTTGTACTCGCTGCTGGGGCGCTGAGTGTGGCGGGGCAGCGACGAGCGCTCGCGTACCCTTCCGGCGTGAACAGCTTCAATGCCACCAGCACGGCCGGGTGATGCAGTTGGCCGCGCAGCACGCGCCACACGTAGCTCACTAGTGCTAGGGCACGCCACACGCTCAGCCGATGTACCCGACCATGCCGAGTACGAATAAACTGGGGTACACTAATGGGTGCAAGGGGTACACCGAATTCTTTAAAATATAAAAGTTGAGTATATTTAAAAAACAGCAGCGATATCCCAGTGGGATACCGTTGGGCTGCCACGGAGAGGTCTCGAATTCGATCTCAAGGCGCGCATCTCTGCCTTTTCTGAGTTATTTGCTTATTAAATAGTTAATTATCGCTTGCTTTAACGGTGAAGGAAAACATCGTAAGGAAACCAGCATGTCCGAGAGTTCTCTATAATATTCTCGAAGATAATATGTGAAGTCTGCCTATCCACACTAGCTCAGCGTAGTGGACTATGGCCTTACCGTTCTCACACTGAGAAGAGGTTCGTGCCCAGCAGTGGGACAGTTTAATACAGGGCTGATATTATATGTGGGTATATTAATTTAGCCTCATGGAGATACCAAATAATATAATATAATATAATAATAATATAATATTCTACCACATACACACAACACCATCTAGCCCAAACTAAGCAGAGCTTGTACTATGGGTTCTAGACAATGGATAAACATACATATTATTATATGCTTTTTTTTTTTGTAAATACATACATATTATACATAGAAACACCCAGACCAAGACAAACATCCATGTTCATGCACACAAATGTTTGACTTGTGCGGGAATCGAACCCGCGACCTCAGGCGTGGCAGTCGGTTACACCAACCACTACGCCATCGCCGCGTCGTTTCAAAATCGCTACGAACAAATACATTGTAAAGCATTGTTATAACTAGAATATTATTAAAATCTTAACAGTTTCTCAAAATGAATCCTAAATTTCTAAATGATCTGGCGCATATACTGATAATGTGCTTACGAAACGTTAACTCAAGTATCATTTCAACACCCAAGTCTCGAGCATTATTAAAGCGCGGAATCTTTACACCGTTTATCTCATACTTGTGTTGCAGTGGAGCCCTGGCCCGGCTGTAGCTCGTTATGCCGCATTTTGCTACATTAAAATAGGTACAGCTTGTTGGTATTGCCCCACTATACTATCCGGTTGATGTCTCCCTGCAATCGCGCCACGTCCGTATTGTCTGATATCGTCAAGTAGACTTCAAGGCCATACATTGGACCATTGACTAATGCCTGAAAAGGTATTATTTAGATCTAAGAAACGTGTATCATTTGTTGGCGATCCAAATAAATAAGGTTTGAATTTATAGCCCGCATAGTCCACGTACTGGTTGGTGTTCGTCAAGGTAGCTCGCAAAAAATGTAAGTAAGTGTGACGTGAAACCTATCGCCACCAGTTTCGACAGCAGCACGTCGTTATTAACTGTGTCGAATGCCTTCCGAAAGTCGAACTATGCGCAGTCTATCTGCACTCTGACATCAATAACTGGTGTTGAGTAAATCATTAACGACGCTAGGTTACTCCAAGTACTTCGGCCCAGCTGGAAACCTGGGTATCGGTCAGTTGGGAGCTAATTTGTGTATGAATACACGCGTGTAATGCGAATTCAAATACTTTAGCTAACGCCGACTGCACTGCCACCAGTCTATAACCACTGACGTCATCACTGCCCTACCTTTTGGAATCGGTATTACTTTGGTGATCTGCCATCTATTCGGATAAAGGCCTTTCCTTAAGCACAGATTAGATATGTGTAACAGTGGTCGCCAAAAAATGGTAGCGGAAATTTTTCACAATATACGGTGGTACGATATACGGCATTCAGTGGGCCGGATGGTGTATCCGGCCCACTGAGTGCTTGAGTTTGAGGCGATGAAGTGCCTAGCACAGCTCCCGCGCACTAAGTTGGTCTACATGCACTTGGAATGATCCCGCGTTCGCGCTTGCCGCGCGCTCTCTATATATTATAAAAGTATGTCTGTTATGACAATACTCATGAAATATATATTTTTTTAAATATTTATATACATATATGTAAGTACATTCAGCAGCAACTAAATACTGTATATTGATTTCTAAGCTCTATAAACTCGCATTTATAATATTATCGTTTCTAGTTCCAGTTAGTTATTCAACCTTTGAATGACGTTTACTTATAATCAATAAGCCATGGCTCAGGACATTCCTGCCGAACTTAACTGGAACGAAATATTATCGAAGAGATTGCGCCGATTCCAATAATTTTCTCTTACTGATAAAGAAACATGCAGCGTATTACAAAACAGTGGATTTATGTCTAAACGAACGTACAATATAAAATTTAATTTATTATAATATATAAATGGATATTGATCATTTATTATATTAAGTTTGAATCGTCGGATCGGTGACATCGGTTTCGGTATGCGTCGGCTACATCATAACATATCGGGCACGCCACGATCGTGGCGGTAAGTCCCGTGTTTGAGGAGTGGCTGGAGAGGCGGCATGGCGCCCTCACCTTCCGGCTGACATAGGTAATGACTGGCCACAGTTGTTTTGGCCAGTTCCTGTGTCGTATACGCCGGCAAGAGACGCCTGGTTGTCACCACTGTGGCGACTGCCGCGATGTTGCCAGTCTATGGTCCGGAGTCAGAGATCGTGGAACGCCGTCGCCTCCTTTTGTGAGGAAGTCATTTTCATCAAGGAGGCGGCGGAGCGGGAGAGAGAGCGTTTAAACCCTCTTCCCAACCGCAGAACCGGGCGCCGGAGGGCGCGAGTTGACCTCCAACCACCCTGAGGATTGACCTGGGGGTGGTGGGCTTTGTGGGCCTGCCCGCCATCCGTTCAGCACCAGGTCCGAGAGGCGGAGTGCGTGTTCTCACGCGCGCCTCTGTTTCAAGTCCATCTCCCCTCTATGGAGGGGGTGGACAGTAGGGTTTGGGAGGGGTTTTACCTAATAGGTAGGCCTCTTCGTGTAGGGGCCTGCCGTTTCATACGGCGGGCCGAAACCTCGGCGGGGTAGCGACCGTATGTGCGAGTGATTCGCGCGGCCCTATCAATAGTGGTTTTGTCAAGGAATACCGTGGTAGGTTTAAACGGTATTCCGGGAGGTACATTATTCTTATTCCATCTTTCTTTTACCCCGGCGAGTCCGACATAGCCCCTCTGCCCGCCCCGCGGAGGGGTATGCGTCATGCATTCCCCAAGTTAAAAAAAAAAAAAGTAACATATTATTAATGATTATTTATTTATTGTAGTATAATATCTTAGTTTTACAATTGCATCTTAACATTAACATAAAGTGCACTTATAGATATTTTCCCGAACTAGGTTAAACCTGTGTTTCGAGCGACAAAGTGCTTACATACTATTATCAGTATAAATAAATTTACAACTAACTTAACTTGATAATAAACTAAAGGTAAAAACAATTAAAATAAGTTTAATATTCCACTTTAAAACTAAATTAGCAAAATTTTAATTACAGATTGCAAGTAACTGCTCGGTTTGGTCATATGACAGAGTTTGAATATAAGCAGAAATTAAGTTTTTACAGCTAAAATGAGTTAATTTATAAATGCTTAATTCTCTATTCAATCTAAAAAATCTATTTGTAAAAATATGTTTTGTGCATGATTGTGTGGTGCAGACTATATCTTGCCGTCGCTTGTTAGTTATGTCAGCGTTATAGGTAGGCATCGCATGCTGTTTTAGTATTGTGTGCATAATGAAGATTTGACGGACAGTCATTAATTTGCAGGTTTGATATAATAAGCTTGTAGGAAATAGGGAAGAACGGGAGATGGCTACTTTTAAAATTGCTCTCTGAGCTCGTTCAAGAGGCAGCATAGTAGTTTAATAATTATATATAATTGATCACAGGAACAAAGTCGCAAGATATGTTTGGTATTGTATAATTGCATACACTATTGATAAACTATTATCGCAAAATTATATAAACAAGTGCACTTATCTTCCAAGATTTCACTGCATAGACAGACGTTAGAACAACAACATGGCTAAAGTAGCTGTTGTGACTGGATCCAACAAAGGCATTGGCCTAGCCATAGTGAAGGGTCTACTGAAGAGATTCAATGGAGTATCCTATCTTACATCACGTGATGATGGCAGGGGCAAGGCTGCTGTGGCATCATTAAACAAACAAGGCTTGAAACCGGAATACCATCAGCTAGATGTGACTGACAGGAAAAGCATAATTAAATTCAGAGACCACATCAAGGAAAAATATGGCGGTATTGACATACTTGTAAACAACGCAGCCGTTGCAAATTTAGCATCCATGTACAATTCATATGAAGAATGCAAAACTACAATTGACATCAACTACTTCAGCATTTTGACCGTTCAAGAGTTACTGTTCCCATTGGTGAAGAACAACGGGCGGATCCTGAACATGTCCAGTGATTGCGGTCATCTAAGCAACATTAGGAACGAGTATTGGATCGAGAGATTGTCAAAGAAAGATCTTACTATAAGTGACATCAATGAGTTTGTAAACTGGTTTTTGATAGAAATTAAGAAAGGTACATTCGACTATAATAATTTAGCTGATAAGGGTACGTTAGCTTCATATAGAATAGCAAAAGTAGCTTTGAGTGCTGCAACAATAGTGCAACAGAGAGAATTAAAGCCAAGAAACATCGCCGTGAATTCCATGCATCCAGGACTGGTGCAGACTGATATGACACTAGGAGTTGGCTTCTACAGTACAGATCAGGCTGCTGAAACTCCACTTTACTTGGTGCTTGATGCTCCGCAAAGCCTCAAAGGATCATACGTGTGGTATGATAGGAAAGTCTTAGACTGGTATGATTACAAAGCCGATTACTATTTCAAGGCCAAAGATTACAAAGATAAAGAATGAGTATAAATTAACAAATAGGGTTCATTGAATTGTAATACTAATTAGTGATCAGTGATTTTAGTTCCAGTTTAATGGTTTGTGAAGATTAAACTAAAAGTTAAGGTATCTGTTCAGAGTTATGTGAAAACATATTGGTAATCAAACTTATCCCTTTTTTCATTAAATTTATTGAAATCCATTCGCATTCACGTTTATCTCGAAACGTTTTGGTTTATTTGAATTGAGACGTTATATATTCATATAAATTTATATTTGTGGAAAACTTTGGGGGAGGCCTATGTCCAGCAGTGGACGTCTTTCGGCTGAAATGATGATGATGATGATGTTCATATAAAATATTAGTAAATATAGTGTTTCTTTGATTTTATCTTTTAAGTTTGTTATTATATCATGTCTAATTATTTGTTTATAATAAATGCATTATTATTGAATCAGCATAATGTAAATTATTACAATATCTAAGAACATCTATATTAAGTGCCTGCATTTATCTTATTTGTGTATTAATTCTCATTAATATGACATTCGCTTGATCTTTACTATCCTAACTTAATATTATTAATGCAAATGTGAGTTTGTTTGTTTGTTACGCTGTCACGCTTTAACTACACGACCAATCGTTATGATTTCGCATACACGTTATCAGAAGTACAGAAAAGCACATAGCGTACCTTTCATCCAGAAAAAGGTAGAGTGCCGTTTCACCGAATTTTATATTAGAAACCCCAAGAAAAATCTAGTTTTAATAATTAGCCAGGCCTTTCTCCATTTATATTATTTGTATTCATGATTTTTGCATACATTTTCCAACATATTTCGGTACGTAAGAGGTTCTATGACAACAATTTCCAAAACTTTATAGAATTCTTGCTTTTATATTGTTTGTTCTGAAACAGTAGCCGTAATATTTCTATATTACATTATACGATTCAGCCGAGGCTGATGACCTACAGACGAGTTTCAGCTCCGTCCTTAGAGAGTAACTCTCCGGCCGTACCAACATTGAAACTGGTATTATTTGTGTTCACAATCCATCTGCCTTGATGAGTGTGTCCAACTCTAAGCGCTGTTGAGACAGATCGCCTCTACGCTTGGGTATTTATCCTCCTAACTTTTGATTAGATCCAAATGAAACAATGTTATACTTGCAATTGTTATTACACAAATTAGACTCGCGCATATTGTGTTTTTGACTTTAGAACATTTGTCGGAGTAATTTTGTAGACGAGTACGTTATAAGGTCAGAGCAAGTAGTGAATATTAATTTTGCAAACATTTTTTTTTTTTTTTGGAAAGTAAGCCTCAGTATTTTGAGAGCAGCGATAGCTCAGTGGGAAGACCAACAGACTGCAATGCAGAGGGTCTCGGGTTCGAACCCACGTCGCGCACCTTTGACTTTCGGAAGATATATGTCTTTTGAAATTATGTGCGTATTGATTGACAATTATCGCCTGCTCCGTGCCTCGGAGAGCACGTTAAGCCATCGGTCCCGGCTGCTATGAATATTTATGGCAGTCGTTATTGGGAGCCTGTCGACATAAAAGATCCCACTGGGTCGCTCACATAAGATAAGATAAGATAAGCCTCAGTAATATAGCTAAAACAAGTCTGGCTAATCTAAATTGGCGTTTAAATTAAGAAGCTGAAGTGGACTAGTTCATCTGAAAAAGTACCACCATTCTTCACCTGGTCATGAATTCTGTAGCTATATAAGGATAGCTGTCGTCAGTAAGTACTTTTTCTTTCTGTCTTTGGCTAATATCTTTAGCTTGCCAACTATAGACTTAGGCTTAAGTTAAGTCGTATGTTTGGTTATCATCTTGGTAACCTAAAAGTCCAAATGTGTTCAGTCTAAAATGAGTTTAAGGAAACTAATCATTAGAAATAAAACCAGTATAATACACATATTATTATGTATTTAGTATTAAAAGGAATTCCAAATACTAAATACTTATTATTAAAATAAACCGTGGTAAAATCCGTTCGAATTTCAAAGACTGACGTTTATTCGTATAAACATAAAATAGAATAGATTAGTTTATTTTAGCAAATCAATATTTACAATTTTTCTCTTAATCTACATTTACATATATACACATGACAATGATTATTTAATCTTGGAGAAATGCGTTCACGACTGTACTAGTGCAAACTGTGTCACAGTCGCCAGCGTCTGCCACCCTGGATGGATACAAATTAGAACGTTGTTTCTTTGTTTTCAAGATTTATTGCCGACTTAAGATCTTCCAAAAATAAATATATTAAAATTCTTTCGCGAACACAAACATAATCAAATCGAACTGAATAAAAATGGAAGCGCAATTTTATCGTTCAACAATGAACTGACACATATGATTGACAGATTATTGATGCAAACGTATTACCCTTCAAAGTTCCTCGAACCGCAGTATGACTGATGGATCATTTTAAGTCTAGATATTTCCCGATCGCATTAAATCCAGCAATCATTTACTGTAATTAAGTGATCAATCTTGTGTCAGTAATTCTTCAGTTATTCTCCGTTTGTATAATTTTCTGCTATATTTAATGTTGCTTAATTAAAACAATGTTTTGTTATATTTTAACAACACTGTTATGTTTTATACCTTGACAGTTTTCGTTTATTGTTATTCCAGAATAGAGCCTTTGCTCGCGTCTTCGCTCGCGTAAAAGTAAGTTACCTAGGTTATGTTAGTAACAGTACTTTTATTTTAAATAATACATATCCTATGCTATTTGGTGATAATATAACTTACTAAAGGTGAAGGACTTTTAAAAATCGATTGATTAGTTTTGAGTTAAATCCTTATAATCAAACATACAAACAAAATATCAAATCTTTCCTATTATTATATTAGTACCTATGGATTGTAAGGTACTAACATAGTAGTCTAGACACTTGAAATGTTACTTGGTTTTTATATGACCAAATCCACATTTGCAGCTGGAAGTCCAGAAACGGAGTCAGTTTATGCCAAAGTGACTGTCTTCTAGTCTTCTAATCGTAGGAGCTAAAAGCATAGTCGAGGTGCATCTCATTCACTTTTCGTGGTTTTCAGATACCACGTTTTAAAAGCGAGCCTGTTGCAGCCGTGTATCAGGCACAACTCCAGACTTTGAGCTGCTGTTGAAAATTCCTTCATACCCACTCACACACCACACACTTAGCCAGATCCAGGAATCGAATTCAAGACCCCATTCACTACTGCATCACCAAGAATATCCTAACTAATATTATAAAAGCGGATATGAGTCATTTAGTTTATTTGTTACGAAAAAATAATTTTAATAACACACTAACCTTTTCTTTTATACCTGAGGGTATGCATTGACGCTTACTCTTCCGCAGGGGCGGGCAGAGTTACTTTGCGGGGTAAAAGAGAGATGTTAATGATGATAATGGACCTCCTGGTTATACCGACTAAACCCACCACGTTGTTCCTCGACAAAACCGCAATCGGCGGAACCGCGCGAGTCACCACATCAACCTAACCTAACCTGAGTACATTTTTCAGCCGTTTTGTGTCGAAACTCTGGGGTGTCCAAGTGCTAGGTCTGCTTATAGGAACCTAGCTAAGCGGGTCATCGACGCTTCGCGTGACCAGAGGGCTGGTATTTTCTTTGCACAATAAATAAGTATTGCCATTCGACGTGGCAATGCTGCCAGTCTTCTGGGCACGTTGCCAATTGGCGACGATGCGGAGGCATATTATGACGCTTTTAGAGTTCGAAAAAACTCTTATACAACAACTTTGTCCATCCACCCGTCCGTCTGTCTGTTATACAACTTTCAACTCAAGAATCGTAGAACTAGAGACTCGCGGTCAACGCCATTCGACTCAACATAGTCGATATACCCCCGAAATGACTATGACCTTTGACCTCTGACCTTTGGTCACGTGATACCATTTTTTCTAACTCTAAGATTTACGGCAATTCATGGCCGTTTGCCACTTGTTTAATTTTGAAGTTTTATTTTTCTCTTTGGTTTATATTTCTCGTAAATGATATGTTAATTACCTAACCTAACTTACATTTACGCGAGGAAAGCCGCGTGCAAAATCTAGTATATCTATACTAGTTTAAATACATTTAATGTACTTCGAAGATTCATAAACACTTGTATCGCATCGTTTTGAAGTGCCGTGTGTAGCTGATAAACATTATCTACCAATAACATACACTCAACACTAGAGTTGAATAGAAGCATATAATATATGATAATTGATAAGATAATGTAGAGCTCTACAAAACGGCTGTACCATTTCAAAACCTAGCAACTGACATTACTTCGTAAATTTGGGTTTTTGCATATGTTGACTTGCTAGGTATTTACATATACATTTCGCTTGTCAAAGCTCATAAATGTTATTCACAAACGAAAATAACGGAAATCGAAAACCTACCATCAACACAGACATTTTAAATCATGTAAATAAAAACAAATTCAAAACCTAGCATCTTACACCGACCAATTAATAAACCTAGCAAGTGACTGCACTTACAAGGCTATGCACCTCTGACTTTCAGAAGTTATGTGAACTTTTGAAATTATGTGCGTATTGATTGACAATTATCGCCTGCTCCGTGCCTCGGAGAGCACGTTAAGCCGTCGGTCCCGGCTGCCATGAACATCTATGGCAGTCGTTATTGGGAGAGTGTCGACACAAAAGATCCCACTGGGTCGAAGTGTCGCCGGTCTGCACTGACTGGCCCCCACATAAGATACATACATACATACATACTTAACTTAAATTTGTATGGCTGATTTTCATTTATATTTTGTAGAATATTACTCTGAAGTAATATCAAAAGTATCAGACGCTTTCCATGGACCAGAACTTTTGTCAGACTCTTTAAAGCTCCACAAAAAATAAATGAACGTAACTTAACATACTGAAGCTCGGCGTCTAGGTGATTCTTGTCACAGATCCCGTGGGCTCTCTGAAACAAAGACATTCCCACGGTAGCTAACTGTTTAGGATGGTGGTGAGATTCACCGTTTAAGTACCTATTAGTATGGTTCTTTTTCCTATACACAGTGTGGCTTAAAGTATGACCAGGATTCCTGATGACAAGTACATCTAAGAAAGCTAATTAATTATTTGCCTCTAATTCCACTGTAAATTGGATGTTGTTATTAATGGAATCTGTGACAAGAAATACCTGGACGCCGAGCTTCAACATATCAAGCAAGTACTGCAAGACAACAAGCTTCAACAGCCGCGCCGCTATCACAGATCCCGAGAAAAGCCAGCCACAGTCGAGCGCCAGCTTGCTATACTGCCTTATTTAAGGGGTGTCACTGACAAGATTGGCTACATCTTGAAGCGAGCTTCAATCAACACATACTTCAAGCTGCCAACGAAGATAAGTCAATTTTTACCAACCGTCAAATGCCAACTATCTTTACAAGATGTAGGGGTCTATAAAATAGATTGTGATTGCGGACTCTCACACATTGGTCAAACCAAGAGAAACATAGGCACCCGCATAAAAGAACACATAGCTGATGTAAAATACCAACGCTCGTTGAAGTCTGCTGTGTGTGAACATGTGCAACAGGGGACCAACCACTACCTGAGATTTGACAAACCACAGATTCTCGCTAAAGAACACCGATTCCTACCAAGTATGCTTCGCGAGGCTATTGAAATCAAAAAACACCCTATTTTTAATAGAGAAGATGTTTGGAATGCACCACCAGCTTGGGATCCAGTAATATAAATAGTCAAACCCAAGAAGAAGCAAACCACAGCTAGACTTCATGATACTTTGAGCTCATTCTGCGTAAATAGAAACACCAATAATTAAATTATGTTCGTGTACTTTGAAATAACTACACTGGAACATTGAGACAACTACCATCTTAGTCTCCCCGTTACCATGGCTGCTGAAAGGCAACCGAAACCTCGGGGAAAGTGTAAACTTAAATATAAATAGTTAATATTGTCTTCTATTTACGCGAATATTATTCATTGAAATTAAACTGCTATATACGGATTTTATCGCGTTGTTTATTTGACACTTTATTACAAAATTTTGAAAATTGTTACACTACTACTACTATTAAACTTTACTAATTTTTAAGTTAATTAAATTATTATTAAACTATTTAGATTTAATTTATTTTTACACTTTCCCCGACGTTTATAAATATAAATAGTTTTAATAGTTTTAATAATAATTTCATTAGCTTAAAATTAATAAAGTTTAATAGTAGTAGTAATGTAACAGTTTTCAAAATTATGAAATAGAGTGTCAAATAAACAACGCGATAAAATCCGTATATAGTAGTTCAATTTCAATGAATAATATTCGCGTAAACAGAAGACAATGTTAACTACTACAAAGTTATATTTAATCAGTCAGACAAATTGTAATGACCAAACATATAAACACAAAAATTATTCAATCATGAGTATGAGCGCGAGAGCGCTTAGTAATAGTTAATTATTGGCGTGCTCAAACTATTTTGTCATGTGCCATTGAGTTGTTATCTCTGTCCTCGAGGATTAGTAAAAAGTTCCCTTTCATATTCATACCGGTATAGGGGTGCGTATATAGGTGGTTCAAAGATATCATAACAACTTCGACATTTTTGCAATCATACTAATGACATGAATGAACAACTTTTAAGCACGCCCTTAACTTGTCTAGACACAGAAACTGATAGGAACTACTAAATAGATTCTAATATATGAGAGAACTTCCAAACTTAGGTCTAAGACCGACGCGGTTAGAGCATTAATTCATGAACAAGATCACGAGTATATAGTTAAGTATAACATCGAACGCTGTGTTTATATGACTTTATTTATTCATGTTCTGTTCAATGGTCAAGGTGCATTTGGTGATAAACAATTTATAGTGATAATTACTATGATATCTTTGTAGAAGATAGTCTATTTAAAGTTTAATTTATATGTGTTATCGTCTGGTTCGTGCTAGTTCTAGCTTAAGAGCAGGGATACCTTGAAGGAAGATCATTGGACTGCCACGAAGAGACGTCTTCAGTTTGATCCCGGGGCACGCAACTTTGTCTCTATTATATTGAATAGTTAACTATCACGAAGACTTGATCAAATCAGAACAATGTACAAAATATTACTTGGTGTCATTGAAGCCCCTCAGCTCCATGACAAGGTATGTCGGTTTTACGTGCCCGATAATTATCGACGTAGCAGGAGGCACAAGTTATTTGCACCACCTTTTTACCGCACCGTGGCACACAGAAACTCACCCGTTCCTCGGGTACTTACCGCACTCAACGCTATCTTGGACGCAAATCCGAATTGTGATTTGTTTGCGGATGGATGGAAGGCGATTATGTCAGTATGCTTGGAGTTTTGTGAGAGATCTGTACGCTAGTTGATTGTTTTTAAAATAAATATACCTTAATTAGTGTAATTGGCTTGTAGCCGTTCTGATTAAGGATGCTTTTAAATAAATAAATAAATAAATCACTCGCTTTAACGGTGAACTAAAACATACATATCTGAGAGGTTTCCACAATGTTCTGAAAGATATATGAATTCTGTCAATCCACACTGTGCCAGCGGACTATTGAAAAATCTGCCTCATTCTGGGAAGACATGTTTGTTTAGAGCGAGCGTTTAAATAGGCTTGATATATGACTCAGGCTTACAACAGTGTTATTGTAAGAGGAAGTTTTTTTAGGATTTTATTTAATCAAAATTATGAATTACGAATCAAGAAATGTAACATTGCCATATTTCTCATAATATACTCATAAAATATAATAATCATAATCTCCTACAGAGCGAATTTTGGTCACGGCGGCCAATTTTAACGGTGACAGGCCATCTGCGCTGAAGATATGATACTACACAAGATTATGCGCGAACACAAGTGTGCTCTCTGTTCCCTAACCCTCATAATCGGATAGGATGTCAATTTGACACGACCTTAGAGGGAACAGGTGCAAGATTACATGCTTTTCGAGGTGCGGGGGTGTTTTAAACCGCCAACTTCTAAAGTACGGGATGCAATAGACATTCCTTGGCAGAAAAACCTATAAACTTTTGTTAACCTAACCAAGGATTCGAACCCAACACCCAATGCACAGCAGTCATTTTCACTACCGCTGCACCACGAAGACATATAGCCCTAAATATATAGTCATAACGTTTAGTGTATCACGAAAATAAAGTGTGCAGAGCAATCACCATAAATACTTAACATTAAAGAATGAGCGACCGCACGCGCCAAGCTGCGCCAAAGCACACTTTTTTATGGCAGGAAGCCAACAGCACTTGATTTACAGGTTCATTTAATGATGGAACACTGAAAACTACTCAACGGAATAAATAATTCCTTTAAGTTTACTAAAATATTAAGAACTGCCAATGTTGAGATACTGCGGTTAGCAGAGCTTCCAAACTTCTGAAGATTTTTCGTGAGACGTTGTGATACTTGTAAAAGACAAGTCTGAAGAGGCGATATCATACAAGTGATGCCATTTTTAAATTCCTTACAATTCCAACAACATTACTTTATATAATATATTAGCTATTCTTCGAGAAAAGTACTTTTGTTCTGGATGAAAAAAACCATGTACTGACGTTCTTTTGTGTATCCGTAATAACGTGTATGCGAAACTTTATGACGATCGGTTGAGTAATTAAAACTGCGCCGAGTGAAAGGAGCCAAAACAGGTAGTCACAATTAAGTGAATAAAATCAACACTTTTTGTTTAATACAAATATAAGATATACATTCACCATAACAACCGTGTAAAAAACTTAAAAATAATTAATATTTTCGCCTACAACATTACGTAAATTTACACGAAAAATGTAAACACGTATGCTCGTGTTACGTGATTTTTAAATTAAAACAGTAGAAATCTATCCTATTATACAGCTTAAACGAAACATAAATAGTTATATTACAATTTATCCGTCCCAAATATTTAAGTTATTGGTTCACAATAAAGACACATATTTATCAAAAAAGTACTTCAAATCATCCATACAATTTTACTATGGCTGCCGCGCGCCGATTTGAATATGCGCCGTACGAGCTCTATCATTATCTATCTTACGCTTGGCGCAGTCTTAATGCGGTACAGCAGAACAAACAAACAAAATCTGAATTGTAATATAACTAGACTTTGTTCGCGGTTCCGCTCGAGTGAATTTAGATTAAGTTATGTTTGAATATAGTACTTTTTTCTGAATGTAAGAAATTTTATATCCTCTTCTGTATCCTTCATAACGTGTATGAAAAATTTCATAATGATCGGTCGAGTATTTAAAACAACAAACAAACAGACAAACTCACATTCGCATTCATAATATTATTAGTAAAAAAATATAGTATTATCACACTCACTCATATTGAAAATTGTACAGCATTGTTCTCTATCATAAAATTTAAATGTCGAGACTTTTTACTGCGATCCAAGTCCTGTGCGTGTTTTTGTATGTTCATAATATTTATATCTAAATTAAATACTGTGGTCAAAGGTTATACAACCGTAAAATATGGCCATTCCTTACTATTACACACCTTATACAGTACAAGCTATCCAATACATTCAGAACATTGTAGGAAACTATTTCCACTACACAACTGGAACGAACTACCTCGCTTCACTGATCAATACCGTGCACTATTATCGACGATCGCTAAAATACCGCTTAGATAACACACACAGAGCAATCAGATCCATCTCCCAACGTTCCATTGCTCGCTTACTATGAATAATTCATATCACCATAGCAAATTTTCGGAAAATACGGCCAAGTCACTTGGCAAGAAAAAAGATCTGCACAGGTTATGATATAGGCTGTTCCGTAAAGATTAAATAATCCTGAAAGGTCTTGTAGTAGAGCTATTGGGAGCCCAAAATAAAATTATAAAAAAATGCTCCGTTAGTGAAATTGTGAAGAAGATGTGGTGTGTGGTGAGGTTTCAAGGCTACTTATTTTTTATGGGATAGCATGGATGGCGAAGCGAGCAAGCGGTCGCCGCCCAGTTTTCGTCACGTTGAGTATTGTGTCCCACACGCATAACTATATGTGTGATCTAATAAATAATTGATCTGACTCTGGATATCTGGATATCTCTTAATTTCATATTTGCACAATACAGAAATTAAGCATTAGTGATTGCGTTGTCTTTTTATGAAGCAGACCATGTTTATATTGCCAGGTGCAGGAAATAGCATATTGTGTTCTAATCTCCTGTACTTGCTATAGGTATTTGTGTTGACGCTAACTATTTGTATATATGCGTAATGCGGGGAAGTGAAAATAAAACGAAAATAACAGCTATTGATACGAGACTACACACAATGGTTGCCTCGCTACTGCCAGTGGGTCCGATCGCACACTGTACAAAAGACCAATCGTGGTTCACAAAAAAGAAATTTAAAAGTTTCGTTTTTAGATTTAAGCGGCGGTAGAATAAATGTATAAGGTTTTTGATTGGATTTGCGATCAAGTGCTCGTAGATTTGGTCCCAAAGCACCACCGACGTGATCTACAGTTTACATTAGCTTGTGAAGTTGACAAGTAACTGGCAAATCAAACAGAAATATCTATTTGCAATTGGTTTAATTAATTTTTGAGGATACGATTTCTAACTGCAATATATTTCGGCCTAATAGCTACGACATTGTTCTTGTAGATTTGATTTAATTAAAGGATGAAAATAGAAGTTCAAAGGCACTATCGATGAATACCACGTCTAACACAACCATTTAACTAGAGAAAAAAAATACAAATATAAATTTATTATTACTATAATGATCATTTTCAAAGAAATAAAAACTAAAAATGTTTTATTTCGATATCACGTACTTATATCTAGGAGTCTAGATATTCTTTAAGTGTAAAATGTTACTTGTGTTAGAATAATTAGTGAATAATCTTTTTTTAATCAGCCCAGAGCAACAGAACTTGGCTGAGGCTGACTGCCGCACCGTACACCCATAAACTCCGCGCCGTATCCTATTAACGCGTCACCATATACTCGAGCCTATAGGCTGTATGTTTCCCTTCGTTTTTACAAAGATTGTTTTAATGTAAACATTGAATATCACAACGAGCTTGTTCGCTGCATTATTTATTCGAAGCTCCGCTTTACACGGAGTTTCTTTCTTAGGAAAATTCACGAGAAAAAACGGGACAATAATTTATTATTAAAATGGCGGGACGTGGCTATGGTAATGTTTAGAACCAACAATAATTATATTTATTATGAGAATAAACAAATATTAAGCAAATGGTGTGTGTATTTTCTCATCGGCTCAACACGTTTTCTATTAACACTATTTATACTTTATCGCCGCCATTGTTTGGTTCATATCAAAACCTCTATAGATCTTCACAAACCTTGACATATACAACGTGTAGGTCTAAAAAAAGCCTCTTAAAAAACTTAGTGCAATTTTGGTTGCAAATCGGCATGAATTGAAAGATGAAAGAAAGAAATAAAAGAAAGAAAAATAAATTTATTTGTTCCACGCTCATGAGGTAACAGGAAACACAACCAATATGTATAAGAACAAATAAGGTCCTGCGTCAGCAATGTTGCAGTATATCCACAAAGCTGGTATTCTCGCAAAGCCTGCATGATTTCGGTGCATGTAGGCAGTAACATACATACATAACTCAATTAAAATTTAAAATTAAAACAATAACAAAATAACAATTTCAATAAATTAGGCAGAAGTGGTTTTATATGGCAAAAGTAATTGCAAACGTAAGTGTAAAATCATGCTATTATATTGAAAAGATAGTTTATGTAACAACCATTAAAAAATATAATAATAGAATATTGCTTCGGTATGCATAGCGCAGTAGTTGTCAATGCGACCTACACTTCGCTAGATATAATATTAGATCTCATGTTATAGGGACTAGCTTGTTGCTATCTACGAAGCGCATTTCCAGACTTCATGGTCCTACTTATAATTTTTGGACACAAAAACACAGTATTATTATGCCAAACCTCGGAATCGAATCCGAAATAATCCAAATTCAATTTCTGAATAGTTTTTATCTACAATGAGTAAAAGTAAAAGTATGTATTAACATTTTAATTACAAGCACTAACCTTTTACCCAGAAGGTATCTATCATTATTTCTTCATCAATAACCTTATCGTTACGACTCAAAGCCGAAGGGCCCGGCAGATAACGTTTATCTACAAGATTAGTTATGGCTACGTTTAATAGCGAATGGAAATAAATCAGAAAAGATCTTATCTAATCACCCGTTCCTTTCAAGGATAAATTTTATCGTGATTTGGATTTATAAAGATTATAATGGTGATGTTTTACAGTTAAGGACTGTTAGATAAGGAGAGGCCGTGGGTTGGTCCCGTAAGACAGTGCAGACCATTCCGCGAGATTATCCTATGTTGTGTAGTGTATCCGACTGCTGTGCATGCGATCTCGTGTTCGATACCCGAGATGGGCATAGTGTTATTGATATTTTTTGTTATAAAATCTTAGTATTAGTACGGTGTCTGCAAGTGTGTCTAATAAATGGAAGTAAACTTACTTTCTATCATGTCTCACTTTCTATTATATCAGATATGGCTTCTGTGTGTGACATACTTCTACTTTTCCATCACTATACATCCTAACTTTAATATTATAATTGCCAATGTGTGAGTTTGTTTGTTACGCTTTCAAACTTTGACTTCTCGACCAATCATTATGATATTTCGCATAATTATACATTGTTCAGGGAACAGAAAATGGCATAGGGTATCTTTCATACAAAAAAATACTGTTACTTGATTTAACTTACATATACACGAGTAAAACAGCGGGTGAAAACTAGTATCTATATAAAAATATTTAAGGTACGTAACGATTCATACTTGAATACACAACTAAGCAGGCGATCGATACAGAATGTGTATTTAAACCTTATCCAAATAACACAAAAATGAAAATTTATTTTTTCGGAAAAGTTGACTTATATTTCTGGCAGTACACGTTAGTTTTCCTTGTAGCTTTCGCTCAATATGAGGGAATTCAGTTACAGATAACAGGAAACTTGACAATATAAACCTGATAACATCGAAATATTTACAAAACCTTAGAAAAGCTGAAAATCTGAATGTGAATGTTTTGCAAACATGTATTTTACCAAACCATTTTACGATAGTAGTTGATAGTTCAAAATTGTGTAATAAAATGTTTTTAAAATAAACAACAACGCGATGAATTCCGTTTCCTTTAATTTTAATGTTCAACATTCGCGTAAACATAAGAAAATATTTACGATATTAATTTAATTGATTTTAAGAGCATAATGACCTTTGCCTAATATTTGGGGAGACAGTATAAATTAACCGGCTCGCCCAGACATGTATCACCTTCGTACAGCGAATCAGAGGAACCTTTTTTTTGTAACTTGGGGGAATGCATTGACTCATACCCCTCCGCGACGGCGGGCGGAAGGGTTATTTCGGACTCAACGGGTTAAAAGAAAGATGAAACCTACCACGGTGTTCCTCAACAATATCGCTATCGACGGGGCTGCGCGAATCACTTGCACATGCTGTAGCGACCCCACCGAGGTTTCGGCTCGCCGTATGAAACGGCAGGCTACTACACGAAGAGACCTACCATTTAGGCAAAACTCCCTCCCCAAACCCTACTGTCTCCCCCCTAGAGGGGAGATGGACTCGACACAGAGGCGCGCGTGGGAATACGCATGCCGCCTATCGGACCTGGTGCTGAACGGGTAGTGGGCAGGCCCACGAAGCCCACTACCCCCAGGTCAAACCTCAGGGTGGCTGGAGGTCGTCCCGCGTCCTCCGGCGCCCGGCTCAGCGGTTGGGGAGAGGGTTTAAACGATGCCTCTCCCGCTCCGCCGCCTCCTTGATGGAAATCACTTCCTCATAGAAGGAGGCGACGGCGTTCCACGACCTCTCACTCCAGACCATAGACAGAACTACGGCCGGGAGCGAGAAGGCAACCCTTCCGACTGCCGCGATCAACTGACGGCGCTGTGATGCCCAGGCGGGGCAATCCGCGAAAGTGTGCAGCGCCGTGTCCTCAACAATGTTTGCGGTAGTCGCCGCAGTGGTGACAACTGGCGTCTCTTGCCAGCGTATACGACACAGGATCTGGCCAAAACAACCGTGGCCAGTCATTACCTGTGTCAGCCGGAAGGTGAGAGCGCCATGCCGCCACTCCAGCCACTCCTCAAACACGGGACTTCAATCATTCGACACGATCGTGGCGTTTCCGAAAATCAGAGCAACCTTACTGTAACTGCGTTGTACGTAGTACAACACGTTCACAGGGCTCACATACCTACTTATATACCTTTCCTTCTATCTTTTATTTAAAATCCTTTTCTAGAATTGACACTGGGTGCAAGAATAGCCACCAAGCTATTATTGGCAACTGATTATCATCAGGTAGGCTTTATGCTCCTATACAACCTCGATAACTGTTCCTAAAGATTGACTCTCATACGATATCTGACACAAAATAATAATACTACAGGAGCAACATAGAGTCAGAAATACCTTATGTCTTAAAAAACGTCTGATCTGTTTGTCCTGCCTACTCTTCAAAGAGACAACCATAAGGCTAAGTTTGTAATTTTTCCTGCATTTTTAAATCCCGATACCTCAAAATCGACATCCAGTCAATCAAGACGGATACACCACACATACATAAAAACGATTAAACTAACATTAAAACATAAACTTGTACAATAACAATAATTCAAACTTTGCCTTCTTCATAAGCAATTTCCCGAATTCACATGTCTTCGGAACACAATCTGCAAAGCAATTCGAACTTTGCACCCGTCACACAGAGTCTAATTTCGAAGAAAGCCTGGTCGCAAAATGATAATACCCAAGTGAATATTAACGCCTAGCTAATGGAGTAATGGCACTGGTACATATGAATAATTCACGTATCGAATTAAAGCGAGCCGAACTTTTGTTCTGTATACACTGGAATTAAAAAGTTTTCAGCGAGTGAGGGGAGGGTAGCATTGAATTCGCAAAAGCGGCAATTTCCATAGAAAGGTTGACGCACATACGTAAGCTTACTCGGGTAGTACCCGATGTTTATTTGTTTAACCTGATAAGTCCCAGGCAGCCAGTCACAGTATATTTTTAATTATATCTGGCAATCCAACAATAGGGTAGTTGCCTATATTTAATTTTGCATATCATTTTACACACCAGAGCTAATTACAATCAAATGAAATCTGTTTATGCAAACAGTATCAAAATTGGTTGCAAAATCAGTGAGTAATTAATATTTAAATTTTTTATAAAAGAAAAAGTGCTTTAGTATTATGAATGTTTCGCTATCTCCATCGCACACCTAAGATTAAATACCGGTTACATCACAGTTTGTATCGTGCATCCTTTTCCTCTCATTTTACATAGTGTTTTATTGTCTTTTCACTATTATCTCCTCTACCAGATTTGAAACGCTTCTATCTTATTTATTTCTGAGTATATCTTTCCGTTTTGGAGTCAAGAGATTGAGTAATTTTAGTATTTAATCCAAATAATAAAAAAGTATGTGACGACTATCCTATTGACAGGTTATTGTAAAAGGCATAAAAAGCAATACGTTAACACAAAAAACAGCCAAGGTGCTTTGAAAAGGGACGCGAAACAAACCATGAAGTGTGTTTCGTCTAATTAAATCATATTATTTTGCTTCTACTAAGTTCTGGCCGAGGCTTTGCCTTTGTGCATCTCATAGCAATACATATCTGAATAAAAGGTTTTTATGTGGTTATTCAGGAGATTGTCTATCTGTATGCTAAGATTGGTTTTAATACAATTAAAATGTGTTAAATAACGTAGGTTAGCAGCGATAGCTCAGTGGGAAAACCAACAAACTGCAATGCAGAGGGTCTCGGGTTCGAACCCACGTCGCGCACCTCTGATTTTCGGAAGTTCTATGACATTTCGAAATTATGTGCGTGTTGATTAACAATTATCGCCTGCTCCGTGCCTCGGAGAGCACGTTAAGCCGTCGGTCCCGGCTGCCATGAACATCTATGGCAGTCGTTATTGGGAAAGTCAGTACCCTCTAACATCCTGACACTGGTCTAGCCTTAGGGTATCGTTAGCCTTCGGGTTGCGGAGGTCAGGTGGCAGCCGCTCCGTGTAAAAACTGATATCCAGTTAAATCCGGTTAGACCAGAAAAGCCTGGGAATAATAAAGGCTAAGAGAGAAGAAATAACGTAGGTTATGTACTAGACATAAGAGCGCGTCTCAGTATTACATAAGTATGTTTGGCGAGTATAAACTGTAATAGATCTTACCGTGCTTTCCGAGTTACCACTTTAAAGGAACTATAATAGGAAAAATGGTTCACGCGTTTATAAATAACTAATATATAAACATCTTCACAAACTTCAATAAGTATCTTAATAATCATATCTAAATTTCAGACCACAGCCCAAGACCATTACCAAGGCATTACACAAGCAATTTCAAGAAAATAACTAAGCTACTGCCTTATATGGGGACTTGGGGACTATGTTGGGACTTTTATTATCTATACCAAAATTATAAAGCTGAAGAGATTTTTTTTATTTGTTTGGTTGAATGCGCTAATCTCAGGAACTACTAGTTCGAATTGAAATATTATTTAAGTGTTCCATAGTCCATTTATCGAGGAAGGCTATAGGCTATATAACATCACGCTACGACCAATAAGAGCCGAGCATCAATGAAAAATGTTGCAAAACGGAAAAATTTCTCTTATGTGAAGCAGACGAAGTTGCGCGGATCAGCTAGTAAAAATACAATTGCGGCACAAAGTCTGAATCTATTTCTGGTTATGTGGTAGTTGCAATAAGCTTGTCCCACATAATCCTCCTCGTCGATTTCAATGACGGCTACCACTCTGAAGACATGGATCTTTTCTTTGATAAGCCCTAATATGGCTTGCTAGACCGAACTTGGTCTTTAATATCGTACAAAACGTGTGACGAAACGTTGGTCTGCGGTGTTGAATGTATATGTATGTGTAGAAGGGTTTCTTCAAGTATTTGGCATTTTACGTTAATTGCACGAGGAGAGCTTCCATACCATACATTTCGGAGCAACGCAAAACCTCAGAGTTAGGTTAATGGTCTTGCCATTTGATCTTGAGGATCCACCACCTTAGGTGAGGTTTCTATATCCGGTACCTACAGACACCATGTCTGCGCCGTATAAAAGGACGGCGATAATTAAAGCTTTATAACTAAAGCCTTTTAATTACTTCCAAGATATTTGAAGTGCTCCTATATACGTAACCGGACCTAAAATAAGTTTTGAAAAAGGTGTATTTAATACACCTCCGCCAACACTTCTGGGAATTAAAGCGTAAGATTACAGATTACATTATTAATCGTTATAAATACAGGCATTATACACAAAAACTTTATAGTAGGTATTGAATAATTAACATATAAATTAAAAATATATAAGTATAAATTAAACATTTACCTCATAATTAAGGTAAACCGATGCCCAATGTACCGGTAATGCAATATATCACTGCCTTCAAACCGCATAAACACTAATATCTGAACAAAACCAAAACATTCCGGATTAATTCAAAAAGATAAATTAATGTATTGTTGGAATATAATAATTAAAATGATCTTTATTAGTATAACTCTAAATATGTATATAAAAAGATAGAATGACTGACTGATATTAATGCAAAGCTCGAACTCCTGGGTCTAGGATTTTTTTCTAGATCTGCCTCCTATAATATAACATGACATGACATAGACGAGCAAAAAGAAAAAGTTTTAAAATTCTATCTCTAAAGGGGTGAAAAGGGTTTATAGTTTGATACATCGATCAAGGCCTAGCCCAAATAGCTGCATCAGGCAAATAAAAATTTAGCACAAAGGTTATAGGTATCATCCACCATAAAAGATTTCATCTGAGCGTCTCCGTGCTTCGGATAGCACGTAAAACGACGGTCCCGGTTGTTGTCAAATTGACAGCAGTCGTTAAGCCATGTCAGAGGCCTACGGGTGGCTTGAACAACTCTTGACAACAGATTAGCCACTAACCACACGAATAGAAGAAGAAGTAGACCATAAAAGATTTTTTATATATCTTCCCCAATAGAGATGATACGGAGTGATTGATTTAAATGAACTTGACGCGAACGAAGTCGCGGAAAATAGTTTAATTATAATTACGTGAATAAGAAAGCAATGTGGTAGTTATTTTGGACAAGATAGTCGATGCAGCATGCAAACATTACATAAGAGGTCAGCATTCGATTTACTTGAAGATTTGAATGATTCGAAATCGAAATTTACATCAACAAGAACGTATGCTCCCATGATAAGTACCTGTATGTTTTCTTTCGGAGTGTGTGAAACGTAAAGTGACGTGGTTATGTCAGCGAGTGCGACGAAATTAGGTGCACGTCGAGAGCTTCGAAAGGAGACACGTTTTGTACCCTCGGAGTACCCCTGTGTACCCTGTGGGATGCATTGTGATCCAATCTCGCCGTGTTATGTCGAAGCCTGCGAAAATCTACGTTAATCTTCTATGCGGTTTTTGGATAATAGAGTCAGAGCTTTGAATAGTATTCTTAATACTTCTGGTGTATATGTGGTTATGGTAATTTGGGTCAAGTTCGTCCTTTGTAACTTTAATTGGTAGCTATTAGGTCCACGTCTATTTCGTCAAAGGGATAGAGATAATTTTTAACCGTGGGAGAGCCACGCTTCGGCACGAATGCGTCGGTCCGACCGGAGTGATACCACGGCCTCACAGAAACCCGGCGTGAAATAGCGCTTGCGTTGTGTTTCTCGCTCCCATCTCTTCTGGTCAAATTTAAAAGGCTGGCAACGCACACTGGTGTTGCGGGTGTCCATGGATGGCGGCAATCGCTTACCATCAGGCGATCCATGTGTTCGTTTGCTTACTACACCATAAAAAAAATGTAGAGGTGTATTGCACCCACGTTTTACTATCTAGATTTTAGGTCGCACGTATTAAATGACCTTATGGCCGTCTACTGGTCATAGTGCCAGTCTCTGTGCTGCTACTGAAAATTTCTAGACTGAAAAATACAATAACATTTTACTAAACTCAGACATTGAACCTCAAGACCTCATGCCTAGCTGTAATCACATTTACTAATACTGTGCCTGCAAGGCAGTTTACTTTCCAATCAAAGTTTAAACTTAAATCAAGCTTAGACAGCATAACTTTCAAGGAAAATCCTACAACGTCCTATAACGAAACTCAATCGGTTCATTACATGCCGATACTAATCAAATACCGTCTTAGTTGCGGCAATACCTGGCTTTGTCTCTCACTAGCTATGAACTAAAGCACGGGGATTAATTTCGGTGCACATGTAATAGTGGCGATGACTGATAGCTGATTATGCTAATACGGTAGCTGGGTGATTTGATTTGGATGTCAAGCTAGATTTAATTAGATGAACGACAATAAGGACAGATTGTCTTCTTTTATAGGTTACTAGGGAAAGGAAAGTAGTGGAAGACTGATAGCCTGCCATGCAAGGTCTCAAGATGTAAAGTTCGGTTCCAAAGCCCCTGATATTTCGAAATTATGTTTGTATTAAATAATTAATTATTGCTAGCTTTAACGGTGAAGAAAAATATAATGAGAAAACGAAAAAGTATGTTTCAGATTTCGCCATAGTGTTTATGAAGTTTGCCAACCCACACTGGAGCACTGTGATGGGTATGCTCTAACTCTCCTCTCATTGAGAAGACCCGTATCCAGCATTGGGACAGTTTACATTTATTATCTTGTTAACCTCTCCAGCTAAACTTGATGGTTGTGCTTAACCCTCTCGCCTCCCCTTGTGGCGAAGGGATATGAAGGCGCATTTCCCCACGTAAAAAAGAAGGTGGTGCAGTGGGAGGTTTGAACCCACAATATTTTTATCGCAAGTTAATAGATAATGTATTAGTATTATTCTTTAACTACTGACGTTATATAAAATTATTTTACGTTTATGCGTAGGTACACATTAGAAACTACGTTTTACGGATTTATCGGGTTTTGTTTAAATTATATTTGATGTACTTTAATATTGTTTTAAAACAATTTACTTTTTCACTTTCCTAGTGAACATAGCTGGGACAATGTCGACATAATAAACTTAGATAGTAACACCTAGTCGAGTTACCATTTTACTTTTAAACTACCTAGCTGGCAAACAATCTTATTACGCCACTGGCGCTTGTACGATCCATTTATCGAAGTCTAGACTTCATACACAAAAGTTACATTCACTCCCACCTCACGGCACTACGAAATATACGTAATCGTTGCTAAATCCTTCTACACAAACAAGCACGATGCTATATTGTTTAATGTAGAAGATAATCCCAAACATTAAACGAAGCATGTTTTACCCAAAACAATTAAACGTCAACCAAATCACTCGGAAGACGAAACATTTCGCAACACCATATTACATCCACTAACCATCTGTGCTCTCTGCCCTATTATCTCCCCCTCGTCCCGGTCCCGTGCCGAGGCCGTCACGCTTGCATAAACACGTCACTCGTAAACTTGTTGGTTTCGGGAAAGCCACTCCATGGCAGGAAAGAGAGCTGCACGTTTCGGTTGAATCATGATTGTTTCTGCTGGTTTCCGTGTCTTTAATATACTGTCCGATGTTTATTACACTAGGATGTTATTGTGAAAATGAATGTAGTTATGCAATGCTTTCCTTTTTTCCCGAGCCGCCGTTCTCATTTACGTTAGTAGTGATACGGATTAGTTAGTTCTTCCACGGCAGTAGAAACCGGCATAAAAGTGGCATCACTAAAAAATCCATAGTCCCGTGTCACCTATATTGTATTTAAAATAAAAGATACAATATGCAGAAAACTGTAATGAAAATGGAGTTAGACGGCGCTATTTTTAAATAGTGATAAGTCATAGTAATGATACTATGATTACTGACAATTTAAAAATTCATAGCGAAATAGAGAATTCAAATGAATATTTTCTTAATACTAGTTTAGGCTTCTTTCGCGTGAATCCTTCGAGACCGCACACTGGAGCAAGACACATCCTGTGTTAATCGATTGAAAACATCCAAACATTTTATTAACTTTCACACTATAATAGTAATTAGTTGTGCCCCAGGGTTTCACTCGTGTTTAATGACGTTTAATGCTACAGCTACCGATCCGCTAGTTTGGTTTGAGGCATCCTAACTAATATTGTATATACGAATGTGAGTTTGTATAGTTTTTACGCTATTACGCGTCAACTACTCGACCGATCATTATGAACTTTTGCATACGCTATACACGCTGTCAGAAGTATAGTAAAAGACGTAAAGTATTTTGTACTGTTTTTCAAGTGAGTAAAGCCGTGGGAAAATCTTGTGATATTATAAAGCCTCACGGTTGACGTGAACACTGTTGAACATTAAGTAAAATAATTTCTTATTAACCTTCCTCACACTTTACTCTTTATCATTCTGCTTTTATATTACTCTACACCATTTGTTTCCCCACACTAATATCACAATGTTGCTCTTCTAGTAATTTTCTATGAATTTTGTCTGTACACCATTTCGCTCTTCACGGGTAACCTACAGAAGTCGTGCATTTTGTCGAGATTAAGAGTAATCAAACTTAGATTATCTCTCTCTCCGGACTATAAATTATCTGTATGCAATAAATCACATCGATCATTGCTCTATTATTCTCAAAAAAGAATAATTATACATTTTATTAAAATATATTTATCTATACTGATATAGGACGACATGGTTAATCATTTCCTTTGTACCTAGTCTTTTAAACATAAAGATAAAACCAAATCTTTACAAATCTTTTCTCTTCGTCACAAAATTCTTTCTAATTATAAAGTTAATTTATCCAGAAATAGTGTAGATGGAAACTTTTTATTTTATTTGTACCTACCACTTTATTTATTTGATAGTGACGTATTTAATTTCTACCTCTGCTCTCATATTTTAAAATGTACCTACCTAATTCATAAACATAATTTAATATGCCCTAAACGTTTTTCTTGTGTATGTATGTAGCAGAACCACATTTATTGTATTTTTGTTATAATGTTAAGCATTTGCCTCCGTCCGCGCATCAATTGTATCGGGTGACCAACTGAAAACCAGCGCTGGTGCACTCAATTTGGATGCCAGCTAATGCTGAGGTGGTGACCCTTTTCGGCGAGGGCATACACATTTTGTTTTTAAGATGTATAATATATTTTGTTTATTGAAATTAAACTGCTATATACGGATTTTATCGCGTTGTTTATTTGACAATTTATTACAAAATTTTGAAAATTGTTACACTACTACTACTATTAAACTTTACTAATTTTTAAGCTAATTAAATTATTATAAACTATTTAGATTTAATTTAATTTTACACTTTCCCCGACGTTTCGGTTGCTTTTCAGCAGCCATGGTCACGGGGAGACTCATGCTCACTCACTCACCACGTTGTATCGTATATTTACTATAAAAATCTCAGCTTATGGTGAATCTAGCGACTTTAGGTTCTTAACCTAAATGCAAGTGCCTTTAATTTTTCTGTCTTGAAACATAATCGTAAATCAAGTTTTAACTCGGCTTACGACGCCCAAAACATCTATCTTATATTGACTGCAAGACCAAATTTTGGTCACAGCAGCCAAGCTTAGAGATTACCTAACTACGGTAGCCCAATGAATAAAGTATTGGAATGGCACTCCTGACACCAGCATTCTAGATTACATGGAGGTTGGCAAGATTACTAGTAATTTGTAAACCAAATAACTAGTAATGCTTAAAAACAATATAACTGGGTACTATATGATATTCTCTTCTATTTACGCGAATATTATTCATTGAAATTTAACTGCTATATACGGATTTTATCGCGTTGTTCATTTGACACATTATTACAAAATTCTGAAAATTGTTACACTACTACTACTATTAAACTTTACTAATTTTTAAGCTAATTAAATTATTATTAAAACTATTTAGATTTGATTTATTTTTACACTTTCCCCGACGTTTCGGTTGGTTTTCAGCAGCCATGGTCACGGGGAGACTAAGATGGCAGTTGTCTCAATGTTCCAGTGTAGTTATTTCAAAGTACCCGAACATAATTTAATCATTGGTGTTTCTATTTACGCAGAATGAGCTCAAAGTATCATGAAGTCTAGCTGTGGTTTGCTTCTTCTTGGGTTTGACTATTTTTATTACTGGATCCCAAGCTGGTGGTACATTCCAACCATCCAACATTTTATTGATTTCTTCACTATGATAATTATGTTTGATGGGCGGGTTATCCGACACAACTGCTTTAGTTGCGTCTAGATGTGCATTCCGATGCACATTGATGTCACACAGTCAGTTTCCTACCACCTTTAAATATATTCTTGATAGAAATCCTTCTATGTAAAAAAAGTCGATACGTTATTCTGTCAATAAATCCTTAGTTGGCCCGATCCAGGATACAAACCTGAATACGCTTGCTAATGGCATGGTATTAGCAACCGTATACACTATCCACTAGACCAATAAGAGATTATCTGCTTTAAAAATATATGTATATGCTGACCCGCGCAACTTCGTCTGCTTTACATAAGAGAATTTCCTCGTTTTTGCAACATTTTTCATTTATGTCCCTCTCCTATTGGTTATAGCGTGATGCTATATAGCTTATAGCCTTCCTTAATAAGTGGGCTATCCAATAAGAAAATAATTTTTCAATTCGAACCAGTAGTTCCTGAGATTAGCACGTTCAACCAAACAAACAAACTCTTCAGCTTTATAATATTACTTAGTATATATTATGTCCAACAACAACAATCGAGACCAACAGACTGCAATGCAGAGGGACTCGAGTTCGAACCCACGTCGCGCACCACTGACTTTCGGAAGTTATATGACTTTTCAAAATGATGTGCGTATTGATTGACAATTATCGCCTGCTCCGTGCCTCAGGGAGCACGTTAAGCTGTCGGTCCCGGCTGCCTTGAACATCTATGGCAGTCGTTATTGGGAGAGTGTCGACACAAAAGATTCCACTGGGTCGAAGTGTCACCGGTCTGCAATGACTGGCCCTCACATAAGATACATACATGTATTATGTACATAATATTATATCTGTGTTACAACACAAGCCTAAGATTTATCTAGAATACACTCTTTTACAAAGCATCGCGACTGCTTGTGTAAATATATACATAATTATGCACATTTTTCGTGTTTAAACCAACATTTTTATACTAAGAGTTAAGTGCAATGGCGGCTACCGCTGCTTGTTTTACTTACTCCAGGTATATTTTACTCTTTTTTTACGATTTATTACCGCAGCACGCCCGCTTTACGAACTTTTTTTACGTTAGATAATGTTTCTTTATGAAATTAAATGTAAACTTTTTAGAGCTCGCGGTCGTTTGGTGTTAAAGAAAAATATTAAGTGTTGCGGACATTCCTTGTGGTTAAACTGAGGAGTGGGTGATTTGTTTAGGGTGATAACTGGTTTGTAAGTTTTACTTTATAAACAGAGTTTTATTTTTAATTTATAGTTAAAGTAACAGACTGACAGTAGACTGTAGACAGACAAACAGCGATAGCTCAGTGGAGAGACCAACAGACTGCAATGCAGAGGGTCTTAGGTTCAAACCCACGTCGCGCACCTCTGACTTTCGGAAGTTATATGACTTTTCGAAATTATGTGCGTATTGATTGACAATTATCGCCTGTTCCGTGCCTCGGAGAGCACGTTAAGCCGTCGGTCCCGGCTGCCATGAACATCTATGGCAGTCGTTATTGGGAGAGTGTCGACACAAAAGATCCCACTGGGTCGAAGTGTCGCCGGTCTGCACTGACTGGCCCCCACATAAGATAGGATAGGATAGTATATCTATTAGCATGTAGCAACACATGTTATTTTCTGTATCTTATCAATTGTATGTAAACATCTTTATCAAAGCTTCGTAAACGTGAATATTTCATAAATTTTTATGCCTCTAACAATACAAAACATTGTATACAACTACTGTTTTTTTAATACAATATTTTGGCATATTGTATGTAGAGATTTCAATGGAACTTTGCTCTGTTTTAGTCGTTTTGAGGGAAACTTTTATATGTATTTCCTGCCAGAAAAGCACAAGTGAATCTAAAGTAACATTACGACCAGCAGAAGAATAACTATGTAACGCCCAGATTGTATTTTTGTGCTTTGTAAGCTGAAATCACTCTTATGAAATATAACAAAAAAACAGCTATATATACAGTATAACTACAAAAATAGTGTCCAGCTGAAATCTACAGGTAGAACAGTCCTAGGGGTACTTGCATTACCACCATGTATGTTACGACGAAAAGATAAAAGTAATATTTAATAACAGAATAATACATAAAATTCCATAATATACATGGTGATGTTTTAATATGCTTAGAGGTGCTCTACCTCTGGACTGCCACTAACACTATTTCTGGGATATCCTAACTGATGTTATAAATATAATTATGCGTTTGTTTGTTTGTTACGCTTTCACACATAAGGACTGCGCCGAGCGTAAGACAGATAATGACAGAGCTCGTACGGCGCATATTCAAATCTATGCGCGGCCGCCATAGTAAAATTGTATGGAGAATTGGAAGTGGTTTTTTGATAAATATGTATCTTTATTGTCAACCAATAACTTAAATATTTAGGACGGACAAATTATATTATAACTATTTATGTTTCGTTTAAGCTGTAAAATAGGATAGATTTCTACTGTTATAATCTAAAAATCACGTAACACGAGCTTACGTTTTTGCATTTCTCGTGCAAATTTACTTAATTTTGTAGGCGAAACTATTAATTGTTTTAAGTTCTTTATACGAAATAATTGTAAACACATTCATTGTTATGGTAAATGTATATTTTATATTTGTATTAAACAAAAAGTGTTGATTTTATTCACTTAACTGTTACCGCCTGTTTTGGCACATTTCGCTCGGCGCAGTCTTAACTACTCGACTGATTATCATGCAATTTCGAAAGACGATGTCACGAGTACAGAAAATGGCATAGAGTACTTTCATCTAGAAAAAAGGAATGTTACTTAGTTAACGTTACCTAGCCGCAGACAAAGTTAAGTTCTGTATATTTACGTAAAAAACTATTTTTCTACTGTTATAAAACTCACTTTCTGAACTGTAAATCCGTGCACATGCATTACAATATGCAATTTACCCTAACTTACTTACACTGGTCACGAATGCAACGTAGAATCAAAAGAAATTTATTTTTCATAGCAATGTTTATGCGGCGTTTTTTATATTCATAAAACTATTCTCAGTTAAAGGCTGTTTTGTAATAAACTAAACTTTGAAATGAACTAGCAAATGGAAATAGAAGTCACGTTTTTTAAAAGCCACTAAGAAATTTCCTCTGAGAGGGAAATGAATCAAAGAGTTTTATTTATTTAGTTAGCTTTTGCACTTGTAACACTATTTTTTCCAAAGATGTTTCTTGATTGAACAAGTCTAAGTATTGATAAATATTTACTACACGAGCTGAATAAATATTGAATACTAACTTCTGCATGCAGCTTCGCTTGCGGGAATCTTTATAACGCACACCAGGTTGAAAAGTATTATATTAACTTTTTTAAGTCGATTCGCCGGAACAACAACATTATCTTGAAGGTGATCAGAGATAGGCCAGACTGTCCTTTCCTGTGGCACTGGAACCGTAGGCATAGCGGGAGGGCCGGTGCAGCAGGAATATAGGTACATTAATTAATTTTAATTTTAATTTAATAATTGTATAAACTAACATAGTTTTTTAAGTAATTGTAACTAACAAAAATATGTCAAAGTCAAAGTCAAAGTCAAAAATCATTTATTCATTTAGGTCACAAAGTAACACTTATGAACGTCAAAATATATAGGTTAGTGAGTTTACTAAGTTACTGAAGCTACATTTAGGTTAGTTGCTAGGTTCAGGCAAAGGGTTGAGCCTATGAGAAGAAGCCAATTAAATATAATTTCAGTATTTTACAACTCAGATTAACAAGGTGTTGCAGCCATTATGCCATATACTACTGACTATATAAAACTAATATTAAAAAGGTTATAACAAAGATAACTTAATAATATTATAGAGATAAAATAATTTGGGCAAAGGTATATGTTTTAATATAAATCTAAAATAGACAGTAGGATGGCATGATGGCGCATACACTTACACTTTGTGACTACTAAATTTACAATTACAATTTGAATCAGTTTGAACATTGTTGTTGAATTTTAGTAAAATGTACTGATAATGCTCTCCCAAACTAGGCGAGTGCCTGTATTTTGGGGATTATATTACTACATTACTAAATTGACTTATAAGTAATACTGATCTTTGAATCCTGAATGCAACAAGCAACTAATGCCATGAGTTTTTGTCAGTTAAGTAGTCGTCGACTGAATAATAACCCTTACGAATGAGCTGTATTTTAACGGCGCTTTTAAATTTAAGCAATGGTAAATTAATTACATTAATAGGTAGTTTATTAAAAAAACGTATACCGAGTCCCGCAAATGTATTGTGAACTTTATGTAAACGATGATATGGGCCTACTAACTTATGCTTATTTCTAGTGTTTGGATATCACTATTCTTATTATATAAGTGAATATTATGTTTAATAAACATAATGTTAGCAAATATATATTGCGACGCAACAGTAAGTATGCCTATTTCTTTAAATCGATCTTTCAGGGTAACTCGTGGTCCTAAATTATACATGCTACGTACTGCACGTTTTTGAAGAATAAAAATTGTATCTATATCAGCTACCTTGCCCCACAATAATATACCGTAGGATATGACACTATGACATTATGGATGAAAATATCTGAAATAAATGTTTATTTTTATTATTATAAAAGTAGTAATTATATATAATAATAATCTGCCACCTCCTCTCGAAAATAGGCGTGAATTGATGTATGTCTGTATACAATACGATTAATAAAGATGTTTATAAATACTGCATCGTTGAAACTGAAGCTGTTCTAATATTCAATTTCTGGGTGAGCATTAGTTGTTGAGTTTTCTGTTAGTAATTTCACAGGAGTAGTCTGTAAATGTGCCCTTTAGACAGGTGATATATATTACTGGATAAGCAACGACCTCACCCTGTATTAAAAGCCTTAAGCTGGCAAAATTTGCATGTAACATATTAACATCACTACATAATATTATAATACAAAGTCTTCCGCCGCGTCTGTCTGCCTGTTTGCGATAAACTCAATAACTACTCAACTGATTTTCATGCGGTTTCCACCAATAGACAGAGTGATTCATGAGGAAGGTTTAGGTGTATATTTTTTTAAGGTTTAGTACAACCTGTGCGAAGCCAGGGCGGTTCGCTAGTATTATACTATAATGTCACGGCGAATTTTTGTCACGGCGGCCAATCTTAACGGAGACTGGCCATCTGCGCAGGAGATATTATAGTGCACAAGTATGTACGCAAACACAAGTGCACTCTCTGTTCCCTAGCCCTCATGATCCAATGGGACAAATAATCCGACGACCAGAGAGAGATCAGGCGCAGGACCAACGGCTTTACGTGCTTTCCGAGGCACAGGGGTGTCTAACACCGCCTTCCTAACTCCGGGTTCGTATTGACCTTTATGTTGGCCCGACCCGGAATTCGAACCCGACACCTCATGCACATCAGTCGCATTCACTACCGCTGCGCCACGGAGGCAGTTAGTATTATAATATAATATTACACCCACCCTTTAGGCGTCCTATAGCTTAGCTATACAGCGATTGTAAGGTACTTTCCGTAAGACGGCTCTTTGTGCTTGAAACAGTGTGCAGAAAGCACACAACTATAAAATATACATGTAATGCAACGAGTACACGCCGTTCGTATAAAGTATGTCAGTCTCAGTGCTTTAGGAGTTCATTGGCTGCACGACATCATTACGTGCTTGCAGGCCATCTCTATAATAAAATAAATAAATACTGCAATATTTACAGATCTCTCAGACCCAAATGCCGCAAGATCACATCTGAATGGCTTTTGAACTATGAAGAGACCGAAAATCTAATTAAAATAACCACTCTGTAATTAAAATGTCAGGCACGCATAAAGCATACATCCATACATACACACACGCACACACATACATACACCCACCATCAAACATATGACACATACACCCTAATCATCTTCTATTTCTATTTTGTATATTGCAAGAATTATAAAAATATCATAATGTTATTAAATAAATAAATTGAGAGGGGCCTGGTAGCCATGACAGAAGTTAAATCTTAGTTTGGATATCGGTGTTCGATCAAATATTGTCTTCACCTAATATTGTGTTAACTTTGCTGTTTTTTAAACTACATATGTACTTTTCTGGGCAATTAAAAATTTATTATTATATAGCCAACCTATTTGATAAATATGTTTGCTTACTACAAACCCGCTATTACACAAAATAACAAGTGAGAAAGTCAGAATTCGAAAATATTGTATCACGGTCAGAGGTCAAAGGCCATAGTCATTTCGGGGTATATCGACTATGCTGAGTCGAATGGCGCTAACCGCGAGTCTCTAGCTCTTACGGTTCTTGAGTTGAAAGTAGTATAGCAGACGGACGGACGGACGGACGGACAAAGCTGTTGTATAAGAGTTTTTCCAAACTCTAAAAACTTTTTAGACAAATCTCTATCAAGACTCAATCAATCATATCAGAGAATAATATCCAAGTCTATTTATTAGTTATGTATGTATCTATTAGAACAGACTGCAAGTAAGCGATCGGCAATTCAAATCAACGCCGCCCATATTTTTCTTGTATTGGCGTACATCTTGTGGTCTTGTAACAGTTACATATCTCTTAGATTTTTTGCACCAGTGTTGACAGAAATTCGATTTCTCCTCGGCCTAAACAGTTGACAAAAAAAATACTGGCTTCTTATCAAACCATTGTAGTAACAAAATATTGTATACAAGTTGTTTGTATTTCAGAAGATAAATGGAGACAAACGAGAAGCGCAAACAGACTCATAATGCCACTCAATCAAAACAAGTCTAAGCGAATTAAGCGATACAATCGTTCTCATTTTACTCTTGTTTCTACACATGCCTTTCTCTCCTTTCCCTTGAGAAAGCATTACCTGAATAATAAAGTATTATTGTGTTAATCCAGTACGTGATCTATCTGTATGCAAAGATTTTGCCGAATCAGCTCTACGCGTTACGTGTAATTGAGAAACAAATATCCAAACATTTTCTAAAGCTTCCCCATTTATAATAGTAGTGGATTTAGTATAATATAATAATATCAGCCCTGTATTAAACTGTCCCACTGCTGGGCACGGGCCTCTTCTCACTTTGAGAAGGGTTAGGCCATAGTCCACCACGCTGGCCCACTGCAGGTTGGCAGACTTCACATATCTTCGAGAACATTATGGAGAACTCTCAGACATGCAGGTTTCCTCACGATGTTTTCCTTCACCGTTAAAGCAAGCGATAATTAACTATTTAATACGTATATAACTTCGAAAAGTCAGAGATGCGCGCCTTGGGTTCGAACCCGAGACGTCTGCGTAGCAGTCCAACGGTTTTCCACTAGGCTATCGCTGCTGTTATGATGGATTTGGTAGTAGAAAGTAAAATGTATGGTATAGAAGACAATACCATGATATTATGTCTCAGGTTCGTTAACCGGGTAACGTGTTATTGGGTTTGCCAGTCTGTAAAGTTTTATAGGAGCACGAAATCTGAAAGTGTGCCTAATAAACGACAATGGGCTTGCGCTAGATTACATGGGACATATGTGTTATATACCTGTTATCTACCTCCGTGGCGCAGTGATAGTGAATGCGACTGCTGTGCATGAGGTCTCGGGTTCGAATCCCGAGTCGGGCCAACAAAATGTTATTAGGTTTTTCTGCTAAGAAATCTCAATAGCAGCCCGGAGTTAGGCAATTGGCGGTGTAAGACACCCTGTGCCTCGGAAAGCACATAAAGCCGTTGGTCCTGCGCCTGATCTCTCTCCGGTCGTGTCAGATTACCGTCCCATCGGATCATGAGAGTTGAGGAACAGAGAGTGCAATTGTGTTTGTGTACACACTTGTGCACTATAATTCCTTCACCATTAAAGCAAGCGATAATTACCTATTTAATACGCATATAACTTCGAAAAGTCTTTGTTAGTCCTTGGGTTCGAACTCGAGACTTCTGCGTGGCAGTCCACAGTTTCTCGCTAGCGATATGTATAAAGCTTCCAAATTCGAAAGCTATGTATACGTAATATATTACAGTCAGAAGGTTATGCTGATTGTTACCAAGAACACATTTAGAAAAATACCTAACAAAAAATTATACGCCCTGTGAATGCCACGCAAAACCTCATGTACAACCACAATCGTAAATACCAACTTACGCCACGCTACAATCAAGACAGTCCTCACCAAAATACAAAAATTTTCACAGAGAAAAGACAAAAACAAGTTGACTTTACATTCCAAGCTCGTTGACGTTGATGCGACAGAAACATACTCAAGCACCCATACAACATCGTTGTTATACCGATCAATCAACACGATCGACAAACAGACAACAATACTGCAGCTTATTGATGGATATTTGTATAGATAGGCGTTTTCCTCATGGGGGTATTGAGATGGGTAATAAATTATCCCTGTTATGTTTTACGGGTTCAATTTTGGGATATGTCTGCACTGTTTTATGTACTGCTCCAAACTAGGAGCGCCCTTGTCGAATAGGGTAACTGACTCTTAATTTTTTATTATTTGAGTCAGATAGTTACGTGAGCAGCGATAGCTCAGTGAGAGACCAACAGACTGCAATGCAAAGGGTCTCGAGTTCGAACTCACGTCGCGCACCTCTGACTTTCGGAAGTTATATGACTTTTCGAAATTATGTGCGTATTGATTGACAATTATCGCCTGCTCCGTGCCTCGTAGAGCACGTTAAGCCGGCTGCCATGAACATCGACGGCGGTCGTTATTGGGAGAGTGTCGACACAAAAGATCCCATTGGGTCGAAGTGCCGCCGGTCTGCACTGACTGGCCTCCACATAAGATACATACATACATACATACGTGACCTAAACTTGTAAAAACAAAGAATTTTAAAATCTGCTCAAAAATATATAAGCTGCGAGCGTTTTAAATCTGGTAGTAGGAGTACTGCCTCCGTGGCACAGCGGTAATAAATGTGACTGCTGTGCATGAGGTCTCGGGTTCGAATCCCGGGTCGGGCCAACAAAAAGTTATTGGGTTTTTCAGTTAAGAATTCTCAATAGCAGCCCGGAGTTGGGAAGTTGGCGGTGTAAGACACATCCGCGCCTCGGAAAGCACGTAAAGCTGTCGTTTCTGTGCCTGATCTCTCTCCTGTCGTGTCGGATTGCCGTCCCATCGGGACAGGCTAGGCAACAGAGACTTGTGTTTGCGCACACACTTGTGCACTATAATATCTCCTGCGTAATTGGCCAGTCTCTGTTAAGACTGGCCGCCGTGACCGAAATCGGTCTGGAAGATATTATTATATTATTAGTAGGAAGGAGTAATTGTTAAATGGCAGAAAAAGGATTCACGATACAAACTGTGAGGTAACCTTTATTTAAATGCATGCTTTCCAAGAAGATAACAAGATATACCCACTACATCTCTCTTTATCTATTTAAATCCAAATCCAAAAAAAACTAATTGCTTCATTATTTTGCAACAAATTTCGATGCTGGTTTCACAATAATTTCTTTTGACAGCCATTTGCTCTTCTATGAGAAATAATGTACAAATTCAAATATAGGCAACTATACAATTGCGTACGTAGAAATGAACGTAAATTGTTAGTTAGTTGGCCTCTATCTCTAATCGGCCTCAGTAAGAGTCGAACTCTGAACGGGAGATCAACACAAAAAATTGTTAAATCTTATTAAACATGTAAGTATAGTAAGATATACAACAATGAAAATAAATAAAAAGTGAACTGATCATTCATCTTTCTTCCAAAACCTTAAACATGCTAACAAAATAATGGCCTATTCATCCTCAAACAGATCAGCAGTTGTTTCTGAACCTAGGAGACCGTCAAGCGCTGTCAGAAGAGACTTATCGGCGATGACCAACTGGTCAACACACGACTCCAAAGCTTGGAGCATCGTCGTAAGATTGCTAGTCTCTCGGTTTTCTATCGGATACATTTCGGAGAGTGTGCAGAGGAACTGCATAATTTGATTCCTCCTTCCCCATTCTACCATCGGACGACCAGACAATCAATCCAGCGACATAGGTACATGGTGGATATACCACATTTACGCACGAAGCGATTTGCTTCCAATTTTATAATGCGTACCGCTAAGGAGTGGAATTCGCTACCTAACTCTGTGTTTCCCGATGAGTACAATTTGGGTGTCTTCAAGTCGCGAGTGAATAGGTATCTTCTAGGCAAGCGTGCTCCATCGTCGACTGCATCTTCACTTAAGATCAGGTGAGATCGCGGTCAAACGCAAGCCTATTAGAGTATAAAAAAATTTAAAAAATCCTAATATAGTATCACGCTTACGCGATTATACACAAAAATGTTACTACTGCAAAAGAATTTTACAGTGGTTTATTTTTAAATGGTTTTAAAAGTACCAATCTCTATTGATTTCGTCTTGAGACAAAATGTAAACAAACAATAAAAAATGTTATTTAATACGTCACGTTTGACTGTGAATATTATAAAGTTAGACAAAAATCAATAAACTAGCTAAAATATAATATTTATAAATATATTGTATCGCATTTAAAAGCAGCATGTATACTAAAATTCAATGTATTATTAAAATACATAACATTTTAATGTATTAAATTCTTTTAATTATTTTACGAGAATTTTAAATACCCTAGTTTCAAAAGTGACATAAAAAAAGAACCTTAAAATGTAATCATTCTTAAAGTTAGAACGCATTATAGTACCGCTAAATCAAAAAGTACGGCTATTACAAACGTTCTGTAGTGAATGTATCATTTTGTTATAAGTCGGGTTATAGCCGTTATTTTCATTCCCTATCATCTTGTTGATACGAGAGTGCACATTTGATTGAGTAACATTGCTTTCTTTGATTAACTTTTGTCTCAAGCCTATTTGAATAGAGTATCATCATCATCATCATCATCAGGCTATAATAGTCCACTGCTGGACATAGCCCTCCCCTAATGAGCGCCATAGCGCCCTGTCTTCAGCTTGCCGCATCCAGCATCTGCCTGCAGTCTTTCGCAGATCGTCATCCCACCTGGTCGGAGGGCGTCCTACACTACGTTTGCCGAGTCGCGGTTTCCACTCAAGAACACGTTTACCCCAGCGGTTGGCGGTTCTTCGCGCGATATGTCCAGCCCACTGCCACTTCAGCTTGCTAATTCTCTGAGCTATGTCGATGACTTTGGTTCTCTATCGGATGTATTCGTTACGAATCCTATCCTTCAGAGAAACTCCGAGCATAGCTCTCTCCATAGCTCGCTGAGCGACTTTGAACTGGTGGACCAACCCTACCGTGAGTGTCCATGTCTAGAATAGAGTATAGTGTTTTTTTAACTCTATTATATTCATAATATTGTCTTCTATTTACGCGAATATTATTCATTGAAATTAAACTGCTATATACGAATTTTATAGCGTTGTTTATTTGACACTTTATTACAAAATTTTGAAAATTGTTACACTACTGCTACTATTAAACTTTACTAATTTTTAAGCTAATTAAATTATTATTAAAACTATTTTGATTTAATTTATTTTTACACTTTCCCAGACGTTTCGGTTGCTTTTCAGCAGCCATGGTCACGGGGAGACTTTTTATTTTGAAGTTTTTGAGAATTTTGTAATAAAGTTTCAAATAAACAACGCGATAAAATCCGTATATAGCAGTTTAATTTCTATTTTATTCGTTTACCGTAATGTAATGTTAACGCATTTGAAGTCAAACGCATGTCAACTACTGTAACTGGTTTAGTAACTAAAAGCTACCTTGGATATGTTCCTACTTAAAGCTACTAAAAATTCAGCAGACTGACGGGTATATACCTACTTATAGTAAATTTGATAGACAAACTACTTATATAATAATTGTGAAGTTTGTGAGGATGGATGGATGTTTGTTACTCTTTCACGCAAAAACTACTGAACAGATATTATGAAACTTTACAGTACATTTTTTTATACATTAGAATAATATATAGGCTATTAACTAGTTAATAATAAATACACGTGAGAAGCATTTAAAGGCTCATTTCTTTTATATAAATATTCCTTACACATAAACACACATTAATTAGAATTTATTTTTGCTCCCGAAACATTAGTATGTTAGAACTGATCAATCAATATCCATAACTGATCGTATAAGACCATATTTAAACATATTGTTTCTACTATAAATATAAAGAACACTATAATAAGACTGTATGAATAAGCTGGCACAGCCAAGAACTACCAACACATTATCGAACACAGAGGTAAAAATAATAACTCTGTTACCATGCACACTCAGAGGCTCACATAGCGACGACCCCATTCCATATCTCTCATCCCATCCAAAATTCCTTTTTCCAACGTTCGGCAGTACTCAAGTGATTTATATAGAGCCAACAAGTAAACAAAAACATAGAAATTATAATTCACTGTAGGTCTTATCAAAGCAAACAAAAAGAGAACTTGTGATTACTTGAAATTGTAGCAAATACTGTAGCGCACACAGACTTAGAAATAACTCGAAAAACCTTTTCATTGAACACTGTTAATTCGACAAACAAAAATAGCTTTTATTATTTGATGCATAGAGTTTAAATTTCAATGATTGATCAACGAAACCATATCATAGTCCTGAGCGACGCGTACCTTACCGGTTTTTAATTCATGCCTTTGCTGAGTATTTGCTGGACAAATACTAGGTAGTATGTAAATACAGCCTTCAGCCGATGTTAATGGCGTTACAGCGCTGTTGCTGCAGTTTCTTTAGTTCAAACACCTGGATAATTGCGATACATTTGCTTTTGAAGTAAAAGTACGAATGTTGTTCATCGTCGTCATCGTGTGTTTACATCACAAGGTACTTCTAATGAAAGCTATTGAGTAAATTGAATGCACCTTTCTCGGTGAGCGGTAGTGGATGCGATTGTCGTGGATAAGATCTCGGGTTTTCAGAGGTAGCCTGGCATCTGGATATTTTTTTTCCTTTTTTTTTAAAGACATCTCCGCACTTTGAAAAAATCCTGTGTTGCGAGGGACTTTATAAACATTCAAACAACGGACACAAAGAACACCCAGACTAGTAACAATAATTTGTGGATCACACAACGTTTTGTCCCGTGTGGGATTCGAACCCCTGGTCCATCCCTTGTAACCCAACACTTGGCGCAATGGCAGTGGCGACGCACTTAAACCATTACGCCATCCAAGCAATTTCTTTTTCTTTTTCTCCCCAGAGAAGGAAGGAATATTGGGCTTTCGGTACCCTCACTCACTCGACGAAACACAACGCAAGCGCTATTTCACGCCAGTTTTTTGTGAGGCCGTGGTATCACTCCGGTCGAGCCGGTCCATTCGTGACGAAGCGTGGCTCTGCCACAGTAAAATGCATGCAGTCATAGTTTTTCTAATTTAGCTTTAGTTTTCCTACTATAAATATGGGAATAACAGTTGGCTGTAGTTACTGACGAGACGATCGTATCAGATGGCAATAGATTCAGCTTATTCACTTATTACATGGGGCAGGCGCTCATAGTCAGTTGCACTCACTGATCGGTAAACGATTAGCGAGATTAAGCAACGTTGGGTGCGGTCAGTCTATAGATGGGTGACCGCTCAGTGATATTTCATCTGAGCGTCTCCGTGCTTCGGAGGGTACGTAAAAAGTCGGTCCCGGTTATTGTCAAATTGACAGCATTCGTTAAGCCACGTCAGAGGCCTACGGGCGCGGCCGGGCGGCTTGAACAACTCTTGACAACATAATGGCCAGTAAAAACAGGGATAAAAAATGCATTGGACAGGTCCCAAACGACAGCTGACAAAATATGTAACATTTCAGCTTCAGCTTCAGCTCTTCTGTGACCTCTGTCTGTACCTTCGGGGATATTATAAGCATGAGGCTATGTACATACATACATACATTCACGCCTTCAGGCCACGCATTCAGGGATTGAAATTTACCTCTGTGTTTTCATTTGAAGCCATGGTATGCGTCACCTATCGAGTTATAGAACTATGCGATCAGTAAGCACATATACCAAATGTAACAATTAGGTCTTATCCTTAGTTGCTGCCTGTATTTATCAACAGAATATTTTAAACAACAATATGTTTATACATACATACATACATAGATTCACGCCTGTTTCCCAGAGGGATAGGCAGAGACTACGGATTTCCATTTGCTACAATCCTGACACACTTCTCTGGCTTCATTCACTTTCATCACATTCCTCATACACGCCCGTCGGTTCAAGGTGCTCTTAACCTGGCCTTTGTCCAGAACGCCTCCGATCTGACCAAGAAACGTTCGCCTAGGTCTTCCTCTTGCGACTGTTCCATTCACACTAGCCTTATAAACTTTCTTAGTCAGTCTTTCCTCGTCCATTCTTTCTACATGCCCAAACCAGCTTAACATATCCTTTTCGATTCTTGTCACTATATCCACTTTCATGCCACATCTCTCTCTAATCACACTATTCCTTATTCTATCTTTCAGAGTCACACCACATATATTTCTCAGCGCTCTCATTTCTACAGCATTTATTCTGCTCTCATGCTTCTTTTGCCATACCCAACTTTTACTTCCATACATAAGTGTGGGCACTAATAGTCCTCTATGAACAGCCAAACGTGCCTTTTCGGAAACATTTCGACTGTTCATAGAAGCGCATAGAGCTCCATTCACTTTGTTGCCCGCAATCGTTCTCCTTTCAATATCTCCCTCATGTTTACCATCCCTTGTAAACAAAGTACCCAAATATACAAACTCTTTCACTTGCTCCACTTTTTCTCCATCAATCATAATATTACACATCGTCACGCACTCTTCCTTTTCAAATACCATTACTTTCGTCTTGCTTACATTTATTTTCATTCCTTTACTCTCAAAAGCATCATGCATAATAGTTACCATCGACTGTAACTCTTCTGCTGATGACGCAAGTATTACTTGGTCATCGGCATAAAGAAGACATTTGACAAGTAACTCATTTATTCTTAATCCCCATTCACAATCTTTTAAATATTTTAAACAATTGTACATGTATAGGTTAAACAGCCAAGGAGAGCTATGTGTGTATTTTTAAAGGAAATTTTACAAAGAGCATATAATAAAATCACGCTCCCTTGGGCGTAGATACGCAGCGTGCTAGTTCCATCTCCTGTGGATTGGAGATCACGAAGCAACTATCAAATTCTTCGCAGAGTGGCGTTCTTTGGAAAAACAACAATATTTTATGATACAAATAAAATGAAGTACAAGTATAATGTTACATTATTTTTATTAAACATACTCCAACTTACATTACATTTAAGATTTGTAATATTCCTTATTCAAATAAAATAAAAGCAAAGAAAACTGAATTTAATAAAATAGTACTACATACACACACACACACATACCACACACGCACACGCACACACACACACACACACACACACACACACACGCGCACACACACACGCACACACGCACACCCACGCACACACACACGCGCACCCACGCACACACACACGCGCACAATGTTTGTTTCTCTTAGATATAAGATATTAATTGATAAGTGTTTTTAATTGTAAATATAACAGAGATGTAAAAGAGCGGAGCCCCCGACCACTAGGTTAAGAATGACCAAATGTTTACGAAAATAAACATATTTTATTTAATTTTTTATTTAAAGATCTTACACAAAATAGCTTGATTCAGTAATAGGTTATACGCTAATTTATATTGATATAGTGCAAAACACGTGTTTATATTACAAGTATCTTACGATGTTTTAATTATAAAAAAAACAAATTTTAAAATAATAGATATAAAGATTTTCATCTACAGATATAAAATAACTATTCTAAATGATTTGCTTTTATTAAGCTTTTTAAGTAGCTATAATATTTGAAAGTAGCTGTATATTTTATACCACATTCGATGAAATTCAATTCAGCGGCCTAATCATAAAATCTTAATTAAACAGAATTACCTAAACATTATGTTATTAAATTTATTTACTTACTTGTTTACAATTTAGGTCAATCTCAATTAGAAATGAATGTGCAAGTAGAGAAAGATAAGTTTTTAAATTAAAGCAGTCTAAGTTTTTGTCAGTCTGACTCGATTTCCGCTTACACATAACCAACATTTTCGTGAAAATTGAAGTGACCATTTCTACCTTTTGACCTGAATACGAACAAACCTAACCAAATCACGACAGAAATCTTCCAAAAAATTCCCAAGATTGGCATTATGGCATTTCGCCTTTGCCCTACATAATGGAAAAACGCTCGGCAAAGTCACGTGGCGGCCATTTTGCATAATTCGCAATCCCGCGCTAACATTGACGCCAATCTAATCGTTATATTATTTCAGAGTACGTAATAGAGTTATGAAGTTGATTTAAGAAGTTGGGGTGTATTTCGAAACAACCTGGAGCGACAATATAAGTTTGTTGAGTTGTCTAGACTTTTTATTATGCTGTGAGGACTGATCTGTTCGTGCGTTAATGCATAAAGTTAGATATTGAGTCAGTAACAATCAGACTTTTTAGAATTCGAGTGAATATTTTGAAGCAGTGGTTTTTTATTAATAGCTGGATTTTGTCCGTGGCTTGGATTGCGTTATGTACATTTTTCCAATAATTGTTCATCCTTCAGAAACAGTTCTTTTTTGCTGGATTAAGGTACCCTCTGTCCTTTTCCATACCTCTAACAACGTGTATGTGAAATTTCATGATGATTGATTGAGTATTTAAGACGTAAAATCGTAACAAACACACATTCGCATTTTTAATATTGGTTAGGATTAGGCAGATAGACCATAAAAACATTTCCAGTTAAACCTAGAATTTTACTCGAATCATAATAAAATAAATCTGTATTGTGTTCCTAGGGCAAATATGACCTAGAAACTCCTTAGGGCAACAATATACTGACAGCATTTAATTTTGCGTAATGTGTGGTCTTAGAACATACTATTGTCTTACGCTTACGCGAACGTTACACATTTACGAACCAAAACATAACCAAGTACTACAGCTTCACACTTTGGCCTCGTTAACTAAACTAGTACGCTTGCTCCAACAATCGATAGCAATCTACCTCGCCTCTTTACAATACCAAATGCTCCAGCGAGTTGCCATGGATACCATCACGGGATCAATTGCAATACCTCCCTCTTGCCCTCAAATTGTAATGTACAAGTGTTATTACCCCAATTCCACACTATCACGTGTTCCAACGCCACATATTATACGATGAGATGCCATTTGCGGTTGCGAGCAAGTATTATCTAACTACAGAAGTTTGTTTATTTAGCAATAATCTTGTAGTAGTATCGATGTGCGCGGTAAATTTGCAAAGATATGAAGTAGAATGCGTGTCTATTAATATGAACGACAGAGTAGCCCGCCTATTTCTTTTTTTTATATGTTTGTTCTCTCTTAGCCTTTATTATTCCCAAGTCACTTGGGGTCGGCTTTTCTGGTCTAACCGGATTTGACTGGATATCAGTTTTTACACGGAGTGGCTGCCACCTGACCTCCGCAACCCGAAGGCTAACGATACCCTAAGGCTAGACCAGTGTTAGGATATTAGAGGGTACTGACTTTCCCAATAACGACTGCCATAGATGTTCATGGCAGCCGGTACCAACGGCTTAACGTGCTCTCCGAGGCACGGAGCAGGCGACAATTGTCAATCAATACGCACATAATTTTGAAACGTCATATAACTTCCGAAAGTCAGAGGTACGCGACGTGGGTTCGAACCCGAGACCCTCTGCATTGCAGTCTGTTGGTCTCCCCACTGAGCTATCGCTGCTTTTTTTTTTATCTTCTTATTATATGTATATAATTTAAACAGGGTAAATCCTATTTATTCCCTGTCCTGTATTTTTATAAGCCTTATCCTTGTCTGCATTGACAATGGAACTGTGCCCAAATATAAGTCATCGTCATAGATTCTAGGGTTTGGACTGGGTGATGGATATGTCAGTAAGTAAAGGAGTTAGAAGTTCTATTTATTTTTTATAAAGGAGGCTTATCAACTTTGGGCGGCCTATTAGAAAGTAGTGACGACAGCCTATGATCTCTTGTAATATAAGGATTCTCACTCGAGCGGTGCTGACTAGGTAAAGAAATCATAGACGATATATTCATTCCGTTAAAAATTTCTTTAACAAGGGATCCATTAGAAGCTAGCTACAATTGGATAACGATACGACTTTTTTTAAAATTTCTGATTGGATAAGGCGTAACAAGTTAGGCATAACATTGAATAGCATAAAAATACATTGACATCATTTACTATATCAAAATATCAAGCACCAGCTGTCGCCCACGGTTTTACTCATGTTTATGAATACTGCTTATTACTGATATTACGGTTTACACGTCAGACGCGTGTGGCTCATAGCGTATTGTTATATTAACAATGCTATTTCTGTATAAAGTAAAAAATCGGTTCAGGAGTTTCAGAGCTTTTCGATTACAACAAAAAAAATATTTTCTCTTAATAAGTATAGATGTCGTAATCAAATTATCAACCAAACAGACACGTGTTTCAAACTCAAAGACATTTCTCTCCATGGAAACAATGTCCCATGGCGTCAGTTACTTAATTTAATTTCAGTTTAATTCAATTACAAGCTGGTTTCGTGAACTTTGCGGGTATAATGAACGTCTAACTTGTCGGTATAGACCGGTGAAGTTTTGATTAATCAAGCTTTTATTTAGTTTAGACTATGTACGTAACTACATTTAATTGTTTGAGCACTTAGAAGGGATGGAAGGAATGAAACCAGTTTGATGTTTGCTATAAATAATCTGCTCAAGTTACGAAAAGAGGATCCATTTAAACGTTTAAAATATTGAAAGTGGTGAATTAGTTTACGATGTACTACTTACATCAAGAAACAAAAACATCAATGTATTTACCATAAAACACAATGATTTTCTGGCATTATGTATAAGTTACGTAAGTTAAGTTCAATAATCAATGAGTAACTAATGTATTTACATTGTACCCAGTTTTAACATAGTTAGCGGTCGCCAAGTGGTCGAAATTCAACCATAATTGATTTAAATTTTAAGTTTGATCGTTATTAAGTTTTCATTGTCTAATAGAACAATAAATTATAATCGCATTTCATTAAGTCACCTACTCCACATTCTGTAACCTTAGTTACGAAAAATTCTACGAACTCAGCCGAACAATGCCGAAATACTACGAACGCGATTCGACTGCTTGTGTCAAATGCATAGATGGGTACGTGTAGTGTTTTTTCATTAATTTAATGTATTTCTAATGCATATATGATAAAAATATTATGATTCGCCACTCTTTCTCCATATAAACTTTAACTGTGCCAAATTTCATACTCCTCCGTCCGCGCAATTTTCGTATAAAGGGGTACAAAGTTTTTGCTTCACGTATTAACTCGTAGATAAGTAGTTTATATGTATACAAATGGCTTCCTGCATGCGTTGGTTAACACTGTATAAAAGAAGAACTTTAAGGTTTTATCAAAATATCCATTAATTTTCTAATTCGCAGTTAATCCCGAGGGTATAGTCCGGTTTTAAAAAATCTGTGCAGTTTTAATCTCACAGTACATCACATGTGACTCAGCTGTTATAATTTTTATATAGTTTGTCTAATTTCGTTCAAGTTTTCCTACTTTAAATATATATTTTTTTAAGCCTATTCGCTCTAGGCATAAGTCCTGCATCGCTTCATTGATGTCGAATACGCTGTTAAACTTCGTGCTGACCATAATTTAGCATAATTATTATTGCATTTATATTATATTTAAAAACGTACCTACCTGGTATAGAAAAGGATGCAGCGCACGCGCATACGTTTAGCGTTGTCGTTATTTTAAATATAATTCGATTAAAGCAATTACCAAAAATAGGATTTGGAAAAATCTCCCCACAAAAACCAAATCTTCTATGCGATACAAGCTTTTGCTCGCGGCTTTGCTCGCGTAAAATAAAATTAGTCATATACATAACAGTCCTTTTTTAAATAAAATATGGCTTGTGTTACTCACTGATAACATAGCGTTCTAATGGTGAAAGAAATTTCGGTTAAGTAGTTTTTGAGTTAAATCGTTACAAGCAAAAAATCAAATGTTTCCTCTTCATAATATGAGCGTAAGTGTGAGTTAAGTTAAGAGTGTAAGTTAAGTATAAGTACTAATCTACTTGTTACGAATTGTTTTACGTTTGTATCGAGAACCTATAGTGCTTTAAATCGCTTATTTCTTTATTTGCTGACCCGTCACAAGACAGTCCAGACATATTTTCTTTTGAACTAAAACGCTACTAGCTCTTCTACAAATACTTTATCAAAGGTGAGCAATACTACAGCGAGTGACACCTTTGTAATTACTTGCTGTTCTTCCAATGCCACCAGTAAATTACTACCAGCGTCGTACCCCCTTTGTTTCAACTTAGTTTCAAATAAAAACTGCTATATTACTTCGCTGCAAGTCTCAGGCAAAAAGGACAGTTTTGTTGGACAGTATTTGCTGTGTCTGGAATTAATTAAGGATGAAACGAGGTATCCAAATTAAATTATAATTGAAAATAGTGGATAAACTTTATGTTTAATGATGAAATACGATTTTTTTGTTTGCTTGTGTTTACAGAAGAAAATTTCCGAAGAAGGTTCTTTGCTTATACAAGGAATTTTGCTTAATTTGAAGAATTGTCTGGAGATAGTAAGGGGTTAAAGCTTCACACTATAGAAGAACGCAGTAAAATAAACTTTGTTTTGTTTTTCTGCAGTGAATAGGAGGTCCAGGGCCTCGATGGCGCAGTAATAGTGAATTTAGGTAGGTTCAATTTCCTGGTTGGGTTAGTGTAGAAATTTTCAATAGCACCACAATACCCTCGAGTCCTACTACATTTGACCTAAAACCATAACTGGCGATGTTTAGCTGTATACACAGCTGCCTATATACTAATATAAACATAAAGCTATGTATGTATGCAAGATAGCACAGCAGGGGACCAGTATCCCTCATCCCTTTTACTGGTATCACGCTGACTTCTTTAAAGTTACATAATAAGCAAAGCACACGCTTTGTTGCAAACATCCATATATATCACCACCGTATCTTCTCTCTTAGCCTTTATTATTCCCAAGTCACTTGGGGTCGGTTTTTCTGGTCTAACCGGATTTGACTGGATATCAGTTTTTACACGGAGCGGCTGCCACCTGAACTCCGCAAGCCGAAGGCTAACGATACCCTAAGGCTAGACCAGTGTCAGGATATTAGAGGGTACTGACTTTCCCAATAACGACTGCCATAGATGTTCATGGCAGCCGGGAGCAACGGCTTAACGTGCTCTCCGAGGCATGAAGCAGGCGATAATTGTCAATCAATACGCACATAATTTCGAAAAGTCATATAACTTCCGAAAGTCAGAGGTGCGCGACGTGGGTTCGAACCCGAGACCCTCTGCACTGCAGTCTGTTGGTCTCCCCACTGAGCTATCGCTGCTACAACCACCACCGTATATGTCATCAAAATTATATAAAGAATTATTTTTCGTAGAGTAAGCCAGTATACTAGTAATTTTAATCCAAATTTCCTAGAATCTTCACAAAACAATAAAAAATTTACAATTGCTATTTCCCTACACCTTGTAAATGTTGTCACAGAAATATTATCATTTATGATATTTATGACACTGAAACTAGACTGGCACACTATTTCGAACAGATTTTTTAAGAGAGTATGTCGTATAATTACCGCAAAGATTTTTTGGACGCTAATTTCGTCCATTTGAATATCTAAAGCCCGATGACCTTCAACGAGATGGCCTGAGGTTTTAAAATTTAGGAATAATCTTTGGATGACGAACACTCCGTTTGGAATTATAGATGTTATGTCAGGGACTGGTTTTACTCTTAAATATAATTAAATACTATGTATAACTCTGGTAATTGTAAGATTGTATAGCATACATAAATTATTATTATTTATTATCAGGCAAGCAGTTGTGTACAACTGATAAATGCATATATTCGGCTACTGCATGACATGCTCATCAGTTTGAGTTAAGTAGATGTTTATCTGGGCAAATTTTAATTGGTTTGTAGTTTTGGCTGATACTACATCTCTTGGAAGCTGGTTCCACGTTCTGACTATTCGGTTACCGAAGAAGTGCTTATGTGGGTTGTTGTTTGAGCACTGGTACATAATTTAAGGTGTCTTTGAAATCACCATTGTAGTGACTCAGTCGTAGTGTGAGTGACTACTGTGCGTGAGGTCTCGGTGTTGGGTTCCCGGCTCGGCAAAAGTGTTATTTGTTGTTATTAGGTCCTCTTGTCAAAAATGTTTAGTTGCAGTACAGAGTCTGACCCGCCCGAAGATACAACCATACGTACGGTTGTTGTAGTGGTTTAAGTGGTCGCCTCGTCACTGCCACTGCGTCGAGTATTGTGTGTTCGAATCCCACACGGGACTAAAATTTGTATGATCTTCAAATGGTTGTTCCGAGTCTGGAAGTTCTTTGTGTCCGCGACACAGGAATTATTCGTAGTGTGGGAGATGTCTATTAAAAAAAATATATTTAAAGTGGATAACACAAAAACAGAATTAGAAAATAAATTATAAACACCCGTGAATATGGCTGCTGAAAAGCAACCGAAACGTTTGGGAAAGTGTAAAATTAAATATAAATATAAGTAGTTTTTATAATTTATATAACTTAAATAGAAGTAAATAGTAACTAGTAAAAGTGTTTAACAATAGTAGTTTAAAGATTATAGTATTATATAAAAAATAAACAACGCAATAAAATCTGAATAAAGTTGTTTAATTTCAGAAACCTTAATTTAAACACGTTGTATAAATATAACAAGATATTTCAGAGGCAAAGGCAAAGTGAACAAATGAACGATACAAAATTATATTCAGATGTATGAAAGAGCAATTTAATAGATCCGAATGTAATTTATTTAGTTATTCAAACAACATTTCTATACATATTCATTATGTATGTATCAAACATCAAATACAGAAATAATATTTCCGTGTTTATAATATAATTGTGTTGATACATTCTACATATTTCCCACATTGTTGGAGTCCTACAAATTGCATATACGGGCCCCATTATACATTATTTATGGACCACAAACATTTGCTATTGCGTTCAAAGTTTTACAGTACTTATATGTGTAATTGCATAATCTAATTATGAAACATGTGAATATCTATATCAATATACATACCTATATAAAAATCTCGTGTCACGGTATTTGTGGTCGCACTTCTCCGAAATGGCTGTTCCGATTGTTATGATTTTTTAATGTATATTTGCTAGATATGAGAATAGGTCGTAAAGTATATTTCATACTATTAGGTGATTAGGGTGTCAAGCTAACCTACATTTACGCAAGCGAAGCCGCGGGCAAAAGCTGGTAACTTATTAATTCAGATTGGTACCGTAGCGGTGGTGAATGCGATTGGTCTATATGGGATCTAGGTTTCGAATACTATTCCATGAATTATGTTTTTGGGTATGTTAAGATTCTGGGACCGACGACAAGAGGAAAGAAGTGGTGTAACGTTATGCTAGTCAACGGCCGAAAAAAGCGACCGGTCCGCGTCACAATGGTGACAAAGATTTAATAGCGAGATTGAAGATCTAGTGTCAGAATCGAATATCATCGGGAAAACAAAAGCTACCCGACTTCGCTGGCTCGGACATGTGGAACGAATGGGAGAGGATCGAACTGCCAAAAGAGCATATCTCGGGCGACCCACTGAGCGTCGTCTGGTGGGTTACCCAAGGTACCGCTGGAAAGACGAACTAGCTAAAGACCTGAAAGAGATGAATGTGCTCGATTGGTCTGACTTGGCACAAAATAGGAAAGAATGGCACACTTTAATGTCGGAGGCCAAGATCCACTTTGGATCGCTGACCCAGCGAAGTTAGTATATTATAGTTAGTTAGTATATTATAGTTAGTTAGTATATTATGAAGTTCTCAGTAGCAGCCCGAGTTAGGTAGTTGGCGGTGTAGCATAATTCAATGCCTCGGAAAGCTTGTAAAGCCGTTGTTCCTGTACCTGATCCTTCTCCGGTCATGTTGGTTTGTACCATCGGACTATAAGAGAGAATAGAGATTGCGCTTGGTCTGGAAGACCTTCAATGATTACTATTAACGTTTCGTATACCTCGACCTTGTTGGTCAAGAGTTAGAGCAAATAGTGTGATTCCCAAAGTGTGTCCCACAGCGTGATGAAGAAGTGACCCTTCAACTAAAAAACGTATTGTCCCTGCAAGTGTTTATTAGAGTCTGATTTAAAACGCTTTTAACAAAGAGTTTTATAGTAAATTGAACAGTAATGTTTCTCAATTACGTATGACTTAAAAACACAGCAGGTGAAAAGTGGGTTTTAAACCAATCTGATCTACACATGTATGGAAGTAACATATCAAATGTTGCTTGACGTTTACACAAACGTTACGTCACGAAACGTCGAGTGAAACTGTTAATATAAATAGTAGTTTACCACCAGTTAAAACGATAGAGTTTTTAAAATATACCGCGGTATGATTTATATAAAGTATGTAGTTACATTTGATTCAATATGTCAAAATTTAAAATAGTACTCTGTTTTATATTTTTTTGTTGTAAAAAACAACTCGTTTTATGGTAAATAATATATGGTAGGTATATTGTTACACACGAATTGTGAAATACTGAAATTATACTAAATGGCGAGTAAGATGACTTTTATGCTCTTGCTTGAATAAATATCCCTTTACTTGAGCCTAGCAACAAATATAAATGTAAATTTAGTAACTTTACCAAACTTACTAAATCATAAGCTTTGACATTCATAAGTGTTACTTTGTGACCTAAGTTAATAAATAATTTTTGCCTGTGATTTTCAAATATATCACAAAATAATAAATACGTATCTAATTAGTTATTCAAAGTAACAGAATGGTCGAATGGCCGTTCTGTTTGCTTTGCCGCGAGCATCGAACCAAGCCCCTTTTAATTGGCATGAGCCTACTGATACCGGCCAGCTTAATTAATAACGAACTCTATAAGACTTTTTATCGCTGACATGGCGCGATCGTGTGCTCATTTCGAGCTTACTTAATTATTAGTATTTTAATTTTTTTATAATTACGATACCCTAGGGACCATACCACTGTCGGATTTGCCATGCAGTGATCTCGAGGTCAATCCCACGACACGAAGTTTTCATTTCTCGCATCTCTTATTAAATAGCTAATTACTGCACGATTTAACGGCGAAGAAAAACATCGTGAAGAAACCTGCATGTCTGAGAAATTAATAAAATGTACTTAAAGATATGTTAAGTCTGCTTACCTGCACTGAGTTAACATGGTGAACTATGCCCTAACCCTTCTCACACTCAAAAGAGGCCCGAGCCTAGCACTTGGAGAGTTATAGAACAGTACTGATATTATATTGTTTTTATTTAAAGGGTATTGTCCACAGTGTATGGTTGTATGGTTCTGGCTTGGAATGAACAGTCACTGAGAATAATAATTATATATTAATTTAGAAGCACTGACCAGTAGGAATTAGAAAAATAACAAAGTTTTGTGTCCAGGTATTTCTAATTCGTTTGTTGTGATGGTTTATATAAAGGTATTTGAAATAAAAAAACATTGTTTTATTATTATTATTATTATTACTAAAATATTATCTAGGAACTGGGCTGGCGGATTTAAATTTTTTTGATATCTTACTCAACTCAAAAACCTAATAATTGACATTATACGCGCGCAGCAACCTACTGTCCGTCGACCGTAGGATCGTCGTTAATTGTTTTAATGTATGAATTCTGTTCACGCTAAGCCAATAATGGACAGTTCCCTTTGCGTTTTGTAATTAATGGCTCGTAATAAGCTGAACTGGATAGGTGCCAATTTATTTTTCCAGCTTATGTCTGCCACTTTGCACCCGCCAATCTGAATGGACTGTCATGCAGTAGGAAAAGTATCTTAAGTGGTAATCTAGATAACATGGCAGACGAATATATGCTCCATTTGTGTGCCAAGCTTGATACAAATTCCTCAAAGAGTTTACGCATGACTTAGAAAACAATTCGCATACTTATAATTATTTTCATAAACTTTCGCACTTGCAATATTAGCAGGATGGATACAATTTTTGACTTATAATATATCATATTAATTTCTTTACTCGTCAGTTTAAAGGTGCCCAAAACCGACAAGCATTCATGAAGAATGAAATGTGAGTGGATAAAGCAAGACCTATATATTAGGACCGTTGCATGTCTAAAACCTGTGCCAACACCCAAGGAAAACAGACATTAGGCAGACGTAAAGGTTAGCTATATATATTTATTGTTTTTTACGTAAGGACATTTTTATATATTTAAACATTAGCTTATTACGAGGGATTACGTATGATGTAGAAAGAATGGACGAGGAAAGACTGACTAAGAAAGTTTATAAGGCTAGTGTGAATGGAACAGTCGCAAGAGAAAGACCTAGGCGAACGTTTCTTGATCAGATCGGAGGCGTTCTGGACAAAGGCTAGGTTAAGAGCACCTTGAACCGACGGGTGTGTATGAGTAATGTGATGAAAGTGAATGAAGCCAGAGAAGTGTGTCAGGATCGTAGCAAATGGAAATCCGTAGTCTCTGCCTACCCCTCTGGGAAACAGGCGTGAATCTATGTATGTATGTACTGGTAATTGTGCATGATCTCTAAGGTTTTATATCCGAATCTGTTAACGATTTTATTAAGTTTTTGATGCTACCCAGTGAGAGTCATTAACTGGGCCCAATCGACGAGAGTAAGGCTATAGATAATAAATACCTCTTACATTAAGCTATAGTTGTCAAAATGTGATCGTAATACACTCCATAGAGATAGAGGTATGAGACTATGTATATAATACTCACCCCTTACTGGTATATAGAGACGTAAATGTGTGTATATAATATATTCCTTAACTAGCTCCGAAAATTATCCATGTAATTAGTACTAGACTTGCCAAACTAATATCAAAATCCAAAATGCAATATTAACTAAGTAAGTAGAGTAGTGAGGCCTACTATGTAAATGTCTATCCGAAACTTCGAGACGAACGAATTATTAAGAATATAGCTATCATTAAATTTCTTAGGGTTCATTTTTTAAAACGCGATATTTCCGTTATCTGGACCATTTTACAGTGGGATTAAGGACAATCAAAACTTTACTTTTATAGTCATACTTATAAATATATCGCTAACTTATATATCGTTACTTCTCAACAAGCTCTCAAGTCCTTGAACAACGATTAACTTTTTGATCAAGGGCCTGTCGCTGTAACTTAACTAATATTCAACTAACGCTGAACGCTGAGTACCGTTTATAAGCTTTTTGTTCCAATTAATCAATTTTCTCCTTTAAAAAGATATCCCTCGCACTAATAGTACAGTGTCGCGGGAAACTTCACAAACATTCTTACAACGGACACAGAAAACCCAGATTCAGAAAATTATATGTGACTCTCACAATTCTTGTTCCTATATAGGGTTTGAAAATAGAATACTCAGTGCAGTGGCAATGGAGAGGCCACCATTAAAACTACTACGACATCCATGCAGCTTCATCATTTGAACCGAAAGATGTCTACTGCTGGACCTATTTCCACATTTCGTATTCCACATAGCCCGATCTTGAGCGTCCGTACCCAAGCGCTTTCCGCAACCCTATTAGGTATCTTTTAATTATTTAAATGGTTAACATAATAAATTATATTATACAGAGTGTCCGGTAATTAAAAGATAACCTTGAAATGTTTTATAGTAGAACTGATGACCGTTCAGAAAAAAATATGACCATATTTAACTTTCTTGTACACTACGACCATAAATAAATGAATTCCATCGATTTCTTGTTGTTTTATTTTTTTTTATTAAACATTTATTATGCTAATAGATAGACAGTCAAAAGTATGACTAGCTATTGCACTTCTTTAATAATTTTCTTTTTCTTTTTTTCTGAACCTCCATCAGTTCCCCTATAAGACATTTCAAGGTTATCTATTAATCACCGGACATCCTGTATATCATTGTCTGACGGTTACGCGAATGTTATACATTGAAATTAAACAACTTTATGCGAATTTTATCGCGTTGCTTATTTTAAAAACACTTTTATTATATAATTTTAAAACTATTTGACTAATACATTTGAACTTTATTACTATTTAAATTATAAATTCTATTTAGATTTAGGTTTAAATTATCTCAAACATTTCGATTACTTTTCATAAGCCGAGTTGCTGAAAAGCCACCATATTTGAATAGTACGAATATCATGAACAAACGTGCCGAAACTTCGTCAGATACATACCATGGTAGGCCTACAACTATATAGTTAATAAATCGCATCGTACAAGGCAGATCGCCGTGAACTTCCTCATTAGAGAGCACGGTGCACTCGAACACACCCCGGGGCTGCGCTAATATCTCCCTGCTATTAATTTAATAAGCGCACTACGTTCAGTATATTAGCGCAGTAAAGAGCGCTACGTAATCCGCGTTTGATACGTGCATGCGAGATATACGATATGTTAGTTTGTCAAGCAAATGAAAGAAAAAAAAAATTTTAACGCGAGCTTATATCTATTTTGCAATTCTGGTTTGGACGACTTCTTTTAAGTATTAAATGATTTGCTTCTATCAGAAGCCTTTGCATTTGTAAGGTAAGAAAAATGCAGACAAAAGAAATACGCATTTCTGTCATTAAAAGCAATCATGGAGTGGATTAAATATTCGCCTCGCTTCTTTCAGTGTGGTGAATGTGATGATTTCGACCGTCAACCGGTATTAAAAAAAATAACCACTAATAGTTCATCTGTGTCTGTGTTTTTATACCCGTTGTTTGAGATAGGTATTGGTAGCCGAGCCACACAACAAAATATTAGCGCGTATTATACAATATGTGTATTACAACAACGTATTATTTACGAGTTTTGTAGATAGCTACGCAAAAACCAAATACGTAAAGAATATTAAGAAAATAGAGCGCGCGCTTCTAAGTATAAATCGTAGTTGGCACAGATTGGGACATTGTAAACACTTAGCTCCATATTCAATATGTTTCAATTTGAGTCAACCAGACAACACAAACACATTAAAAATGAACAGAAAAGTGTCATTCCTTATTGTACGTAGCTGAAGAAGCTGCTACAGTTATTTTTCTCTAAGCAATATTTCTTCTAATAATGTTTGTCAACCGTACCGACAATGTGTCGCTGACCTAATGCCTAGAGATTAGCGCGTCTGGAGCAATCTGCGCGGTTTGATTACGAACTCACTCCGCGCCATACCGTCGATGCGTTGTGTGCTATCTTTGCGTGCAATGCGTGTAATTTGCGTGCATCGCGTGTCGATACGACCACTATGCACATATTTCTACCTTGCCTAGTAGTCTGGTTTACTTACTAGCATTACACCTGTACCTACTGTAATAAAGATAAATATATTATTTTCTGGTTTGAACGCGTCAATCTCTGGAAATACCAGGCAAATTTGTAAATATTATTGTACAAGCTTTTTCACGTGATTTCGCTTTTACTAGAACAGTAGTATGTTTGGGGTTTAGTGCAGACCGGCGACACTTCGACCCAATGGGATCTTTTGTGTCGACACTCCCCCAATAACGACTGCCACTGATGTTCATGGCAACCGGGACCGACGGCTTAACATGCTCTCCGAGGCACGGAGTAGGCAATAATTGTCAAACAATACGCACATAATTTCGAAAAGTCATATAACTTCCGAAAGTCAGAGGTGGGCACGTGGATTCGAACTCAAGACCCTCTGCATTGCAGTCGTTGGTCTCCCCACTGAGCTATCGCTGCTCAGTATGTAGTATGATAATAATAGTTTATTGTCTCTCTCTCACATAGCTACAAAATACAAAAATTCACAGTAGATACTGAATCTAGACATGTAGGTATTTGCATACTCGGTGGCGCAGCTGTAGTGAATGCAACAACTGTGCATGCAGCCTCGGTTTCAACTACAGGGCTTGGTCAAGCTAAAGTTATTGGGCTTTTCTGCTAAGAAAGTATTAATGGCAGTGCGGAATTAGGCAATTGTTGGTGTTACACATCCTTTCACCTGGTAAAGTATGTATAACCGTTGTTCCTGCGTCTAATCTTACTCAGGACGTATCGGATTGTCGGGAACAGAAAATGACCTTGTGTTTGCGCATTCACTTGTGCTCGCTAATAATATTATCTCCTGCGCAGATGGCCGGTCTCCGTTAAGAATAGCCGCTGAGACCGAAATTCAGTTTAGAAGATCATTATAAAATTAAAATCTTTAGCTTATATTATTTGTTAGATGCGTTAATATACAAAACATAATTATATCTTAGCAATGTTGTTTCGAACTTCGTAATTAAAATATTACTTATCTCCAGAACTCACGAGAAAAACACTTTTGAATCGTAATTTCCCGAGAATTCATTAACGACCATTAACTATGCAAACCATCCAAAGTTTCGTACATCCGAAGAAAAGAGCAAACTTCGCAGCGAAACAAAGCGATCCAAATGAGTGACATTATTCATATTTTTAGACAAATCTTCTTTTCTGTAGAATAATTATTACAGCTGTCTATCATTTCGGTGACGTTATGAAATTGGACGAATTGGCAATTACCTTTTAGAGTAACTGTTATATTGGGAAGTCAAAGGTTTTGAATTGAACCTTCTGAAAATACATTATTAATGAACGGGTTTCAATCCACCCGTAGAATATTTTATTACTAATTTTAAATTATGTTTACTAAAGACGCAGCGATACACCGTAGACCAGACCCAAAAAGTCTTCTAATATTTCTGGCATTCCAACAATTGACAAGTTAAAAAAGCAGACACGACCTTGGCTAATCTGCGAAGCGACAAAAAGGGTTTTTTTTAATATAACTAGAAAGAAAGAAAGCAATATAAAGAAAGAAAAATGTTTTATTTGAATCTCCATACATAAATAATTTTAAAAAACAATAATAAATACAATTAAACAGAAAACGGTAAAACACACTAGTAGCAATACTGCTATTTCACGTCGATATTCTGTGAGAGGGTATTCCTTCCCCGGTCGAGCCGGCCCATTCATGCTGAAATCAGCGAGGCTCTACTACTACTAAACTTATCATCGCAATTAAGATCGATTATATACACAAATAACAACAATCTAAGAAACCTTTGATTCTTTTAATTTCTGTCTTGAGTTCCGCATGCGTACATACTTACCGCTCTTTATCTATGATGAAGATATATGAAGGAGAGAGAGATACTAGAGAGAAATGCTGTTAAGGCACATTTGATTCTTTTTTTGCTCGTCAAAATGACCACACTCCACCTGATGGTAAGCGATTATGTGGTCTAAGAGCAGTGGCCTCCACACCATCCACATAGCAGCTGAGGCGATGTTGAAGTCCCTAGCTTGACGGCCTAAGAAGATGCTTTTTCACGCCCCTCTTAAAGGACCCAGGATTGAAGGAAGAAGGAAATACGTGCCTTGGCAGAGAATTTCATGTCTTGATCGTTCGGCAGAGGTATGAGGACCCAAACTTATTGGTGCGCGCTCTAATCGACTCTACCGTGTAAGGATCGCAGCTGAGCCCAGAACGTGTCTGAAGTAAATAATGAAAGAAACGTTGGCAGGATCCTTACGGGTAGAAATCGTAAATTGGGATGGCAGTCTGTCTACCTCTTCGAAACAGGCGTGAGTATACATATGTGTTCAGAAGAATGCGTCTGATTTCTAAATTATTTTATTAACCCAGCAATCTGTATATATTGTATTTGTGGCACATCAGTCATGACTCACAAATATCATATCGTTAATAAGGCTCGGTTTCTTTGTAAAGAAACGCGTCGTTTTATCTACGGATAGTTAAATTTGGAAATATTTTTCATACAATATGTGTCAAAACTTATATGTGTCTGATTCTCACGTTGCGCGTTGTATTAACCAGGCCATCTGTATACATTGTATTTGTGACTCATGAGTCATGACCCACAAATGTCATATCATTTAAGACTGCGCCGAGCGTAAGACAGATAATGACAGAGCCCGTGAGACGCATAGTCAAATCGGCGCGCGGCCGCTATAGTAAAATTGTATGGAGGATTTCAAGTGGTTTTTTGATAAATATAAATATTGTCAACCAATAACTTAAATATTTGGGACAGACAAATTGTAATATAACTATTTATGTTTCGTTTAAGCTGTAAAATAGGATAGATTTCTACTGTTATAATCTAAAAGTCACGTAACACGAGCTTACGTTTTTGCACTTCTCGTGCAAATTTACGTAATTTTGTAGGCGTAACTATTAATTGTTTTAAGTTTTTTACATGGAGTAATTGTAAACACATTCATTATTATGGTAAATGTATATTTTATATTTGTATTAAACCAAAAGTGTTGATTTTATTCACTTAACTGTGACCACCTGTTTTGGCACATTTCGCTCGGCGCAGTCTTAAATATATGTAGTAGTACTCGGGTGAAACCACAGACGGCATTATTGAATATTAATATCACTCAACGTCGTAACAGTGATCTGCCACGTATTATCATAAAATTTGGATACATCACCATATTATTCGAGGTTGCCTACATTAAGGCTATAGAGTCTAGGCAATAACTTAATCATTTCGCCTCAACTTGTCGAAGACTTCGCCTTGGAAACTTCAGTGGCTGTCTGGACTTCGAATAGGGCTGTCAGTACATAATATCACAATTTGCCTTGATTCACCTGAATAAGTAAAAACGCATGCAGAATCTTGCTTCTTATGAGATTCGATTCTTCGGTTGAGGAGTAGTCTTACTAATATTAAAATGTGAAAGTTTATGGAGATATGTCAACATATATTACACAATCGCGAATCTCTTTAGATAGATTTGAATTCAACTTGACACATAGATAGACTAAGTTCTGGATAAATGCATAGGATGCTCTTCATTCCAGATCAAGATTTTTTAAGACTTGAACTAATTTGTTTGTCAAGGGTAACTTAAGCATTATCAACTATAGGCATTCAAACATAGGAATGGGTCCTTTAAGAATACCTAAACACGGTAAAACTACTTGCGAATTAACCGTTTTATAGCCCATGTGCAAAACGAACCCATAACAGCAAGCCAACATTTTTCTACAGCCTATATACATATATATACATCATCGTCATCCTCTTGCCCTGGTCCCAATTTATTTGGGATCGGCGCAGTATGTCCTTCGCTTCTATACTTATCTGTCACCCGTCATCTGATTATTTACCCCTTTCCCTTTCATATCCATCCTCACACAGTCCATCCATCTTTTCCTTGGCCTTCCTCTCCCTTTTCGTCCCTCTACCCTCATATCCATCAATTGTTTACCTACATACGTATCATCTCTTCGCATAACATGTCCATACCAATCCAAACGATTTCCTTTCACCTTTTCGTCTATGGGCACCACTTTCAGACTACCTCTTACGTATTCATTCCTAATTCTGTCCATTCTCGTCACTCCACACATCCATCGCAACATTCTCATCTCTGCTACATGCAACCGTTTCTCATCCATCTTCTTAATAGCCCAACACTCAGCTCCATACAGTACGACAGGCCTTATAACCGCCTTATACATGCGACCCTTTAATTTCAAAGGCAGTTTAGGATCGCATATTGTGCCCGAGATCTGTCGCCATTTCATCCACTCTGAGTTGATTCATTGCCTAACATCCCGATCAATTTCGCCGTCATCTTGCAGCCTATCTCTAAGAGCATTAAAAATATACTATCCCAAAGATAAGACATGATAAAAACATTAATAAATCATCTCAAAGTAATAGTGAATTATGCAACGAGATCGGTGCTCCGATGCAGTCTTCTCTCTTAGCCTTTATTATTCCCAAGTCACTTGGGGTGGACTTTTCTGGTCTAACCGGATTTGACTGGATCAGTTTTTACACGGAGCGGCTGCCACCTGACCTCCGCAACCCAAAGGCTAACGAAACCCTAAGGCTAGACCAGTGTCAGGATATTAGAGGGTACTGACTTTCCCAATAACGACTGCCATAGATGTTCATGGCAGCCGGGACCGACGGCTTAACGTGCTCTCCGAGGCACGGAGCAGGCGATAATTGTCAATCAATACGCACATAATTTCGAAAAGCCATATATCTTCCGAAAGTCAGAGGTGCGCGACGTGGGTTCGAACCCGAGACCCTCTGCATTGCAGTCTGTTGGTCTCCCCACTGAGCTATCGCTGCTTTTTGGTGCTCCGATGCAGTATAATACAATAAAATTCAGCTAGCTCCGTATTATGGGTCACAAGATAGAGCTCTTTTAAAGGTAGGACAGACCAAATGACGGACAGGGAGACGGCAAAAGGTTAGTAATAGTATTCCGTTGACATCCCTTTATTACGGCATCCTAATATTAATAGGATCGCCTTGGCTTGTGTAAGAAATTTTAGACAAGTACGTATTTACTGGGTTCCATCGTACACTTTGAGTTATGGTAACCCTAACGACATCTATGCGACACCCAGACGCGCGCAAACTTCACAAAGTATAAGAATAATTATTGTATATCCACTGCTACGGTAACACTCTGGCAGTGAATGTGACTGCCGTGAATGAGGTCTAAGCTTCGATTTTCGAATCGGTAAAGCGTTATTGTTTATTTATGTCCAGGAAATTTGCAGTAGCTGTAAGGAAACTCGACCTGTGTACACGGCAATAGATATTACTTGCAGTATCATCTACGGATATGATTACTGCTCCGCTCCCGTGGCTCTTAGCGTAATACTTTATGCTTATACTTAAAAAAGACAAAATCCCGCTCTATTTAAGTGGGATACCTTTTATACCTTCCTATCCATTTGAATATATACATAGGTATAAAAGTATGTAGGCCTAATTAATATTATAAATACGACTGCGAGTTTGTTTATTTGTTAGTTTGTATGTTACGCTTCCACGCCTTAACTACTATACCGATCATCATGAAATTTCGTATAGACATTTTCAGCAAGGTATAGTTTTAGATTGCATGTAAAGGGAGGCAAGCTTATAATATAATAATATCAGCCCTGTATTAAACTGTCCCACTGCTGGGCATGGGCTTCTTCTCACTGTGAAAAGGGTTAGGCCATAGTCCACCACGCTGGCCCAGTGCGGGTTGGTAAACTTCATATATCTTCAAGAACATTATGGAGAACTCTCAGACATACTGGTTTCCTTAAGATGTTTTCCTTCACCGTTAAAGCAAGCAACAATTAACTACTTAATACGCACATAACTTCGAGAAGTCAGAGATGCACGCCTTGGGTTCGAACTCGAGACCTCTGCGTGGCAATCCAACGGTTTCCCACTAGGCTATCGCTGCTGCTGAGGCGAGCTTATTAACATCTAATACGTAAAATTAAAACATGCAACACACAAAGCTAAAAATGTGATTTTAATAACAACTCTATTTATCATTTATCCCCGGCATGAATAAAGAAACGAGACTAGTATGTATGTAGATTCCCAAGTACTGTATCTATGGCACAGCGGTCGAGCAGCGATAGCTCAGTGGGGAGACCAACAGACTGCAATGCAGATGGTCTCGGGTTCGAACCCACGTCGCGCACCTCTGACTTTCGGAAGTTATATGACTTTTCGAAATTATGTCCGCATTGATTGACAATTATCGCCTGCTCCGTGCCTTGGAGAGCACGTTAAGCCGTCGGTCCCGGCTGCCATGAACATTTATGGCAGTCGTTATTGGGAGAGTGTCGACACAAAAGATCCCACTGGGTCGAAGTGTCGCCGGTCTACACTGACTGGCCCCCATCTAAGATAATGGCACAGCGGTCAGCATGTCACGGGTTCGACTCTCGTATCAAGCAGTGTTGTTAGACTTTTCTATCTGGTATGGTAGTACGCGCTTATAGTCTGGCCACCTTTTATGTAAGACTCAAAACCAAACGACGACTCGATAGCGTAGTAGTTAGTGTAACCGACTGCCACGCCAGAGGTCGCGGGTTCGATTCCCGCACAACTCAAACATTTGTGTGCATGAACATGGATGTTTGTCTTGGTCTGGGTGTTTCTATTTATAATATGTATATATTTACAAAAATAAAGTGTATATATGAATGTTTATCCATTGTCTAGTACCCATAGTACAAGCTCTGCTTAGTTTGGGCTAGATGATGTTGTGTGTATGTGATAGAATATTATTATTAATAAACATAGCAAAATTTAAAATGAGTGTATGACCTTCAAATATCTTTTCAAGGAAATACAGCTAAAACTATAAGCATATGTAAATTACCATTTGATTTACCTCACACCTCTAAAACATAAACACCATGAAACTCCCGAGTACACTTCCAGCGAAACACACGTCTCGTATTTCAAACAAGCACTTTAACAGTAATTTGTGACATTGTAGAAATACCTAAACATTATACATGTACCCACTTACACTGTAGAATTGGCAAACACACCTAGGTATCGTTTTAATACTAATGAAACCGTTAGCTCGCTTGTACACCCGTTATCGAAATTCATTCGAGTCTGAAAAGCTTTGCAAATATTAGCCCTGTTTTGTGTGTTTGGGTTGAACAAACGGACCGTATAATATGTGTATATATCTGTCATTATGTTAACCTTTTTGAATGGAAATGTAAAAGAACAGTTTAAGGGTTCGATTGCGATGTTTTTAATCAAGCGAGCGCGTATAAGGTATGTTAAGAGAATAAATAAAGCGAACGAAGTATATTTAGAGACCATTTTCGTAAAAAAATATCAATTACTTTTTGAACAGGTTTCAGAGAAATCCGTTCTAAAATTTATTTATTTATTTACACCCTGTAATTTTTTTTATACAACTATAGTGGCAAACAGCAGCAGCGATAGCTCAGTGGGGAGACCAACAGACTGCAATGCAGAGGGTCTCGGGTTCGAACCCACGTCGCGCACCTCTGACTTTCGGAAATTATATGACTTTTCGAAATTATGTGCGTATTAATTGACAATTATCGCCTGCTCCGTGCCTCGGAGAGCACGTTAAGTCGTCGGTCCCGACTGCCATGAACATCTATGTAATGGCAGTCGTTATTGGGAGAGTGTCGACACAAAAGATCCCACTGGGTTTGAAGTGTCGCCGGTCTGCACTGACTGGCCCCCACATAATAATATATAGTGGCAAACAATCATACGGCCCACCTGATGGTAAGTGGTCACTGTAGCCTATGGACGCCTGCAACACCACAGGCATCACTTTCGCGTTATATATCGCGTTGCCGACCCTTTAGGAAAAGAAGTGGGAAGGAGAAGGAGCGGGAAGGGGGAAAGAGGGTGATTGGGCCTCCGTTACTCTCACTCACCGAACGAAACACAACAGTAGGAATACTGCTATTTCACGTCGTAATATGTGAGAGAGTAGTCCTTCCCCGGTCGGCCCGGCCCATTCATGCTGAAATAAGCGAGGCTTTTTATCATTAAATATTTTTACGCAAGTGAACCCACGAGCAAAGGCTAGTAATCAATTACGGTGTATGTAGTTCAACACGGATACGAATATATTATAATATGTTAACATGTTGTGTGTGAAGCTGCAATAACACTCAACGCTGGTTTTCAATTTAACTCCAAAATTACCACATCAATTAACACGAATACAGGAGTGTAACCAAGTTAATAAGTTAACATTTTATTCAGCAACTGTTTTATACTATTGACTCAATTTTTTATGAACTTTGTTATGTCTGCCGCTTTTGCTCACGTAAATGTAGGTTATGTTAATTCTGTCTCTCGGGCACAGTATTTTTTCTGGATAAAAAAAAGGTACCCTATGTCTTTTTCTATTCTCCTGACAACGTGTATGTGAAATTTAATGATGCTCGGTCAAGTAGTTACGATGCGTAAGCGTAACAAACAAAAAACAAACTCACATTTGCATTGAAATTAAACTTTATACGTACGGATTTTATTTATATATGCTAGTTTGGCACATTAATTGCATAAAAATCAAATAAAATGACTGGTCTCCAACTAACATTACTAGGGCAGCATCATCATTTAATAATATTTAAACTAAAATTCAGTAAATATAAAAAATTGCATGATAAACTACATTACCGTAATAAAAATTGCCTGGGTTTATTTTAATTTAGTTATGATATCGATGTGAACTGCTACACCCAACATTTAGCATTATAGGGTATAGGGTATATGGGATAGGGTTGCAAATTACAAGTTTTCTTGGTAACACATCCTAATGCTAACTAATATTATAAATGCCAATGTGCGTTTTTGTTACGCTTTCATGCCTTAACTACGTGACTGATCATCACGAAATTTTTCATACACGTCAGGAATACAGAAAATAATATAACTTTCATCCAAAAAAGAAGCAGCGATAGCTAAGTGGGGAGACCAACAGACTGCAATGCAGAGGGTCTCGGGTTCGAACCCACGTCGCGCACCTCTGACTTTCGGACTTTTATATGACTTTTCGAAATTATGTGCGTATTGATTGACAATTATCGCCTGCTCCGTGCCTCGGAGAGCACATTAAGCCGTTGGTCCCGGCTGCCATGAACATCTATGGCGGTCGTTATTGGGAAAGTCAGTACCCTCTAATATCCTGACACTGGTCTAGCCTTAGGCTATCGTTAGCCTTCGGGTTGCAGAGGTCAGGTGGCAGCCGCTCCGTGTAAAAACTGATATCCAGTCAAATCCGGTTAGACCAGAAAAGCCGACCCTAAGTGACTTGGGAATAATAAAGGCTAAAAAGATCCAAAAAAGAACTGTGCCCGATGGGATAGCAATTTATTGACAAAATCCAGTTGGGATATGAAAATTAATAAATAAAACGGAACATATTCTCTCTGCTTGCCAATTTAATTTAAGTCCGTTCAAAGGATTATGCGTGAATGAATAATAAACGTCCAAATATTGTTACAAACTTACACATTTTCAAAATTTGTCATCATTTAATTTGTTTTACAACATTTTGCATGCCATTGGATAACATTAATTTGTAGGTAATATATAACTTTATTTATATTGTATGTAAAAGACTTAATCAATAGTGTTGCACATCCAGAAAATTAATCGACTGGAGGTATTATTTGCTACGTCCCTTTCACTGACGTATAGACAGCTGTCAGTTTAATCTACGCGTATGATCACTACCCCGTTCCAGTGACTCATAGCTTGATGTTAAATAACCAACAACCGCCCACAAGAATTGAGATGGTAGTTGCAGAAATTAAAGTGTTAAAAAGAAATGTTTTGTTTTTATTGTCTATAGCGGAACAGCTAATAATAAATGTTAACCAGTGAACATGAACTATTCGGCAATGCCAAGGATATAAACGCATTACATCGGGCTCGGGCGGTAGATATTTCTTCCTGCACGGATGTAAGAGGAATTATCATTGAAAATGTACTGTATGAGGTGAGAAGGTTTTCAGGCGGAACAAGGCAATGCTGCGTGCAGCAAGTGTGTTCACGATATTGCTAAATTTTTTATTACGTTAGTACAAAACTTCTACAAAAATGTGTATCACATGTAAATGTAGGTGTAGAGACTATATTTTTCTTTTAGATAGTTATTTCTTGTACTAGGATTGAAGCCTCTGTTCCGGATGACCTTATAAACATTCAAACAACGGACACAAAAAACAACCAACTCGGAACAACTATTTATAGACCCCGTGACCCCGTGTGGAGATCGTACCCATAATAATTTGCATGTAGTTTATGGTGAGACGTGTCTTAAACCATTACGCCACCAGCCGAGAGCATATTGAGTCATCACGTTCCTGCTAGTGCCCCAAACGTTGTTGCTTCCATCTATTATACATACACAAAACAAACTATTGTGTGATCCACAATTAATATACTTTGGATCCGTATTTTTAAATATTTTGTGAAGTTCCCACGGTACATAAATTCCTAGCGCCTAGTCGAGGTATTCCTTCTCAAAACGGTGTATCTATTTTTGATTAAGACGCTATCCAGAACCTCCATCTCGGATAGTATAGCATCAGCATTAAGAGAGCAATATATTTTCGTTCTAAGTACTTACTTTTATAACCAGTATATTACTAGTTGTGACTATTTCTACGGTGGCCACATGGTACACATGGCCCCTAAGAATAGGCCTCATAAAAGCTTAAGGTTGTTTAGCGTGATATAATCAAAATTAGAACTGAAGATAGTCTAGAAGCCTGATAGTTAAGGTACAGAATTTTCAGAGGTCGTAGGTTCAATACCACCCGTAAGTTATGTGAACCCGCTTCTAATACTAGCATCTAGTTTAGCTAAAGCGGTTCATCATTATTATCATCATCATCTCAGCCGAAAGACGTCCACTGCTGGACATAGGTCTCCCCCAAGGTTTTCCACGGAAGCGGGAAGTGGTTGGATACGGGTGGCCCAAGACCGGTCTGTATGGAAAAAGGGGTTAGGTATAGGGTATAGGTGTCATAGCATCCGTATTTTTTTTAATTTTTATAAATGGCATTTGTACTGGAGTTATTTATAGTGTGTTGTCTTTTTAAATAACGAAAAAAGAAAGATGATGAGTATTTTACTCATTTTCCTTGCCCTTCTGTTTATTTCTGCAAAGCAAAATGTAAAAATCATTGCAAATTCTTAACGGTTTTATATTGTACGATCTGAGCCTGATAGACAAATTATTGAAAATTAATATTATAATCTGTTGAAATTAAACTACTATATACGGATTTTATCGCGTTGTTTATTTGACACTTTAGTACATAATTTTGCGTAAATAGAAACACCAATGATTAAATTATATTCGTGTACTTTGAAATAATTACACTGGAACATTGAGACAACTATCATCTAAGTCTCCCCGTGACCTGACCGTTACTGCTGGGTTGGCTGCTGAAAAGCAACTGAAACGTCGGGGAAAGTGTAAAATTAAATTAAATCTAAATAGTTTTAATATTAATTTAAGTTTTAATAATAATTCAATTAGCTTAAAAATTAGTAAAGTTTAATAGTAGTAGTAGAGTAACAGTTTTCAAAATTATGTAATAAAGTGTCAAATAAATAACGCGATAAAATCCGTATATAGTAGTTTAATTTTGATGAATAATATTCGCGTAAACAGAAGACAATATTAATTACCAGACGTATTAAGAATCTCCCTATGACAAAATTTAAGAAACAGGCGCATGCACTACTCATAAATAAATGTATGTATCATATAAATGACTATTTTAATGAAAAAATAAGCCTTTATAAGCTACCCATTATCCTATGATATGATTAATAATACCATTATTTAATTCTCATTTTATGGTTAACCATTTTAAATAGCTACAAATACAGCTACAAAAATAATACTGTTTGTTGTTACCAATTTAGTAGATTATGATATAATAATTTTGAAGACTAATTGTAGATTTTATTAATGCTTATATCTCCTACATTAAATAATAACATTGATAACTTAAAACATGCATATTAATAATATAATGCTTTTGTGTTGTTTTTTTGTTAATCATTGTTAAATTGTAAAGACGTGTAGCAATTATATTTCTGTCCATTTGATTTCAATCTATTTTATATTACGAATATTTGTACACTGTTTATTCAGAAGAATCTTCTTCTCCCTTAGCCTTTATTATTCCCAGGTCACTTGGGGTCGTCTTTTCTAGTCTAACCGGCTTTGACTGGATATCAGTTTTTACACGGAGCGGCTGCCACCTGACCTCCGCAACCCGAAGGCTAACGATAACCTAAGGCTAGACAGACCAGTGTCAGGATATTAGAGGGTGCTGACTTTCCCAATAACGACTGGCATAGATGTTCATGGCAGCCGGGACCGACGGCTTAACGTGCTCTCCGAGGCACGGAGCAGGCGATAATTGTCAATCAATACGCACATAATTCCGAAAAGTCATATAACTTCCGGCAGTCAGAGGTGCGCGACGTGGGTTCGAACCCGAGACCATCTGAGCTATCGCTGCACATCATATTCAGTAGAACATGATGTGTGATATAATATTATGTAACTCCAACCAATCTGACAATATTCTGACAAATAAATTTTATTATTCTTATATTACAAATAATAACTATAAATACTTGATAGAACCATTTAAACTTAGTTACTACTAAGTTTAAATGGTTCTATCAAGTTCTAAATAGTTTTATGATACACAGTAATGTGTATCATAAAACTATTAACGGATCTATAGATGCCGAATTAATCAATTTCTTTAATTTTAGATCAAGTAAACGTACCATGAAGCATCACCGAGTATTTGATACTCCCATGTCTACATTGAACACTACTGGTAACAGTCCTCTTACACGTATGATGAGATTGTACAATGAGAAATGCATTTCGACAAACAATGCTATTGACATCATTTCAATGAAATTTTTGTCATACAGACACTTCCTACTGACTGCCAAATAAAATATTTATGTATGTATATATTGACTCGTCGATATTCAATCCGTTTCTTTTAAGTTTTAATACTGCTGTTTATGGTGGGCTTTGTGATTTTAATTCTTTAAAATATTTTATTTTTTAATGTTTATATTGCAATATATAATGTTTATATAAGGCTAATGTGAATGGAACAGTCGCAAGAGGAAGACCTAGGCGAACTTTTCTTGATCAGATCGGAGGCGTTCTGGACAAAGGCTAGGTTAAGAGCACCTTGAACCGACGGGTGTGTATGAGTAATGTGATGAAAGTGAATGAAGCCAGAGAAGTGTGTCACGATCGTAGCAAATGGAAATCCATAGTCTCTGCCTACCCCTCTGGGAAACAGGCGTGAATCTATGTACGTATGTATGTAAATGTCCTTTCCGTATCAGCAGTCGCTTAACATAGCTTTTAAAAATAAAATTATATTTATTTCCAATGGGCAGTTTATAAAATAATGTATATAGGCAGGCAAATGAATTACCAAGTTGTCTAATCAAAGTATTTAACTTGATAACCTATCCGTGTTCAGATTAACTTTCTTATATGCCTCACTTCCGACAACTTGTAACAAAATTTTCTAATCGCTCGATGTATGTACGTGCCTACTGAACAAATTTATGAACTACCCACCTCTCCGATACTCAGTTATTCAGATACAGTAAACACTTACTGTTTCCTTATTGTTGACGCTACGCAGCATGAATAATTCAACATATCACACGAAGGTTTTTCTACTCTAACAGATACCTACTTGCTGTTATAATACGTGTTTATAGTGATGGGATGAGTAATGACTATCCGAGAATATTCGTCTTTCGGAGGCCGAAAGTGTGGTGTGCGTTATGAATATCATAATGGAAAATACGAGACTGTTTGTGGTTGAGTCGAAGTTTGATGTTGTTTGTTTGATTAATGCTTTTGCCCTTGGAGACTATTAAGTCTTATGTATATTTGTGAATACGAAGAGTTTGTAAGCTGTAACGGAAAATTATTTCGGCATGTAGATCGTATTTATAAACGGATGTTATTTGTGGTAAGTATTTAACTTGGTTATTATGAAATTTGTAATTTATATGATTAATTTACTTGGACCACAATGTAGCATGTTAATATTAATTAAATGTGTCATATTATAATATATAAAATAAAATATAAATTACAAATTTAACATTATCATGATTTAAAAAGATGAGGTAGATTCTTTCCAGTATTTTGCAAGTATTCTACCAACAAACGCGTTTCTCAGTGTGGGTTTTCATTCAAATTGATTAAATACTCATTATTTTTATTTTATGATTTTACAGCCTAAAGCCATGTCTAATAATTATTCCCTTTTATCAATATTAATTTTTTTAACGAATTTGTCAACGCATGGTTGGTTGCTTGTATTTTGGTAATGTTTAAAAATATACTATAAAATTAATGTACGTTAAATACTATTACCCTCAGAATAATTATTTGTGGATTACACAAATAACTATGCCGTCTTGGATTTGAACCACAGTAGTTGAAGCGTCAAGGCATTGAAATCGCATAGATATCATGCAATCATTATTATATTACAATTAAATTACTTAAATTTTGTGGATTTTATATTTTACTGGTACTTTGAATGCATGTATTGAACGTTAAAACGAACCCGGGACACTTTATGATTTTACCATGGGAGAGCCACGCTTCGGCACGAATGGGCCGGCTCGACCGGAGTGATACCACGGCCTCACGGAAAACCGGCGTGAAATAGCGCTTGCGTTGTGTTTCGTCGAGTGAGTGACGATACCGGAGGCCCAATCCCCCCTCTCTCTCCGGAGAGGGGAGGATTAAATTTAAAAGGCTGGCAACGCACTTGTGACTCCTCTGGTGTTGCGGGTGTCCATGGGCGGCGGCAATTGCTTACCATTAGGCGATCCGTCTCCTCATTTGCCTCCTATATAATAAAAAAAAGGAAAAAACAGCAAGCAATATCGTAAAATAATCCCTTTTAAATAAATCAACGTCCATCAAAATAAATCCCGAATACATTCTGTTAAACAAACTCGAAACAAGTACTACTAACCTAATACTATCAAAAGAATTGTTTTCACGCTTTTTAACAGGATTACTAAAGCAAAGCGTGTGATGTGTGATACGACTATCCGATTAGGGTAAGTCGGATATTCGGCTTTTGTCACAGGCACTACTCGGATATATTCACACCACTATCGGTACATATTTAAAGTGTGTAGTGTTGGGACACGTCCAGATGTATAGACGGTACATTTGTAGTATTCATGAGTTGTGATTGTTCATCTTGGTAAACAGAGTATTTGTTACTCACATATAAGTTATTCGTGTACACTTGGGTAGATTTATGAGCAAGCGAAGGAATCAATCATTGGTGGAGTTGACGACAGCGCATAAATTACGTACTTTTATGTTTTACTTATTTTTGGTAAGTGTACCAGCAAGTGCTCTGAAGATTAAGTATTTTGCGTTCATGTATGACGACTTGTGGGATAACAACATGTTTATAAATAAGTAATAATATATGGTACGTGCTTAGAAGTATTCATTTTATAACCTAATAAATATTATGCTGACTTATAAAAGCTATGCCGATTATTTTTGTTCGGTTTTGGATTTCTTTATTCCGCTTTCTTTATGTCAGTAGATATGCTTGTCGTGGTCTCTCCCTGTATTTAATGTTATTTATTATAATGTCCCGTGTGGGGATCGAACCCACAACTCGGCGCGGTGGCACTGACGAGGTGGCCATTTAATTCCGCTTATTAAACTAATTCGAAAACAGTTGTTTTCTTCTTGGTCGTATCCTGATGATCCCTGATATGGAAATATGATCATATTGTCGATACTAATATTATAAGGAAGAGAGATTTGATTTTTGGTTTGTTTGTATGATTGTTTGTTTGTAAGGATTTAACGTAATCGATTCAGATTTTAAAAATTCTTTAACCATTTGAAATTTGAGGAAGAAAAATTCTTTAAAATTATATCATCACCCAGTAACAGGCTACATTTTATTATTAAAAAGTACTGATGCTAACTTTTTTTTTACCCTATTATATATGCAAATCACATTCCGATATGTCGGGATCCAGCCCCTAAGATGGAAATTTGAGCTGAACCGACTAAAACCACGGCGGTGTTCTTCACACCTTTACGGCGGGGCCGCGCGGATCGCTCTCGCATTTAAATCGAGACCCCGTCAAAGGTTTGACCCGCCGATGGACGTGGCGGGTCCCACATAACCATCACACAATATCACAAGACTAATTCAAAAACACACAAAAAAATTGACACACACAATTGGGGGACCTGGTCCCCGACGACAAAGCGTGGGACCTAGACCCTCATCCAACATCGAGAGGTTTGCGCGGAACACGAACGCCGCCTACTCGGACCTGCGCTGATCGGGCGTTGGACGGCCCCAATGGGTCCACCGCCCGCAGGCTTCTACTCAGGGTGGCTGGAGGTCGTCTCGCGCCCTCCTGCGCCCGGCTCTGTGGTTAGGGAGAGGGGTTGAACGTTCTCTCTCCCTTTCCGCCGCCTCATTCACTAATATCACCTTCTCACAGAAGGAGGCGACGGCATTCCAAGACCTCTCGCTCGAAACCGTGGACAGAACCATAGCCGAGAGAGAGAGAGGACGACCCTACCGACTGCCACGTGCATGACACGGCGTTGCGTGGCCCAAGCAGGGCAACCTACCAATGTGTACCTAACAAAGCCATGTCTTCGACAACGACGCGGCAGTCGCCGTGTGATGATAACCGGGCGTCTCCTGTTTGCCTATTCGACACAGGTATTGACCGAAACAACCGTGGTCGGTCAGCACCTGCGTTAGACGAAACGTGAGGGCGCCATGACGCCTCTCCAGCCACTCTCTAAGTACGAATTTTACCGCCACGATTGTGGCGTGCCTGACTGTTACTATCATATCCCAACGCAAAGCCGGGAGCAAAAACTAGTATTTAATAGCACCTCTATCTTTGCTTTTGGGTATATACGTGTGAGTCTGTGTACATTTTGTATAAGTTTGGCAGCAAGAGCATTTCTAAACAAGCCCTTGGCACAGGACATCCATCTTCCCCTTTCACCTGTTCCATTTACACATTCTTTGTAAATAAAATATATAAATCAGCGGCACAAACATTCCTCCTTTTATTTTTACCTTTTCCTTTATCTTTCAATTGCGTAAGCAGATAAGCTTTACTTACATTTGGTTCTTTTTCGAATAATTTTCCAAATGTGCGTCGTATGGAGGGGGCTTACAAAGCCTCTATGTTTAGGGCTGTAGTGGATATAAAAGTAGAATTTTAGTGGCTCTGAGTCTATCGTAAAAACTATGAGGATTCTTTATGTATAGAGTTCGTGTGCGTTTAAGTTGATTGAGGGGGGAGCTAAAATGTGCAGTAGGCTTTTATAGTATAGTTACTTTATGAGGCTCGTTACCTACCTAGTTGGTCTTGTGGTATAATATTGACATTTGTTGTTAACCATGAGGATAGACCACATATTACGAAGCTGGTGGATTGTGGATATGTAATCTTGTTTGGCAATATACGAGAATGAGTTTAGTCCTTTGTTCGAGTCCTTTGTACAGTTGCAGAAAGATTTCTGTTGGTTTTCAAGGATAGAGTTGGGTACCAGGCTAAGTAACGTTTTGTGAAATTCACTGTCTAGGAAAATTACGGAGAACGAAGAACAGTGTCTTCAGACATTCTTGTGGCGAAGCTGTGCTATTACAGGATGACCGGAAATCCTCGTCTGTTAAGCTAGCAGCGAAGTGACAATATTTTTAGCTATGATAGTATGTTTTTTTTTTATTCCCTTCAGTGGCAGACGAGCAAGTGGTCCACCTGATGGAAAGTGGTAACCGCTGCTCATGGACTTCAGCAATGTCAGGACACAGCAAAGCCGCTGCCTACCGTGAAAGAAGAACTCTCTTTAAACCTCGTTTGAAGAAGGACATATCATAGCACTCGGGAAACACCGAAGCAGGCAGTTCATTCCAGAGCTTGCACGTACGTGGGAGAAATGATCGCTGGAAGCGTACCGTCCTGGATTTGAACGCTTCCAGGTGATATGGATGAACCCTGATTCGTTGTCGAGTGGTACGATTATAGAAAGGGGCCGCTGGTACCAAATCAAACAGTTCTTCAGAGCACTCTCAGTGAAAGAGTCGGTAGAACACGCAGAGAGACCCAAAGTCTCTCCATTGCTCCAACGACTCCAATCTATCCGTGAGATTGGGATCATCGACGATTCGAAATGCCCGTCTTTGTAGGAAGTCAAGTGGGTCGAGCTGGTATTTGGGGGCCCCTGCCCAGAGATGTGAGCAGTACTCCACGTGCGGCCGGACCTGTGCTTTGTAAAGCACAAGACGTTGACCGGGTGTGAAGTACCGCCTCGCCCTGTTCAGTACACCCACCTTTTTGCTCGCTAATTTAGCTTTGTCCTCCAAGTGACTCCCAAACTGGACTTTACTCGAGATTTCCACGCCGAGGATCCCAATACTTTCGGAGATACGGAGAGTAACTCCTTGGAACTGTGGCGCCATGACAAAAGGGTCCTTCTTAGCAGTAAACGCGCACACTTGTGTCTTCGAGGGGTTGAATCGAACTAAGTTCTGTTCACCCCATTCGGAGGCCCGCCCAAGAGAGTCCCCGACTTCAGACACAAGTTGTGTTCGTCTTTCCTGTATCGTGCTCCGAGGGACATTCTGATAGCTGGTATAACGCGCATCACCCGTGCTGTCATGTTCGACTATAAGCTGGACCGTGTATTATTCGATGCAATGTACGCTAATTCTATACCATAGTGCTATAAAATAGCCTTTTATTAATATGTATGTCTCTATTTTAAGATAAGTCCCATTTCCACTCACTAATTATAGATGAAATACTTTCTTCTCACGGAGTGCAATGAGTTTTAACAAGATTTCATTGAAATTGAAAATTGACTTATTTTGTACAAGTTCGAACTCCATCAAAAATATAGTTGTTAAAGATTTCTTTATAGATTAATTGTTATTTTTTTTTATCTCACGTGATCTACTTTATATTACGATGTGTTTTTCTGGCTGATGTGTATGAATTATTATTTCTTTTTATGTTTCTTGTCTTTTGTTATTTTTGTCTGTGTTCTTTCTTTCTTTTTTTTCATTTGTTTAGTTGAAGATACGATAACTAACTCGTAGGAATTCAGAGTAGTTATACAAGTGGTGTACAAATTATTATGTGAAAGCTAGTAATTAGCAACATGTGTACCTAAATTGTAACTAATCAAATGTACTTATTAGATTGTAAGCTTTCCTAAAATAAATAAATATATAACCCTCATAGGAAAATGCACATCAAGAAATGGTGAATAATAATAATAATAATAATAATAATAATAATAATAGAGTAATAATTGGAATAATTTTGAGACTCTATGCTACTACTGAGAACATTGACATAGTCAAATGTGACAATGGACGGCACAATCATGATTTAGTCAGTAGGAGTTAAGCCATACCATTAAACAGTGAAAGTTATATTCCAATCTACTGTGAATTAGAGTACCAATGCTTCGTTCAATCACACCCAAAACCCTTTCTACAAAATTGATCGCGATTAAATGATCAGCACCTGTACCTTACCCCTATATAACAGAGGGGATCATCCTAAAATATTAAAATCATAACTCAAATACTTCATCATCCACAAATCCACGAAAAACATAATTCGCCATAACAAGCATCCCCTGGGCCCGCACCTCGTAAATATTGAAACAACGTAGAAGCAACAAAAGTAATAATCTTTTCAAATATTTCAAAAGTAAATTACATATCAAATAAAACGAGAATACGTGACTCTGGCGGGTGAGGGGCTGAGGCGAGGCGCGGGAGGGGAGGTTGTATTCAGAACAGATTTGTGTTGCCCCTGATTTGTGTGCTACGTGAGCGTCTACGGACGGTCTAGGGAGCTACGGGCTACGGCGTAGGCCGTACGCGAACTTTAATTACGATTTGTTATGAAAGGCTTCAATGAAGTATAATATATTTAATTACTGATGAGAGTAATTTCGGGATCACGAGGGAGTAACAAGGGATGTTTTTTTAATTGCGTATTTATGCCTTTTTATTTGCAAATGGCAGTGTATGGCAGCAATATGAGATTTTACAGCTCATTATCTTTAAAACACAACATATTTGACGATTTGATATTTGCCTTTTAAATGCACAAGTATACATTTTGACGGGAATATATTCATATATTAATGAATTTCCAGTTGGTCGTTAATCGTTGGCATGGAATAAAGTTGCTTTTATGTTTGCCTACCATTGTCAGCATTTAGGTTCGATTGAAAGAGTGTCATGACTTTCTTGCATAGGTTCTGCCCATACCTATCAACTAATATGAATGTAACTTTAGTGAATTCACTAACCACTATACCTTGATCTTAAAAAGTGTTTTCTTAATGAGTTACGAATAAATGAATTTAGACATTTTTCAAAAGATATTTTTCGCTGTGGATGTTATTTCTGAGAGGACTTAACAAATATTTAAGCAACGGACCCACGAATATGTAGGCTTGGAACAACTATTTAAGGATCACAGAATTTTTTTCCTGTGTTGCTATCAAACCCACAATACTCGAAGCACGCAGTAGCAGTCCACTGTACCGTGTATTGTAGGTAGCGTACTGATGGATGAGGTCGTTTTGCCCAGTGGCAAAAAAACGACAGCTTCAACCAATACGCTATCCATGCAGTCAAATTCAAAGAGTTGTTAATTTTTCTGCTTTAAAATTCAGATTTACTGACGTGATTATATTCAAATATGCATTTATGTGTATACACGTATAAACTAACGATTGCCTCTGTTTCCCATACATCTAAATATTTCTCACTAAACCATCTTTATCTTTGTTCTAAATGTCACGCGTATGTGTAAATAATACAACGCGTATACCGCGGCGTGACATGCCGCGTGATGTCACAATGCATTAGTAATGCAAAGAACCGGAGATACGAATCTTGTGAGTACGAATGCATTGTTTATATTAAACACGTTGGAATAAAATGTTTGTAGCGTAAGAAATAAAGTGAAACGCACGCACGGTGGGTGCAAGAATTAAGGTGTATTGTCAGTATTCCAAGTAATGTGTGGTTTGATTCTAGCAAGGACCACAAGTACCTTTCTGCTTCCAGGTATTAACAGGTACACGGGTTGCATTTCTTTAATTTCTTCTAAAAGGCAGCTGCCACACTTGTTTTAAAACTTCATACAAACGACACAAAGAACCCAAAACTCTGTACAACCATTTGCAGATTACACAATATTTGTCTCGTGTGCGATTCGAACCCACTGCACTTGGCGTAGAGGGAATGGCGAGATGACCAATTAAATACTACGCCATCCATTCACTCGAGCTTGAAAAGTTATTAAGCTTTTCAGCTAGATAAGTCTCAGGACTACTCAGGAGCCCTAAAGTAATCTATACTAATATTATAAAGCTGAAGAGTTTGTTTGTTTGGTTGAACGCGCTAATCTCAGGAACTGCTGGTTCGAATTGAAAAGTTATTTTAGTGTTGGATAGCTTATTTATCGAGGAAGGCTATAGGCTATATATTAGCGCCTGACATTAGCGCGTTCAACCAAACAAACAAACTTCAGCTTTACAATATTAGTATAGACAGGTATCTTTATTGGTGCATGTAGTTTTTGCTTGTAATTAGGTGTAACTTTTTGTTTAAAACCTCATGTACGGTCAAAGACAAAAGTCGAGTAGCATCATAAAGTAAGTAACCGTATACAGTTCCGAGCGAATACCTTTGTGTGTGTGATGTTTCAACACAAACAATGAAACATTATTCAATGTAAATGATAGTAGGTGAAGTTCGTCATGCGCATGTGTGCAAAGCGAGACAAAAACGAGTTCTTGTATATATAACTATGATTACTACTATTCCGTATATTGAACAACAGTGTCCGTATTTCAAATGTATGATTAAATGTTCCGATAACGGACCGGATAACGAGTCTTATCACTTTGAGACGGTAGTATAAATAAGAGTGGTTCAAATCCTGGAGTATACGTCCACTTTTTTTTTATTACTTTAAAGAAACTTTATTTTTGTCTGCTTATTACCCAAATTTAGTGTTTTATTAGGCATTAAACTATATTTAAAAATAAAATTATTATTTATCAAAATTAGTTAAAATTAGTAATTACTAAAATCACGTTATGTTTTTATTAAATTGATAAATAAATAATGGAAATGATAATTAAAATAAACAAAATTTTATTTAATTTATAACAACATTATTTTACTATAAAAAACAATGTCAAAATATGATTACCGAAAATGAACTTTAGGTTCAAATAAGTCTTGAAGTAAAATAACAAGACATCGATATTTCTAATATTAGAAAAAAAAAAGGATTATCACTTCTACAGGTGATCGAACCAACAAGCGTTATTTTTTAGAACGCACTATTACCAACATAGCTATAACATCACTTGCGTATCTACTTGAAATTAAGACTGCGCCGAGCGTAAGACAGATAATGACAGCTCGTGCGGCGCATATCCAAATCGGCGCGCGGCCGCCATAGTAAAATTGTATAGAGGATTTTAAATGCTTTTTTGATAAATATGTATCTTTATTGTCAACCAATAACTTAAATATTTAGGACCAACAAATTGTAATATAACTATTTATGTTTCGTTTAAGCTGTAAAATAGGATAGATTTCTACTGTTATAATCTAAAAATCACGTAACACGAGCTTACGTTTTTGCATTTTTCGTGCAAATATACGTAATTTTGTAAGCGAAAATATTAATTATTTTAAGTTTTTTACACGGAGTAATCGTAAACACATTAATTGTTATGGTAAATGTACATTTTATATTTGTATTAAACAAAAAGTGTTGATTTTATTCACTTAACTGTGACCGCCTGTTTTGGCACATTTCGCTCGGCGCAGTCTTAATACTCACAATCATAATTAGAACAGACGATAGAATAACTGAGACGGGTTTATGTGTATGTGTGCAATGATTTTATTGAAAGATATCGTAAGTACAACTTGTTTCTGTTGATTTATAAAATTGATACTCGACTTTTGCACCTGACCGTACTTGTATATTTGTGCATTTGTTAACAAATTTACTATAGCAATAATCGTGCCGAGTGATGGATGATGCCCAGCGTAGGCAGTACCCTCTATTCAACGATATAAGTGTCATGTTGGCGATGACGTAAAAACACTATGTTGCTATCTCAATACACATTTGTATCGCTTCTGTAGTTGTCACTGACAAACTGTTATTGATATACATATACATGTATGTATGTTACTGGTTTTAATTCATACAATCTGTCTCTATTAGAAAGCTAGTGTATTGCCCATTAATAAAGTAAGAGAGATATGCCAGAAATATAGAAAGTGGAAAATGCTGTATCCGCCTACACCTCTCGGATGCAGACGTACGTGTATATAAAACACTAGCTAACTTCATCTGCTTCAAATAAGAGAATATACCCCGTTTTTAAAAAATAAATATTATTCGCTTTCATTGGTCGCAGTGTGATGTTATATAGCCTATAGCCTTTCTTGATAAATGGAGGAATTGGAGGAAATAGAAGTACTTCTTCTTTTTCTTCTTTTCGTGTGGTTAGTGGCCAACCTTTTGTCAAGAGTTGTTCAAGCCGCCTGTAGGCCTCTGACATGGCTTAACGACTGCTGTCAATTTGACAAAAACCGGGACCGACATTTTACGTGACCTCCGAAGCACGGAGACGCTCAGATAAAATACCACTAAGCGGTCACCAGACTGACTGCACCCAATGTTGCTTAACCTCGCTAATCGTTTACCGATCAGTGAGTGCAACTGGCTATGAGCGCCTCAAGGAGTGCTTGTGAGCAAAGACGCAAGCAAAACCTATTAGTAAGTATGTACCTTTACGTCGACACCTAAGTTAAGTTGCCGTGAACTGAAACAATATTCGGAATATTAAAGCAACTAGCGTATAAGTACATGCATCAAACTTACCGAACATGGCTCTAAAGTTGTCGTAATCCGTGGGAAGTTTGCACACGAGATTACAACGGCTGGTTGTTCGACTTACGACTACGAGTTGTGGGAGGGGGAGCAGAACTAGCTGGTAGCCACGTACATGACTAATCCATATATTATAAGCTTCGAAGTTTTGCTGTGGTCAACTTTGGTTTTGGACGAATGTATTGTTTTGTCGTTTGGTACTGGCGATTGTTTCCTCGCTTAAGAGTACAGTTATAGTTATACAGCCACATACTGCCTTTGCTAAGCGGTAGTCAGGACTAGAGTTTGAATCCTGAATCTGGTCAGCAAAAAGTTATTTAATTTCCCGGTCAACAATTTTCATAGCAGCCTGGAGTTAGTAAAATTGCTTTGTTGCAGGAAATCATGTAAATCTGTTCATCATTTCAGCCTATTGCAGTCCACTGCTGGACATAAGCCTCCCCCAGGGTGCGCCACAAGGCCCGATCTCCCGTTTTCGCCATCCAGTCACCTCCAGCCACCTTTTTTCTAAATCTGTTAGCTCGTGCCTGATCTGTCTCCGGTCGAGTCAGATTGCCGTCACTCACAAAATCAAAATCTCAAAATCACTTTTTTCAAACAAATTCAATTCAATTTCAGCCTTCATGGTGCAGCGGTAGTAAATTCGATTGATGGCATAAGGATTCAATGTACGGGTCGGTTTAAAGTGCTATTGGATTTTTCTAGCTAGAAATTGTGTCCAATCTTAACTAATATTATAAGTGTAAATGTGAGCTTGTTTGTTACAGTTTCACGCCCTAACAGCCTCGACCGATCATAATAAAATTTCGCATACACGTTTTCGAGGCCCAGAAATGGTCATCTTTTGTTCAGAATAAAGTACTGTTTCTAAGATTACCTAACCTAACCTACATTTACGAGAGCAAAACCGCGGGCAAAATCTAATCTATACTAATATTATAAAGCTGAAGAGTTTGTTTGTTCGTTTGTTTGTTTGGTTGAACGCGCTAATATCAGGAATAACAGGTTCGATTTGAAAAAATATTTTAGTGTTGGATAGCCTATTTACTAAGGAAGGTTATAGGCTATTACATCACGCTACGACCCACGGGGGCGACGCAGTAATCATAAACGCGGGTGAAACCTCGGGCACATCTAGTAAATTATAAATGTATGTATCTTATGTGGGAGCCAGTCAGTGCAGACCGGCGACACTTCGACCCAGTGGGATCTTTTGTGTCGACACTCTCCCAATAACGACTGCTATAGATGGTCATGGCAGCCGGGACCGACGGCTTAACGTGCTCTCCGAGGCACGGAACACGCGATAATTGTCAATCAAAATTATAAATGTAAGTGTATATCACCTTTGCCTAACTCTTCGGGAATATAACCATAAGACCATATATTAAAAAATACCTATTTCCAGTACTTTTATGCTCCATCTGCGCTTAAAGGCGCGATTCCATTAGGCAACTCTTGCATGCAAGTATGATGTCACATTTGCGTACAAGTTGCTTACATTGGAAACATGTTTTCGAGAGTGTGCAAATTGCATGCAAGTTTCACTTGCATACGAGTGGAGATGTACAACAATTGAGTAGGCCATTATGGGTGGAAGACGTGCTACTCAATAAAAATGATTATTTCCTCGTGTGCCCACCTAACAGACACTATGTTTCGATAACTTGTACAGCGATAGATATCATGCGTACACGTCACTCGTTCGAAATTCGAAACATGCAGCTAACGTTTGCGCAATCAATTTGCAGGTCACTTAAACAAAAATATGTACAAGTTAAAACTACCCCATACAAGTTGTAACTTGTATGCAGGTTTGTACAAGTTGTGTGCAATTTGCAACTTGCATGCAAATAACTTGCCTAATGGAATCGCACCTTTAAGGTGTCATGATTTGAGCTCCACCAAAAATCGGACCACGGCTTCCACGATTGGCAGTTGTGGATGCGCTTACAACTGTCAATCCTGAAACAGGAGCTTTGATTTTCGATTCAGGTCAAATTGTTGACGGATTTTCATCTGAAAATTCTTAGCGCTGCATGCTAATAGATAGTAAAACTATCACTTCTAATACATCAATTTTGATTTTTATGTGATAAAATACAAAATTAACTTGTCAATTCTTGGAATGCTTAACATAATGAAAAACCTATTGTACTTGGTCGCCGGTGTGCCGCATTGACTCAATAGACTATATCGTTTTAAAAGGATAGACAGAAGTGTATCATACATTGCTACTGTGGCGCACTGGTAATAACGCATAAAGTCTCGTATTCAATAACCAAGTCGTGTCACCGAAACAGTTAGGGATTATATTATATGGACTTTGTTTATTTTGAAATAGCTTTTGCCCGTGGTTTGGCTCGCTTAAAAGCAGGTCAGGTGTTGTTAGTAACAGTGCTGTTTTTTAAATAAAATATAATCTATATTACATGGTAAAACTAAAGAAAAATGAAAGATTTTGTATTGTAAAAAATATAACTCTCGTCCTAAGAATAATTCCTGTGTCGCGGGGGACTTTACAAACAATCAAACAATGGACACAAAGAACACCCAGACTCGAAACAACGATTTGTGGATCACACAAAGTTTTGTCCAGTGTGAGGATCGAACCTACAACACACGGCGGTAATGGCGAGCCGACCACTTAAATCACTACGCCATATATGCAGTCAATTTTTAAAATTGGTTGTGTAGATTTAGAGATCGAAAAAACTCTTATACAATAGCTTTGTCCGTCTGTCCGTCCGTCCGTCTGTCTGTTATATTTATACAACTTTCAAATCAAGAACCGTAAGAGCTAGAGACTCCCGGTCAACGCCATTCGACTCAGCATAGTCGATATACCCCCGAAATGACTATAACCTTTGACCTCTGGCCTCAAGGTCACGTGGTATCACGTGACCTTTGCATATTACTTGAGCCATTTTTTCGAACACTAAGATTTAGGGCAATTCATTGTCGATTCTCACTTGTTTGAATTAAATCCTTAGTAGTATCAGAGTAGTAGAGCCTCGCTGATTTCAGCATGAATGGGCCGGCTCGACCGGGGAAGTACTACCCTCTCACAGAATGTCGACGTGAAATAGCAGTATTCTTACTGTTGTGTTTCGTTCGGTGAGTGAGAGTGCCGGAGGGCCAATCACCCTCTTACTCCCTTCCCGCCCCTTCTCCTTCCCACTTTCTTTTCTCTTTTTCCTTTCCTAAAGAGTCGGCAACGCGCAAGTGATGCCTCTGGTGTTGCAGGCGTCCTTAGGCTACGGTGACCATTTACCATCAGGTGGAGCATATGCCAGTTAGCCACATCACATTTTGCATAAAAAAAAAAATTTTCTCTTCATAATATTAGTATATATATATATATATATGTATATATAGATAATCTATTGGTTAGAAAGAATGACATTGATATGCATGAAGTCTCGGTCTCAATTCTCGGATAGAGGAGGGTTATTGGCATTATTGTTAAAAAAATACGGTGGCTGTGCCTGGTAGACAGCAAAAGATTAATTACGTCAGAACTAAAACTATTGACGAAATGTGGATGTAATACATCATTGAAAGAAAAAAGAAAGAAAGAAGAATTATTTATTTGAATCTCCATACATACATCATTTAAAAAAAACAATAATAAATACAATTTAACAGAAAACGGTACATGGAGATCAAATTAGGCAACTGCGTCAGCTATTGTTGCAGTATAGACTACAACGCTGGTATTCTCGCAGGCCTACTAACAATAATTTATTACAAACCATTGCATAAGGAAATAAATTATATATATATTAAACGTAAATAGTCTATAGTAATTAGCGTAATGTAATATAATTTATATAAAACACACTGCCTACCTCTTCGGAGATAAAATCGTGTAGCTATATATATATAATATTATATAAAATAATATCAGCCCTTTATTAAACTGTCCCACTGTTGGGCATGGGTCTCTTTTCAGTGTGAGAAGGGTTAGGCCATAGTCCACCACACTGACCTTGTGCGGGATGGTACATACATATCTTCGAGAACAATATATAGAACTCTCAGACATGCAGGTTTCGTCACGATGTTTTCCTTCATCGTTAAAGCGAACGATAATTAACCATTTAATATATATAATAATATTCTATTACATATACACAACACCATCTAGCCCAAACTAAGCAGAGCTTGTACTATGGGTACTAGACAATGGATAAACATACATATTATATACGTTTTTTTTGGAAATATACACATATTATACATAGAAACAACCAGATCAAGACAAACATACCTGTCTATGCACACTAATGTTTGACTTGTGTGGGACCCGCAACCTCAGGCGTGGCAGTCGGTTACACTAACCACTACGCCATCGAAGAAATGCGCATCTTAGGATCAAACTCGAGACATCTACGTAGCATTCCAACGGTCTCCCACCAGGCTATCAGTGCGATGAGATTATGTGTGGATATTTTAAAAGAAGTATTACAACGCAAAAGGAATGTGATGAAAGTGAATGAAACCAGAGAAGTTTGTCAGGATCGTAGCAAATGGAAATCCTTAGTCTCTGCCTACCCCTCTGGGAAACAGGCGTGTATGTATACAGTACAATTGTACGTTTCCTACATTTGTCTCTCTATAAAATATGTAGCGAGTAAATGGGTTGCCGCATTCGTTTATTTAATTTTGATACAAAAGTCCGGTGTGCGTGCCAAATGGGGTGAGTATGATGTGTGGTAACATTTTAAATGGTAGAATGGAGTTGTTTAGTAGAATGATATAACATCTTAGCTTGTTTAATATTTTGTATGGGTTTGTATACAAAGTGATGCAAAGGTTTTCTCATTAATTGCTTCCACATATATTACACTAGTTGACCCGCGCAACTTCGTCTGCTTAAGATAAGAGAATTTTCCCCGTTTTAGCAACATTTTTATTGCTGCACCGCTCCTATTTTAAATTTAAAAGGTTCAAGGGTCACAAGTGCGTTGCCAGCAACGCACTTGTGGCTCCTTTGGTGTTGTTATATAATAATGTCTATTACGGTTACGTGAATTTTATATATAAAAAACAAACTACTTTACGCGTAGTATAAAAATTATTACGGCGCCCTTAGATTGCATATATTCAGTCTAATACAATAATGTCATGTGTGTCCTCCAGACCGAATTTCGGTCACGGCGGCCAATCTTAACGGAGACTGGCCATCTGCGCAGGAGATATTATAGTGCACAAGTCTTTGCGCAAACACAAGTGCACTCTATATTCCCAAACCCTCATGATCCGATGGGACGGTAATGCGACACGACTGGAGAGAGATCAGGCGCAGGACCAACGGCTTTACGTGCTTTCTGAGGCACGGCGGTGACTAACACCGCTAACTTACTAACTTCGGACTCGTATTGAGATTACTTAACAGAAAAACCCAATACCTCTTTTGTTGGCCCGATCCAGGATTCGAACCCGAGACCTCATGCACAGTCGCATTTACTACCGCTGCGCCACGGAGGCAGACATACAACACTACTATACTAATTGGGTATACCTATATATTTACACTTATATAATTTATTTTATTGCTGCAATTCCCCTCCAACTTATACCATCTCACACAACTCAGTGTCTGAGTCCCCATTTTTATTACATCGGCTAGGATTGAATGGGCGATTGTCTCCCGATCTCGTAATGAGGCCTCTTTAAATGCAAACGGTGACGTCACTAATGAGTCCAGGGGCTCGTAATATCCCATTACACTCTTGTATAGTGACGTGGTTTTTGGTTGAACTGCAAAATTACTAACAAGAACTTCGCCAATGCCCCTACGCCGAGTGTTGTAGGCTGTATCCCACAAGGAAACAAAGAAACAATACTTTTTTTTTGTTTTTGTTGGCCTAGATTTAACCGCACCTTTTTTATTTGAATGTGTCGAATCTCCCTTGATACAAGAACTATTTCTAGTGGAGGCGTTATCTGTTAGTTTTAGTTACGGAAGCTTAAATATCTAACTTTTCCAATCCTTTTCACGAAGGCCAGTAACACACTTATGTTACCGCTAGTATTGAAAAAATCATCCGTTGCCTACAATTTTTATTTTGCTGCGGTAAATCTATTTTCCATTAAGAGGGTATATGCCTCTTTTGCCCGTGGTTTTGCTCGCGTAAATGTAAATTAGGTTAAGTTATAATAATAATAACAATAATAATAGTCTCTTCATTTTAAGTTGGTACAAATATGTGTGGATATAGTGACAAGAATAGAAAAGGGTATGTCAAGCTGGTTTAGGCATGTAGAAAGAATGGACGAGGAAAGACGGACTAAAAAAGTTTATAAGGCTAGTGTGAATGGAACAGTCGCAAGAGGAAGACCTAGGCGAACGTTTCTTGATCAGATCGGAGGCGTTCTGGACAAAGGCCAGGTTAAGAGCACCTTGAACCGACGGGCTTGTATGAGGAATGTGATGAAAGTGAATGAAGCCAGAGAAGTGTGTCAGGATCGTAGCAAATGGAAATCCGTAGTCTCTGCCTACCCCTCTAGGAAACAGGCGTGAATCTATATATGTATGTAAATATGAATTACAATAGGTCATAAACAAATGAAAAACGGCCATGAATTGCCGTAAATCTTAGAGATCGAAAAAATTGTATCACGTGACCTTGAGTTCAGAGGTCAAAGGTCATGGTAATTTCTGGGTATATTGACTATGTAGAGTCGAATGGCGTTGATCGCGAGTCTCTAGCTCTTACGATTCTTGAGTTGAAAGATGGTATCACATGACCTTAAGGTCAGAGGTCAAAGATCATAGTCATTTCGAAGGTGGTCTATGCTGAGTCGAATGGCGTTGACCGCGAGTCTCTAGCTCTTATGGTTCTTTATTGGAAGTTGTATAACAGACGGACGGACGAACAAAGCTGTTGTATAAGAGTTTTTTCGAACTCTAAAATACTTAAAAATAGGATACAATACATTGGACGCCTATACTAGGTTATACCTGTATCACAGGCGATATGTGCTATTATAGTTTAATAGAAGAGCATTCTTAACAATATTTAATAAATAATAGTTAGGTTAGTAACAATACTTTTGTCTTCATGAAAGGTACACGTTGTTAAGGGAACAAAAAGTACATATCCTTTTCTGTTTTCCTGATAACGTGTATGCAACGTGTTCGCATTTATAATATTAGTAAGGATAGTTAGGATGTGCTCTCATATCTTATACACTAGATACACAAGTATTACATTCTATTCCAATGGCTACACACAACCAAAACGGCCCAGAAAATTTTAATACTCATCTCGTACTTTTCTAGCCTAGAAATTAAGATGGATATTTTACGATTTTTTCCTAGATAACTATCTACAATTATATTCTCTTTTGACCGTAGACTGTCGACATTACCCATTAACTTACAAACTAAAATCCATCAAAGTACAAAAGTATTTCAGTATGAACCTAGTGACTTTCACTCGGGGTCGGAGCAGATACCAATCCTTTGATCCCTCAGTCGTATTGCGAGATTCTCGGCATTATTCTGCGATACAACATCCAGCGTAACTTGTTTTATTATAAATCGTTTGGTCAAACTTCGATTGGAATGTTAGAGAATGGTTTCAACTGGCTTAGTTTTGTATAATCTGAAAAGTAAGAACGAGTGATTATTTTTTAGACGACTTTGTTCAATCTGATGCTTTGATTGGTGATTGATAGATGAAAAAAGAAACTGATTAATTGTGGTTTCATAATATTAAAAAATATGAAATTCGCCAAAACAACGTGGGTATCAGTGTTTTTAGAGTTTGTAAAAACTCTTATAAAATAGCTTTGTCCGTCTGTCTGTTAAACAACTTTCAACTCAAGAACCGTAAGAGCTAGAGACTCGCGGTCAACGCCATTCGACTCAGCATAATTGATATACCCCCGAAATGACTATGACCTTTGACCTCTAAAATCAAGGTCACGTGCTATCACGTGACGTTTGCATTTTTTTTTAATTTTCTTTACTCTAAGACTTACGGCTATTTTTTGCCGTTTCTCACTTGTTTGCCAATGCTATAATCCTCATTTTGGTTTTATAGATAAGTTTAACACCATTTTTGCAAATTAAGCTATTATAAACGTAGAGCGTAGTAGGAGACCGTTAGACTGCTATACAGAAGTCCCGAGTTCGATCCCAAGACACGCATCTCTGACTTTTCGTAGCGAGCTTTAAACCTGCATGTCCGAGAATTCTCCATGATATTCTCGAAGATATCTAGAGTCTTTGAAATTAAACTGCTATATACGGATTTTATCGCGTTGTTTATTTGACACTTTATTACAAAATTTTGAAAATTGTTACACTACTACTACTATTAAACTTTACTAATTTTTAAGCTAATTAAATTATTATTAAACTATTTAGATTTCTCCTCTCCCCGTGACCATGGCTGCTGAAAAGCAACCGAAACGTCGGGGAAAGTGTAAAAATAAATGAAATCTAAATAGTTTAATAATAATTTAATTAGCTTAAAAATTAGTAAAGTTTAATAGTAGTAGTAGTGTAAAAATTTTCATAATTTTGTAATAAAGTGTCAAATAAACAACGCGATAAAATCCGTATATAGCAGTTTAATTTCAATGAATAATATTCGCGTAAATAGAAGACAATATTATGTATATCTAGAGTCTATCAACCCGCATTGGGCCAGCGTGGTGGTCAATGGCCTAACTAACCCTTCTTATACAGAGAAGAGGCCAGTGCCCAGCACTGGGATAGTTTAATACAAGGCTGATATTTAAGCGGATTTAATCACTGTTAATTTAATAACATTACTATTTAAATATTTTTGAAATGATTAATTATTTATATTTATGCTTTCCGCAACATGTCGGTCTCATTATCTTAAAGACAGAGAAAGTCAAATTCCAAGAAACCAAAACGTAAATATCTATAGTTCCTGCCTACCGCTTTGGGCAACAAATGTTACTACACTACTACTTTTTTAATGCGACTGCTGTGCATGAGGTCTCGGGTTTGAATCCCGGGTCGGGCCAAGAAAATATTATTGAGTTTTTCTGTTACGAAATCTCAATAGCTGCCCGGAGTTAGGAAGTTGGCGGTGTTAGACACCGCCGTGCCTCGAAAAGTACGTAAAGCTGCTGGTGCTGCGCATGATCTCTCTCCGGTTGTGTCAGAGTACCGTCACATCAGATCGTGAATGTTGCGCACTATAATATTTCCTGCGCAGATGGCCAGTCTCCGTTAAGACTGGCCGTCGTGACCGAAATTCGGTCTGGAGGACATTATTATTACTTTTTATATTCAATAGTATTTAATAAAATACCATTAAATGTGTATAGACGGCGTCATATTGAAAATTTTACTTATTTTCTTATTATAACATAATAGCAGCGATAGCTCAGTGAGGAGACCAACAGACCAATGCCGAGGCAATGCCGAGGGTCTCGGGTTCGAACCCACATCGCGCACCTCTGACTTTCGGAAATTATATGACTTTTCGAAATTATGTGCGTATTGATTGACAATTATCGCCTGCTCCGTGCCTCGGAGAGCACGCTAAGCCGTCGGTCCCGGCTGCCATAAACATCTATGGCAGTCGTTATTGGAAAAGTCAGTACCCTCTGTCTAGCCTTAGGGTATCGTTAGCTTTTGGGTTGCGGCGGTCAGGTGGCAGCCGCTCCGTGTAAAAACTGATATCCAGTCAAACCCGGTTAGACCAGAAAAGCCGACCCCAAGTGACTTGGGAATAATAAAGGCTAAGGTAGAAGACTTATTTTCTTATTACATTTGCGCACATGATTTCCAAGTGTTTCCCAATTTGTCTGCGGCAGCGTTAAAACGAAAATATTAACCTTGTATCCAGACCAATTTGCAATTACTAAAACCTTCACATTTATAGTATTAGTAGTATGAAAGATTAGTAACCATTTAATTATTTTTTAAATAACAGTTTTAACTTAGAGGAATTCGTTTGCTATGCTACGCAGAGCTTTCGGGTTCGATCCCAAGGCACACCCGTCTGTCTTTTCTAAGTATGTGCGTATTAAATCGTTAATTATCACTCGCTTTACCAGTGAAGGCAACTTGAATATGTGAGAGTTCTCCATAATGTTCTAGAAGATGTGTAAAATCTGGGCCTACCTACACTATTCGAACCTAATCCTATTCATATCAAGTAGAGGCCCGTGTTAAGCAGTGTCACTATTGATAAACAAGGTTAATAGATATTGATGCTTACATATGTATATGGCGCAAATTGCTAATAATAAGTTCAGTAAAACCACTTCTATATAGTTCAGATAGTAAACAAAATATCATATTCAAACAAATTAGAATTAAACAACTATATACGGATTTTATCGCGTTGTTTATTTGACACTTTATTACATAATTTTGAAAACTGTTACACTACTACTACTATTAAACTTTATAAATTATTAAGCTTATTAAATTATTATTAAAACTATTAAATAAACAACGCGATAAAATCCGTATATAGTTGTTTAATCTCAATGAATAATATTCGCGTAAACAGAAGACAATATTATGCAAACAAATTAGATTATAAATTATACTATATATTAAGAAAAGTGCTAAATAGTGTTCATCAGACCGAATTTCAGTGACAGCAACCGACCTCAATGTAGGCTACCTATTCATCTACGCAGGAAATATTACGCAAGTGCACTCTATATCCCCTTACTCTCATAATCCGATAGGATAGTAATCTGATGCGGCCACAATGAGATTAGGCACAGAACCAGCTTTACATCCTATCCAAAGCATGGGAATGCAACACTGCCAGCTTCCTAACATTGGAATACTACCAAAAATTTCTTGGCGAAAAATCCCGATAGCTTTTCAAACCCGAGCCAGTGTTCGAATCCTTCAACCTAAAGATTTTTACTTTTAGACTCACTATATCAAATACACAGGTAATCTATAAATGACTAGAATGCTAGATGTAATTGAAAAGAATTGTCAAGCCGCCAGCGGTCTGCTTTAACTCAAAAAGTAAATTGCCTAATATAACGACTTGCGACCACTATTAAACAGTAGATACGGGCTTATTAAATAGATAAACACAGTATTTTGTGCTAACAGGGGCAATTTAGCAACAGTTTCAAGCGGTATCGCAGTTTAATTTGCTGAAACAACTATTCCGGGGTCCACATTCTGTTTGCAGAATGTATAACTGCTCAACTCCTATTTACTGGGGACAAATGTTTCGTAGCTAAGTGACAAATGTTATTACAAGTTAAGATCCTAAGCATGCTACAATGGATAAATAGATTTTTTATGGGTGTCGAGAATTTACTTAAGAATATCTTTTAAACTTTCTCGTTGCATGATATAACTAATTGTTTTTTTTTTTATTTGGGCGAATGTTCGATGCTACAGAGAGGTTATGTCGGGCTCACCGGGGGAAAGACACCCCGCTAATACCGACTAAACCTACCACGGTGTTCCTCGACATAACCATAGACGACCGGGCCGCGCGAATCACTTTCACATGCAATCGCGACCCCGCCGAGGTTTCGGCCTGCCGTGTGAAACGGCAGGCCACTACATATGAAAGACTCTCTACTGTCCCCTTGTGGATGGACAAAAACACAACTCAGAGGCGCGCGTGGGAACACGCACGCCACCTCTCGGATCTGGTGCTGATCGGGTGGCTAGCAGGCCCACGCAGCCCACCACCCCCAGGTCAAACCTCAGGGTGGCTGGAGGTCATCTCGCGCCCTCCGGCTCCCGGTTCTGCGGTTGGAGAGAGGATTTACGCGCTCCTTCTCCCGCTCCGCCGCCTTCTTGATGGACATGACTTTCTTACAGAAGGAGGCGACGGCGTTCCACAACCTCTCGCTCCGTATTATTATACCATAGATTGAACCACGGCCGGGAGCGAGACGGCAACCATACCGACTGCCGCGAACAACTCACGGCGCTGCGATGCCCAGACGGGGCAATCCGCCAAAGTGTGCAGCGCCGTATCCACAACAACATCGCGGCAGTCGCCGCAGTGAATGATATACTTATCCTAACTAATATTATAGGTAAATGTGAATTTGAGTTTATGTGTTTGTTTGTTACGCTTTCATACCTTAACTTCTCGACTGACCATTATGAAATTTGCATACACATTGTCAGTGAAACAGAAATTATATAGTGTACCTTTTATCTAGAAAAAAGTTCTGTTACTAAACCCAACCTAGACCTTACGAAAGCGAAAAAAAAATACGAAAGCGAAGCCGCGTGAAAAACGAGAATATATATAATTCGTAACGAGTAGTTACACGATCATTTATAACGTTTGCCTTTTTATCCTTAACGTTTCGACCAGGTTACACCGGCTATGCTCACCAGCTGACTGGTTTGACGATGTCATGACTCCATTTGCGAGGCAGAAGAAACTGTATCCACCCTCACTTTGGTATATTTTTATTTGTTCATATATTGTCACATGGACAAATAAAAATATACGGAGAGAAAGAAAGAATTTGGAATAACTTAGTGACGATGAGAATAAGATTCGCTCAGTTCAAAGTAGGTACTCCTCTTACAGGTAACTGGATTAAGTAGTAACAGAATAACCGCGTTATGTTTGATGACCAAGAGCGCCGGCGGTTCTCATAACCTAATTCTGCCATTTTTTTTTTTTTTTTTGACCCAGGAAAATCCTTTATGGATACCCCCCTCCCCCGGGGGGGAAGGGTGGTTATGTGAGACTCTCCGCCCCTGAAGGGGGTCGGTATACACACTAAAAACCTGGGGTGAGCAGTCCCTCCGCCGACGGAGTGGGGCGGGATGGGGTCGCGTTAGCAATCACCATCCCGCCCCGGCGGTTGGCCCGGCTGATGGTGACCGGGCCTCAGCACCTGTGGAGGGAAGGCCTTGCTCACCAAGACCATCCCTCAGACGTGTGGGGCCGTGCAAGCCGGTAGAGAGTCCCCCGACTCTGTACCAGTGACCCCACTAAACCTAATTCTGCCATAGTTTATCCTTTATCAATCCAAACGATATAGTTTGCCCTGCAGTTAATCAGTAATCTATATAGAGCAGCGATAGCTCAGTGGAGAGACCAACAGACTGCAATGCAGAGGGTCTCGGGTTGGAACCCACGTCGCACACCTCTGACTTTCGGAAGTTATATGACTTTTCGAAATTATGTGCGTATTAATTGACAAATAACACCTGCTCCGTGCCTCGGAGAGCACGTTAAGCCGTCGGTCCCGGCTACCATGAACATCTATGGCAGTAGTTATTGGGAGACTGTCGACACAAAAGATCCCACTGGGTGGAAGTGTCGCCGGTCTGCACTGACTGGCCTCCACATAAGATAAGATAAGATAATGTATATTATATTAGTGTTAACTAGTCTATAGGAACTATGACTACACAAATAGTGCCAAGGCTTAAATTAACACCTGCGACTGTTAGTACGTCGAATGTTGTGGACTCGACACCTACACAGAATATTAAAAAAAATTGTTGTCCTTAATAGCTACTGCTGTTCTCGGCATAAATATTTACGGCTCACATCATTTTTTGTTCTTAGTTTGGATGTTTTTTTAATGTTATATCAATGTTTCTAAATCCTCCGTGACATAGGAAAGATACTAGTGGAAGCTTTGTCTTTGACAAATATATATAATTAATATAATAAGTTATGTATTATGTATGGTAGGATACAATAAATTGAGGGTTAGGAGAGAACTGGCACTAATTATTTATTTATTTAAAATTTTAAGAGTGAAGGTGCACAATGCAGTAATATTAGGGCAGTTGGCAGTTTGTGTGTGCCGGACAGGTACGTGTGGCGACGGCGATAGCCGAGGCTGCTAGCAGTTCCGCGCGGTCGAACCAACCTCATGAGTGAGGCACCTTTGACGCGCGCACTCCGCACGCTTAATCTCATAGCCTTGAACGTGGACATATTCTGTTGTGCTCTAAATGAATTCACAAGGATATCTTCTTTTAAAATTTGTTACAATAATTAGATAAAATTATATAGGAATATATTGTATAAGTTCTTTCTTTTTTTTTAATAGTGCTACAATATCGCTTTGGGTGAATCCTGTAAAGATATTTGTATGTCTGTAAATAAATAAATAAAAAAAAGAAAATAAAAATAAAATGTAATGGAAAACCAACTCAACCAACCTTATATAATAGCTTTTTAAATACGTTCGTGTGCTGTCTCTACATCCAGCAATCTTTAATTACGAACGCTCTATTTAAACTCGACTGAAGGCCGCACGTTTTCGTGACCTCCTTTCAGCATAGAGCCTCTTCGGAGTACGTTTACGTAAGTTGTTTACAAAAATATTAATAAATATAACTAATATATTACTAAAAACAAAAGGAGATTATAAATTTGCCGATATTTATCCTTTTAAGGATTATATTACTAGTGACCTGCCCCGGCTTCGGACGGGAAGTACAAAACCTTAACAGATTATACATCTTAACCTTCTTCATAAATTACTCTGTCTATTGGTGAAAACTGCATGAAAATCCGTTCAGTAATTAGTAATATTTAATTTAAAAATAATAACTGTTACTAACATAAACTCACCTAACCTACATTTAGGTGAGTAAAGCTGCGGGCAAAAACTACCTTACGTAAATAAATATTAACAAAGGAAAATTCACAGTTTGCGTGTATCCGCCAAATTAATTGTGAGCTCGAACGATCCGCCATCAGTCAGTTTTGATGAAATTGTGGTTCAATTCTTAAAATTAACTGTCAAACTATTTTGAAGTTTTATAGTTTATATTTTAACCTGTCTAAGGGTAAAGCGACCCGTTCTGGTTTGATTTATGATGTGTTATACCGTTTTCCAATATGTTTTTGTGGAGTCATATTAATTTTATACGTACACGTTTATCATGCCAGTATATCGCTATGGGTTAGACAGATTTGATTTAGATATAGCATTTGTCAGCAGCGTTTAGTTTCCACATAGGGTTATGTACCATTTAATATCACAGTGTATCACATGATTATGGTCTAAACTACTAGACTGAAGACAATGTGTTATTGCTGTGAATTGCCTGACCTAAAGAAAACAATGACCTATAACCCAATACAGAAATTAAATTAAGTATTTCACCTGCAAACAACACAATTTTGGCATTTTGTTTCAACGGGGAAGTCAAAATTCAACACAGTTAAAGACTCTATTTTAGTACATTTTATACAATAATCTATACAAATACTCGTATTATAAAGCTGAAGTTTGTTTGGTTGAACGCGCTAATCTCAGGAACTACTAGTTCGTATTGCAAATTTATTTTAGTGTTGGATAGCCCATTTATCGAGGAAGGCTTTAGACTATATAACATCAAGCTACAACCAATAGGAGCGCAGCTTTTTCTCCCTTAGCCTTTATTATTCCCAAGTCACTTGGGGTCGGCTTTTCTAGTCTAACCGGATTTGACTGGATATCAGTTTTTACACGGAGCGGCTGCCACCTGACCTCCGCAACCCGAAGGCTAACGATACCCTAAGGCTAGACCAGTGTCAGGATATTAGAGGGTACTGACTTTCCTAATAATGACTGCTATAGATGTTCATGGCAGCCGGGACCAACGGCTTAACGTGCTCTCCGAGGCACGGAGCAGGCGATAATTGTCAATCAATACGCACATAATTTTGAAAAGTCATATAACTTCCGAAAGTCAGAGGTGCGCGGCGTGGGTTCGAACCCAAGACCCTCTGCATTGCAGTCTGTTGGTCTCCCCACGGAGCTATCGCTGCTTATTATGTAATTATTATATTAAGTATTCATAAATTCCCACATTCGTGATCAATAATAAGCATAATTATATAATAAATTTCGGTACAGTAAGTTAACATGGCGTTCGAGGCACGCTATAATACTGCACCACTTATTTTGCAGGGAATTTGCCAAACTAATAATAATTATGTTGCTCAATACTGAAATCTTGAATGTGTTCCAACAAAGCACGTATGAGAACTTATATTACGGTACTTTTAGACGTCAGAATAGCAGCGATAGCTCAGTGAGGAGACTAACAGACTGTAATGCAGAGGGTCTCGGGTTCGAACCCACGTCGTGCACCTCTGACTTTCGCAAGTTATATGACTTTTCTAAATTATGTGCGTATTGATTGACAATTATCGCCTGCTCCGTGTCTCGGTGAGCTCGTTAAGCCGTCGGTCTCGGCTGCAATGAACATCTATGGCAGTCGTTATTGGGAAAGTCAGTACCCTCTAATATCCTGACACTGGTCTAGCCTTAGGGTATCATTAGCCTTCGGGTTGCGGAGATCAGGTGGCAGTCACTCCGTGTAAAAACTGATATCCAGTCAAATCCAGTTAGACTACAAAAGCCGACCCCAAGTGACTTGGGAATAATAAAGGCTCAGGAAGAAGACTTTTAGACGTCAGAATTGAGAAAGAAGTCCAGTGAAATCCCGACATCAAAAAGACTATCAATTCGATACGTATGTACTTATTTGATATTATTGGCAATGCTATAATGTTGTCATGCGTTTTTTTAAATTATAAATTCAAACATAATAATCTCTTACGACTTCCAAAGAAATTTTGGCACGCATTTCTATGAAACTTATGAACATACTAAATTATACAAGACTAAGAGTGTCTTAATGTTCCAACTACCATCTTAGTCTCCCCCTGACCATGGCTGCTGAAAAACAACCGAAACGTCGGCGAAAGTGTAAAATGATATTAAATCTAAATAGTTTAAATAATAATTAAATTAGCTTAAAAATTTGTAAAGTTTAATAGTAGTAGAAGTGTAACAGTTTTGAAAATTATGTAATAAAGTGTCAAATAAACAACTCGATAAAATCCGTATATATTAGATTAATTTCAATGAATAATATTCGCGTAAACAGAAGACAATATTATGTAAATTGTTAACCCTTAATTTCCTTTATATCTAAGTTTAGTTAACAAAGATAAACTTAATTATAAGTTTATTTCTTTCTGGAGATAGATATATTAAACTTTCTTAAATAACTTTTTAATAATTTGTTTTTTGTTGTTGGGTATGAATTTATAAATAGTAAGGTTATTGTTGCAACGCTAACACGTGGTGAAAATGAAACAGTGGAGTGTATAAACTTGTTATTTATATTTCTACAAGATAATCGATGCCGGGAATAGAATAACTATTGTGAGATAAAGGCGCGGGTACGGGTGTCCGCTGTAGGATCGGACCGCTGACTAGAGGTCGGTGGCCGGCGCGCGCGCCACCAGCTGGCTCAGCAGCGCTCTGGCCGCCGCCGCGCTGGTGTTGACGATTGTCAACAGTTATTAAGAAACATTTTATGTCCATACAATATTTAACATTACATTTTAAAGATTTAGATCGCTGATGTACCCTATCATACATTAATCACATAAAAATGGGTGGACATACCAAAGAGTGACCTCACTCACACATTTACTTAATAGAGAACGACAGTGTACAATTTTTGATATAAGTGAGCGCAATACTACATATATTATTTATAATTTAGAGGTCTCCAGTTTAATATTCATGTACTAAGGTGCCTTCCACCAGGTCCAGTCCGTACTGCTAAGAATTTCCTGTCCGTAACATCCAAAAACAACTTTTTTTTTACTTTGTAGAACGCAATGACTCATACGCCTCCGCGGGGACGGGCGGAGGGATTATGTCGGACTTACCGGGGTTACAGAAAGATGGTAATGATGACAATAATGGACCTCCCGGCAATACCTACTAAACCTACCACGGTGTTCCTCGACAAAACCGCAATCGGCGGGGCCGCGTGAAACACTTTTATATGCAGTCGTGACCCCGCCAAGGTTTCGCCCCGCCGTATGAAACGGCAGGCCACTACACGAAAAGACCTTCACTTTGGTCACTCCTTATTTTAACCCTACAGTCCCCTTGAAGAGGTACGGACACACGACACAGAGGCTGTGGCTGGAGGTCGTCTCGCACCCTCCGGCGCCTGGTTCTGTGGTTGAGGAGAGGGTTCAAGCGCTCCCTCTCCCGCTCTGCCGCATACAATAACACTTCGGTCAGCCCAGGAATCGAAACCGAAACCACGAGCACAGCAATTACATTCACTGCCACAGCGCCACTGAAACATCTACGGGTTGGGAGACTTCTGCGTTCACCCACAGTCCGCCTAAAGTTGTCAAGGCCATCTGAGCCAACAACTAACACACACACAAAAAGGGCACCGAAACATCATTGACATAAATAAAATATCATTTTAGCACTCACTAACTAATGTTAAAGGCTTATCCAATACACTTCAGATTGTTAACACAGTGCCTATTGAAATACTCAGTTTGTTAGTAATACCATTAATACGTTCAATAATCCACTCGAATCTAGAGAATGGTGCTCACTGCCATGTAAAATCAATATCTATTGAGTTTGCTACCATGTTTCTGTGTAAATATTATCTGAAGAGGCTTCTTGGCGGACATTGTTTTAATGCAATGTGTGGCTGTAAAGTGCTAGCCGGTGATAATAGCCATATTATAGAGTACATGTCAATATTTGGCATATGTTTATCCAAAGAATTTGAAGTGGTGGTAGCCCAATGGATAAGGTATTGGACTTGCGATCGAGAGGTCGCGGGTTCGAATTCCACCTATTGCACTACTGACGTGAACCCACTCCTAAAAGAAGCATTCTTATTTAACTGGAGGGGTTAACATGAATACTAGTAATTTAATAATAATAAAAATAATAATAATAATATTCTACCACATACACACAACGCCATCTAGCCCAAACTAAGCAGACCTTGTACTATGGGTTCTAGACAATGGATAAACATACATATTATATACTTTTTTTGTAAGTACATACATATAAACACCCAGGCCAAGACAAACATCCATGTTGATGCACACAAATGTTTGACTTATGCGGGAATCGAACCCGCGACCTCGGGCGTGGCAGTCGGTTACACTAACCACTACGCCATCGAGGCCGACAATTTGAAACCTAAATTGCTAGTTATCTTAAACAAAAATTTTATTTGGGATGGCAACGCATTCATTTGTTAAAAGACGCAAGTTAGTAGAAATAATTTCAGTGTCACGGGGAATTTTACAAACAATTCAAACTATAGACACAAATAATCAGACCCAGAACATTAATATGAGAAGTCTCCCCGTGACCATGGCTGCTGAAAAGCAACCGAAACGTCGGGGAAAGCGTAAAATTAAATTAAATCTAAATAGTTTTAATAGTTTTAATAATAATTTAATTAGCTTAAAAATTAGTAAAGTTTAATAGTAGTAGTAGTGTAACAGTTTTCAAAATTATGTAATAAAGTGTCAAATAAACAACGCAATAAAATCCGTATATAGTAGTTTAATTTCAATTAGAATCACATAATTATTTGTAACTGCCTCCGTGGCGCAGCGGTAATGAATGCGACTGCTGTGCATGAGGTCTCGGGTTTGAATCCCGGGTCGGGCCAACAAAACGTTATTGGGTTTTTCTGTTAAGAAATCTAAATAGCAGCCCGGAGTTAGGAAGTTGGCGGTGTTAGACACCCCCGTGCCTCGGAAAGCACGTAAAGCCGTTGGTCTTACACCTGATCTCTCTCCGGTCGTGTCGGATTATCCGTCCCATCGGATCATGAGAGTTAGGGAACAAGTGTGTGTTTGCGCACACGCTTGTGCACTATAATATCTCCTGCGCAGATGGCCAGCCTCCGTTAAGATTGGCCGCCATGACAGAAATTTGGTCTGGAGGACATTATTATGTTCTACATTTTACAAATATCAAAAATAGCGTATGTGAGGAATGTGATGAAAGTGAATGAAGGCAGAGACGAGTGCCAGAATCGGAGCAAATGGAAATCTGTAGTCTCTGCCTACCCCTCTAGGACACAGGCGTGAATCTATGTATGTAAAACATTATAATAAAATTATTGGGAAGAGAGGAACCGCCACGTACCCTTGGATTGCCCCTATTGCAACATAAAAAGGTTGACAATACTGAATTCTTTTGGATAGAGACAGCTACGTCGTGGGACCCAGGCGTACTCCAACTTGCAGTATTCCGCTTCGAGCACAAAATGTGCATCGATACGTGTTTCGCCTCAACGCGAGGCATCCTTAGGACCGTTTGGCAACGAATGAGCAACTTTCCGCCAAATAACCCTACATATATTAAAAACATTACCAAATAAAATATCCCTAAACAAGAGCGCAATCAGTGCATCGGAACAGTTTAGCGGGAGATAGCGGTATGTAGGTCACACAGGCAACGGGTTCAGGCCCGGCTAATGCAGCTCAATCCCTGAGGCTTTGCACCGCACCACCATTGTGTGGGACCGCGATATGCAATACTGTAACAGGAAAGTGTTACGTTTTATTTGTGCACTTTAAAATAGGTTTAGAATTTCGCGTTCGGATTTTACGAATGCAATTATTGTTTGGGATTTTTACTTGTATTTAAATGTAATATTGGTAGAATTTAATCATAGTGGGCGGATTTTGTTGTGATTGAAATAGAATAATCGTTTATTTGCTTTGAATATAGGTACATTCGAAATTAGGTGGGAACAGTTTTTATTTGAACAGCTACATAATACCTTAGATTTAAGCACGCACAAATGTGAGTTTTAATTAAAAATTGTACTTATGTTTTGCTAGCAATGGAAAACCAAGCTTCGGCACGAATGGGCTGGCTCGACCGGAGTGATACCACGGCCTCACAGAAAACCGGCGTGAAATAGCGCGTGCGTTGTGTTTCGTCGAATGAGTGAGGGTACCGGAGGCCCACCTGCCCTCCCCTCCTGGTGGGCAAGTTTAAAAGGCTGGCACCGCATTTGTGACTCCCCTGGAGTTGCGGGTGTCCATGGGCGACGGTAATCGCTTACCATCAAGCGATCCGTCTGCTCGTTTGCCTCCTATAGGTACCATAACAAAAAATCCTAACTAATATTATAAATGCGTATGTAGGTTTGTTTAATTGTTTGTGTCTTGTTCACGCCTTAACTACTTGACCCATCATCATGAAATTTCACATACCTACACGATGTCTGGGGAACAGAAAAGGGAAGAAAAGGGTAACTTACATCCAGAAAAAAGTACTCTTACTAACCCAGCCTAAACTAAACTACATTTACGCAAGTGAAGCCGAGGGCAAATTCTTGTGCCTAATAATTATCATATACCACCAAGTTGATCATCTATCATTAGACTACACTACACTGCTTGATGGTATGTGGTTACTATTGCCTATAGATGCTTGGCATGATGCTATAAGTAAATATTATTCCTAATAATATTCATAACTGTTACTTCGTGACCTAAAGTAATATTTCTCTTTTAAGGACTCACGCACTAGAAATCATTCCTATGTCACAGGGAACTTTACAAACATTCAAACGATAAACACAAAACACAACCAGACTGAAAAAAAATATTGGTTCAACAATTTCGAACCCACAACAATCGGTGCACCAGCTGTGGCGAGGCACCCATTTATACCACTACGCCATTTGCGCAGTCAAATACCCAAATGAATAAATAATTTTGTACTTTGTCTAAACAGAGCGTCCGTTCTTAGAGCATATTTTCAATTGAAATCCCAATGTACTTCATAAATAAACTTTCCACTATGACTATACTAAACAATTATGAACCAAAACACTATCACACACATACTTGGATAGCATTCCACACCTCATGGCACCACATCATACTTCATCATACCACATCACATCGCACCGTACCACACCACACTTCACCACACTCACAACACGTCACACCACATCATATCACATCACATCACACCACATAACACCAAAACACCCACATCACAACTCATTACACCATACCACACCACTCCACATCTCACCCCTTGACACTAACTTTCACTAACTATACTACACAAATTACATAACATATTTCTTTGTTTTGCCATCTCATTTTATTCTATTGTTGAATTGTAATTGAACGAAAGAGACTAGATTCCACAACCCTAGTGTGGGGTTTAGAGCCTCAATCCATGTATCTAGCAAAATGAAATTTATTTCTAAACAGATTCAAACAGCAATCGACGCACTTGAAAAACAAATCAAACTTCAAAATATGAAATGAAACCGCGGATTTAATTACGGATTTAAGCTCGCCGCCAACTAATAACAACCGGATTAGTTCCGTCCGGACTTCAGACGAAACTGTTTAACTCCGGTACCCATTAATTCTGCATTTGTAATCCACCGTGATATTACGTATAACTTAGTTCTTTAATTAAAACGCTTACGTGTCTCAGTAATCTAGGTGCTTCCGAATACCCTGGATTAGTTTACTAAAATAGTTTGTTTGACCATTATTTTTGTTTGCCGCCACTTATGAAACTTTTCACACAATAAGAATTATACTTTCTCTTTGTAATCCTACTGTCTTAATAATTAATTTATGCGGTGTATATCTTTAAAGACTAAACAGCGATTGCTTGTGATAGAATATTATTATTATTATTATTATTATAGTAGCAGCGATAGCTCAGTGGGGAGACCAACAGACTGCAATGCAGAGGGTCTCGGATTCGAACCCATGTCGCGCACCTCCGACTTTCAGAATGTATATGACTTTTCGAAATTATGTGCGTATTGATTGACAATTATCGGCTGCTTCGTGCCTCGGAGAGCACGTTAAGCCGTCGGTCCCGGCTGCCATGAACATCTATGGCAGTCGTTATTGGGAAAGTCAGTACCCTCTAATATCCTTACACTGGTCTAGCCTTAGGGTATCGTTAGCCTTTGGGTTGCGGAGGTCAGGTGGCAGCCGCTCCGTGTAAAAACTGATATCCAGTCAAATTCGGTTAGACTGGAAAAGCCGACTCCAAGTGACTTGGGAATAATAAAGGCTAAGGGAGAAGATATCTTTAAAGACTGTTAGCATAGCATTAATGCGACTAAGCCTGAGACCTCTCGTCCGGTCACTGGGTCAGGCAAAGTACGGTATTGGGTTTTTCTGTCAAGAAATTCTCTGTAGAAGGTAATAGGCCATATTGCGCAGAACCTTAAAAATATAGTACAAGTGTACACTACACACACACCTACACATGTTTATGTATAATAAAAAAAAGGAATCTGTCTAATAAATGTCTTCGAGAGTTTTGCTTGTTAAGATCAGCAAAATTAAAGAAACACCTGCATCCATTAAAAATAAACTAAATATTGCATGCTGCATTACAACATGAAACTATCCAATAATGTGTTATGACCTGTGGCATACACCGCCGCATGTGTGGGCTTATTACATAGCACAATAACGTTACCCCTTAGACAATCTGTAGTGTATATGCAACATAGCGATACACACGTGTGCTACATGCAACCAATATATGTATTTCCAGATACTAAACATATCACATAGTACATAGATTCACGCCTGTTTCCCAGAGGGGTAGGCAGAGACTACGGATTTCCATTTGCTACGATCCTGACACACTTCTCTGGCTTCATTCACTTTCATCACATTCCTCATACACGCCCGTCGGTTCAAGGTGCTCTTAACCTGGCCTTTGTCCAGAACGCCTCCGATCTGATCAAGAAACGTTCGCCTAGGTCTTCCTCTTGCGACTGTTCCATTCACACTAGCCTTATAAACTTTCTTAGTCAGTCTTTCCTCGTCCATTCTTTCTACATGCCCAAACCAGCTTAACATACCCTTTTCTATTCTTGTCACTATATCAACTTTCATGCCGCATCTCTCTCTAATCACACTATTCCTTATTCTATCTTTCAGAGTCACACCACATATATTTCTCAGCGCTCTCATTTCTACAGCATTTATTCTGCTCTCATGCTTCTTTTGCCATACCCAACTTTCACTTCCATACATAAGTGTGGGCACTAATAGTCCTCTATGAACAGCCAAACGTGCCTTTTCGGAAACATTTCGACTGTTCATAAAAGCGTGTAGAGCTCCATTCACTTTGTTTCCCGCAATCGTTCTCCTTTCAATATCTCCCTCATGTTTACCATCCCTTGTAAACAAAGTACCCAAATATACAAACATATCACAGTGATTTAAAATGTCATATATTCATCACTTCAAGACTGAAGACTTAACAAACTTGACAAGCGCAAAAGAAAATTCAATTCTACATTCATAGTGTTTATTTTCTTAAATAACACAAGTGAGAAACGGCAATAAATTGCCGTAAATATTAGAGCTCCAAAATATTTTATCTCATGACCCGAGGTCAAAAGTCGAAGGTCATAGTCATTTCAGGGGTATGTATGTATCTTATGTGGAGGCCAGTCAGTGCAGACCGGCGACACTTCGACCCATTGGGATCTTTTGTGTCGATACTCTCCCAATAACGACTGCCATAGATGTTCATGGCAGCCGGGACCGACGGCTTAACGTGCTCTCCGAGGCACGGAGCAGGCGATAATTGTCAATCAATACGCACATAATTTCGAAAAGTCATATAACTTCCGAAAGTCAGAGGTGCGCGACGTGGGTTCGAACCCGAGACCCTCTGTATTGCAGTCTGTTGGTCTCCCCACTGAGCTATCTCTTTTCAGGGGTATATCGACTATGCTGAGTCGAATGGCGTTGACCTCTTGACGACGTTGAGTCTCTAGCTCTTACGGTTCTTGAGTTGAAAGTTGTATAACAGACAGACGGACAAAGCTGTTGTATGAGTTTTTTGAACTCTAATAGTAAGATAGTAAAGGTATAAGCAATTAAGTATGGATAGTTATATACAAAAAAGATCTCATTAAAAATAATTGTATTTTTTTTTTCTACACATACACACAACACCATCTAACCCAAACTAAGCAGAGCTTGTACAATGTGTGCTAGACAATGGATAAACATACATAATATATTCTTTTAATTTTTTGTAAATACATACCTACATATTATACATAGAAACACCCAGACCAAAACAAACATCCATATTCATGCGCACAAATGTTAGACTTGTGCGGGAATCGAACCCGCGACCTCAGGCGTGGCAGTCGGTATCACTAACCACTACGACATTAAGGTCGCCAAATTTTTTGTAATTTATATTGTGTATGTTAATGTAAATATATCTAGCTTTAACAATTTAAAAAGCTTAAATAGTAGTAAATTTGACAATAGTTAAGTTATATAATATTGTCTTCTGTTTACTGTCTGCGTAAATAGAAACACCAATGATTAAATTATGTTCGGGTACTTTGAAATAACGACACTGGAACATTGAGACAACTACCATCTTAGTCTCCCCGTGACCATGACTGCTGAAAAGCAACCGAAACGTCGGGGAAAGTGTAAACTTAAATCCTTCTTTCTCTCTTAGCCTTTATTATTCCCAAGTCACTTGGGGTCGGTTTTTCTGGTCTAACCGGATTTGACTGGATATCAGTTTTTACACGGAGCGGCTGCCACCTGACCTCCGCAACCCGAAGGCTAACGATACCCTAAGGCTAGACCAGTGTCAGGATATTAGAGGGTACTGACTTTCTCAATAACGACTGCCATAGATGTTCATGGTAGCTGGGACCAACGGCTTAACATGCTCTCCGAGGCACGGAGCAGGCGATAATTGTCAATCAATACGCACATAATTTTGAAAAGTCATATAACTTCCGAAAGTCACAGGTGCGCGACGTGGGTTCGAACCTGAGACCCTCTGCATTTCAGTCTGTTGGTCTCCCCACTGAGCTATCGCTGCTACTATAATAATAATAATAATAATAATATTCTATCACATACACACTACACCATCTAGCCCAAACTAAGCAGAGCTTGTACTATGGGTACTAGACAATGGATAAACATACATATATACTTTTTTTTTTTAAATACATACATATTATACATAGAAACACCCAGACCAAGACAAACACCCATGTTCATGCACACAAATGTTTGACTTGTGCGGGAATCGAACCCGCGACCTCAGGCGTGGCAGTCAGTTACACTAACCACTACGCCATCGAGTCGTCTATTACTAAAAGTGTAAACTTAAATATAAATAGTATTAATAGTTTTAATAAATTAATTAGCTTAAAAATTAGTAAAGTTCAATAGTATCTAGTAGTAGTGTGACAATTTAAAATAAAAAAATTGTCATGTGTAAAATAAATAACGCGATAAAATCCGTATATAGTAGTTTAATTTCAATAGTAAAGTTATAGTTTTAAAACTATGTAATAAAAGTGTTTTAAAATAAACTACGCAATAAAATCTGTATAAAATAGTTTAATTTCAATGTATAATATTCGCGTAAACGTAAGACAGTATTAAGTAACTTAAATTAAAAACGCACGTATGTATTTCAGAATAACTCAACAAAATAAAATTTAGCTTGTCTGTGAATTGAATCATTTCCAACAAAATTGGCTATACATTACGCTGTTGCACGTAAATCTTACAACCCTGTCAAAGACAAATCGCAATGTATATTAAACACAGCGATATAGTACTTCATGCTTTGACAGATTGCATTAGATTAACGGTTGAATGAGCTTGCCATCTATATCATTCCAAATATAGCTTGCAATGTATTAGAACAAAGGGATATATTGTGTCCATATTTAATACGTATTTGCTTTCTCAATAAGCATGAGTGACGTAAGCTTTACTTATGTACAAATGTTTGGCTTGTTAATAATGATTATTAATACTCATTTTAATAATGTAGTTATGATAATAATTATGTAGTAATATAAAATTTAAAAAACTAAGTAAGAGGTACTTGAAGAAGTTTATATACCGAAAATATTGGTGTAAAAAATAGGTAGTTGTTCCGAGTATGGAGGACCTTTATATTCGTTGTTTAAATGTTACTTTGTGAAGTCCACTGCGTTTAAAGAAGAATTTAAAGTGCGGTCGGTAATTAGGTTTTACCATCAAGAAATTGTCAGTTGCAGCACGGACTCTGCAACTTTGCCCTGTAGATGGCATGTGGTATCTTATCTTATACTGGAACCAGTCAGTGCAGACTGGAGACACTTTGACCCAGTGGGATTTTTAGTTTTTCCTTTCGCAGCGTAGAGGGAGGAGCCTGATGTCTTCAGGGTTTGGATATGCCAATCCCATCAGACCCATCCTCAATCCAGCCAACGAGTCACATTCACACAGTAGGTGCGATAGGGACTCGTCCCGTTCACCACAGGCTCTGTGGCATGTGATATAGTTCTGAGCCTTGTTACGAAGGACCGAATATCATATTTGCCCGACGTACGTTCAATTCATCTTTACCTACCCCTTCCTATAACCCATAGGCATGAGACTATGTATGCATGTAAGAAAAACAGTATTAAACATTTTCCGAAGACGTTTATAAGAGCGTTTATTGGCAATAATTGAATATTGAAAAGGGAAACCAGCTCAAGAAGCGGAGCTTGTATTAAAATTGAACATATTATTGCAAATTTTGCTACACAACAGGCGATTTAATCTCGAGATTTCAACGTAGAAAATAAATAGAAAAATTTTCTCTGCACATTGATACAACGGTATCCCAAACAAACTACATCACTCAACACCGTTCGAACGCCATTTACAGATCGGATCATACCTGATGAAGCGGCATATAGATTACATTATGTTCTATTGCCAATTCCTAGAGCATCTTGTCATTCACAAATACTTACATGTTTTAAGGCTGATTATTCGTTGTATCAAATGAAGAAGAGCCTTGCTGATTTCAGCATGAATGAGCCCGCGCCTTACACCCTCTCACAGAATATCGACGGGAAATAGCAGTATTCCCACTGTTGTGTTTCGTTCGGTGAGTGAGAGTACCGGAGGCCCAATCACCCTCTTTCCCCCTTCCCGCTCCTTCTCCTTCCCATTTCCTTTCCTGAAGGGTCAGCAACGCGCAAGTGATGCCTCTGGTGTTGCATATGTCCATAGGCTACGGTGACCACTTACCATGAGGTGGGCTGTATGCTTGTTTGCCACCATAGTAGTATAAAAGAAATGTTTAAATATTTTCAAAGTTACAATTCAACATTATGTTGAGTAGCCCCAACACCGAAGTATTTTGAGTATTTGCCCGCTATTTCAAACGCGGTAATTAAATAGCGTGGTTCATACTAGGTACAAAAGGCAATTAGGTAAAAATGTAGGCTTTAAATTGACAAATACGTCATGCCTCTGCCACTCGTCCAACGATAATAGGCTTAAAATTAAGATCAATGACCAGTTCGACTGTCAAAGCATCTATGCTCTTACTGAATGTCTCGTTTTGTATCACACGCAGTGCTAAATTATATTCAAGATTAACTAAAATATTCTAGTTAATATTGAATATAATTTAGCACCTGCATGTGATGCCAAACAAAAAACTATACGGCACTACGCTTTATCAGTTGTGAGCTTACCCTCATCATATATGCTTTTCGAGTGCATTGACCTGTCTAGTACTAGCTTGACTATTCTAGAACAATATTCGTACTCTATTATAGCCGAGTTTGCATCTTGACAAGATATTGGAGTCAGGTTGTTCGCCTTGGGATTTGAGACGGAATTAGATACACCTACAGTGCCAATATATTGTACGTCTGAACCTATTTATAAGCTAGTTAGCTACGTTGATGTTTGAGGAATAATATAATATAATATAATAATATAATATTCTACCACATACACACAGCACCATCTAGCCCAAACTAAGCAGAGCTTGTACTATGGGTTCTAGACAATGGATAAACATATATATATATTACTATGCAAAATATGGTTTTAGTACATACATATACAACGTGTAACATAATAAACGCACATCCTGAAAGTAGTTTGTTCAAAGTCGGCTACTAAATCGATACCAGCAATTTTTTATATAGGTAAGTTTTTATCCCTAAAATAATTAAAACGAATTAAATTATAGTCACCATATTAAACAGCTGAAATAAACGAAAAAGAACATAATTCAAAGCAATAAGGTTTTTGATGCAATAAAGGCAATAATTTTAGATTGATTGTAATATACCCAAACTATCCGCACACAATAAGGAGAAATAATTCGTTAAATTAAAATATTTAAGTACATAAAAGTAACATTTTAATGATTATATTCTTTATTTCTATCTTTGCAATACATTTTTCATTTTTAAATATATATATAAATAAAAAAATACATTTAAAAATATAAAATGTATGGTACCCCACCGGCATCGGGAACAGGGTCCAAGCTGTCGGTGGTTAGGATTCCAGAGACAGGAACATCCTCACAATGCGTGCTGTATCTAATAACACTGCCTTCTGCTTCTTCTGCTTTCTGCTTAGTTTGGGCTAGATGGTGTTGTGTGTATGTGGTAGAATAAAAAAACATCAAAAAAAAAAATACCTTTCTAACCGTATATTATACAGTTACTGGGATTTTGTCAATAGCCCTAATATTCGTGCGATTCCAAAAATCGTATTCATTGCAATTATTCTAGAATTTTCGCAATCATTCGGCTTGCCCAATTATCCTACGATATACATACAAACCAATTGTGTCAGTGACAACTTTCAGATTAAATATGTTACTTATATTTTCAAACAAACAGTGCTAATGTCTTTCAACGCCGCCGTCCTAATAATTACTTTCGTGTCTAGAAATGCAGCGCGAAGCATTCCGTGCCCTGTGCAGAACGATACGTTACATAGTAAGAAAGGTCTATTTAGACTGGTTGTTGCCAAATATACGACGGCAACAAAGTTGTAACAATATCTGGTACCATTATGCTATCACAACCAATAAATCAGTCGAGCTTACACCACGTCATTACGCAAGACGTCATAACACATCACGTTACAACTTTGTATAAATAGAGATACTGGGATACATCACTACGTTGTAAATGAGGGTGTTTGTATGACGTCATAAATTCTTCTGTTTTAAATATACACATGGAAATGACTTAGGTCTTCCTCGCTGGGGTATAGAAAGCTACTTCAGTGCATGAGCTCTCTGATTTGATGTCCGGGTTGGAGAAAGTGTTATATTATGTGTTTATCTAAATACTCTGAGCAACACGAAATATGGTAGATATCTGGTAAACAGGAATATGCTCGCTATCTATAATGAATGATCTCAAAACTAGTGACACACGCACACGCACACGCACACGCACACGCACACGCACACGCACACGCACACGCACACGCACACGCACACGCACACGCACACGCACACGCACACGCACACGCACACGCACACGCACACGCACACGCACACGCACACGCACACGCACACGCACACGCACACGCACACGCACACGCACACGCACACGCACACGCACACGCACACGCACACGCACACGCACACGCACACGCACACGCACACGCACACGCACACGCACACGCACACGCACACGCACACGCACACGCACACGCACACGCACACGCACACGCACACGCACACGCACACGCACACGCACACGCACACGCACACGCACACGCACACGCACACGCACACGCACACGCACACGCACACGCACACGCACACGCACACGCACACGCACACGCACACGCACACGCACACGCACACACACACACACACACACACACACACACACACACGCGCAATACACACACACACGCGCGCAATACACGCACACACGCGCGCAATACACGCACTAGCCTCTATTATTTCTTTTTTTTGTTTCTAATTCCTTTTTTTTTTTCATTATATTTTTCTTTTCATTTTTGCCACCAAGTAAATAATATACACAAGAAATGCATTCTCTTTTATTTATTTTTAACTAACGGAAGGGACGACCCCACGACACAGGGAATCCTAGTGTGGGGGCCAGAGATATATTGTTTCTCTTATAGTGTCCAAGTGTACTGATGTAATATGTGTATATGTATTGTACTAATGTTTGAATTAATAAATATTATTATTATTATTATTATATTATATTCCGTTACAAAACTATGATGGTATATGTGGTGTTTAAGTAAAAGGGGACGAGTCATCTCCTTTTTGCCCTATTACATAATTATTTTTAGCTTGACACTATGTAAATAACTCTAGTTTCAATATTTGATCCCTGGAATGAAAGTGACTTGCTGTTGTTGCTAATTCCTTGATAACTTTACCCCGGCCAGATAGATCGCTGAACTGAAGTGGCTGAGTTAGACTGGATAAGGCAGGCGACAGACCGGAGCGTGTGGCAGCAGTGGACTGCAACGATCCGGTTGAATGATTTATTGATTGTACCAATAAGCTGGCTCCCTGGGTAAGTACCACCCTCTTACAAAATAACAGCATATAAGTAGTAACATTGTTACTACGTTCCATTCTGTATGTATGTATGTATGTATCTTATGTGGAGGCCAGTCAGTGCAGACCGGCGACACTTCGACCCAGTGGGATCTTTTGTGTCGACACTCTCCCAATAACGACTGCCATAGATGTTCATGGTAGCCGGGACCGACGGCTTAACGTGCTCTCCAAGGCACGGAGCAGGCGATAATTGTCAATTAACGTAGTGTAGGACGCCCTCCGACCAGATGGGATGACGATCTGCGAAAGACTGCAGGCAGATGCTGGATGCGGCAAACCAAAGACAGGGCGCTATGGCGCTCATTAGGGGAGGGCTATGTCCAGCAGTGGACTACTATAGCCTGATGATGATGATATAACTTCCGAAAGTCAGAGGTGCGCGACGTGGGTTCGAACCCGAGACCCTCTGCATTGCAGTCTGTTGGTCTCCAGGCTTTTTTTTTCCATTCTGTAAGTAAAGGGTCCAAAGACTACAATCCCTTGCGAACTACCCCAGACTGGTGGTTCTAAAACAAAATTAAAGATAGATTTAAAAGAATGGAATAGGTAAAAAATGAGCCTGCGGATACACTGTAATAGAACTATTATTCTTACCCTGGTATCCTGATACATGGGTACTTGCCCGTAATAATTGACTGCCAATATATTATGGCTATCAAGTTAATTTTTAGAAATCTATAACTGGCTTCATGACAAACTTAAACTAAAAAGTAGAAACTTTAACAGAAATGACACGGTTGCGTAATCTTTCCAACAACTATGTAGTTATTTTTCACAATAGGTATTTTAACACATTCACGGACACAAAACCACTCTCAATAATTTGTGATATGGCACACAAACTTTCCATACAAAGTGACATCACGTCTGGGGACGTATTGCTACACTACACGGTTTTAAAAGTATATTTTGCGGCAGTAACCGCCTGCAGGCGGACATTCATACCAAGTGAATTCTAAACCGTGTGTTACGGCAGGAGTGTTTGCTGTGGCTCTAGCGGTCTGTATTTTAGTTTTCTAAAACGGCACAGAGTCATATCCTCCCTATAAATGCTATGGGAAATAGTCGGCCGTGGACGGAGTTTTACTTTTAGTGTATTTTAAATCGCCGCCTACAGCCGTAGTGCCATATTATGAGGATCATAATTCACGTCTTCCGACGTACTGTCCGGGAATGTGTTAACTATACTATATTTTTGAGTAGTAGAGCCTCGCTGATTTTAGCATGTATGGGCCGCCGGCTCGACCGGGGAAGAACTACTTTCTAACAAAATATCAACGTGGAATAGCAGTATTACTAATGTTGTGTTTGGTTCAGTGAGTGAGAGTGCCGGAGACCCAATCACCATCTGTCCCTCTTCCTGCTCCTTCTCTTTCCCACTTCCTTTCCTAAAGGGTCGGCAACGCGCAAGTGATGCCTCTGGTGTTGCAGGCGTCTATAGGCTACGGTGACCACTTACCATCAGGTGGTGTATGCTTGATTGCCACCTAAGTTGTATAAAAAAAAAGAAAAGGAATTATAAATGCGAATAAGGGTTTGTTTGTTACGCTATCGGTAAACATAAAATTTCGCATACACGTTTTTCAGAAATACAAATTGTAAAAATTTAATTTTTCAAAAAAAAAAGACTGTTTCCCAAGCAAACGAACAGACAAATGCTAGTATGGCATCCTGTAAATATATCGACTCTATCCAAACAGCCTATCCACTAATTGATCTTTGATTGGATTACTAAATCACCCAAGCTTACGTTACGTAGCGTGGCGTCTATCGACACCTCGACGTGCCAATGTAATTACAAGTGGCAATCCACTGTGTTGCATACACACAGATGACTGCGCTCACTGCTAAGACATTGATTGCGTCTGAACAGTCAGTATTGAAGACGTCGACTTAATATCGACCAAATATTGGGCGTTTACCTAAAAATTGGTCTTTTGTATGGAAGTGAAAAAATGTATAACGCCCATGTACAATTTGCTGTTGCTTGTTCGGTCATATTTTCATTGCTCAATCTCTGTGTGCTCAATAGCAAAATGTCAATATATTTTTTATAATTATTATCGTACATTTTTGCTTTATATCGTACTTTATTGCGAACCATTTACATACGTAATGGTGATCAAAAAATAATTATTTATTTTTGTCACTACGACTTTGATTACTTTCACTGGATCTGAATATATATAATATAACGTGCATGCAAGAAGGGTGATTGGGCCTCCGGCACTCTCACTCACCGAACAAAACACAACAGTAGGAATACTGCTATTTCACGTCGATATTCTGTGAGAGGGTAGTCCTTCTTCCATCGAGCCGGCCCATTCATGCTGAAATCAGCGAGGATCTACTACTTATGAAAATGGAGTTCGAGTAACGAAAAAAATAAATTAACCAATTGAATTGTAGCAGTACACCGACGGCCAGACACAAAAGGTTTTAATTATGTCTGGCATTCCAAGACTTGACAGACGGGTTTTTTAATGAAAAATACCTCCAAATATAACATGGCCATTTAGAACAAACCAGAACTTAAACAACTTAAGTTCTGCGTAAAAGGGGGCGTGTTTACTGCCGTCCAACGGCCACATTTTCAGATTTCTGCTATTGAAAATTTCCCAACAGAAAACGAGGAAGTCTAAACTTTTCTAAATGATTGTAACTTTCTTTGCCGGTGTATTGCAGGAAACGTGAATGCATTTCTCATTACCACTTAGAGATATTTCTAGGAAAGTTTTGCACTGAAAAGTATATCTGTTTCAAAGTTCTTGTATACAATATATCTGAGTGCTCTAAGTATTATTTCTCATGGGAAGTTCAGTACTGCAGTCAACTTTCCGTAATACGAGTCAATATTATTTTATATGTTTTTATCAAACACTAGCTTCTGCTCCCGGCTTTGCTCGTGTAAAAGTAGGTTAGATTATGTTAGTAACAACTCTTTTTTTAAATAAAATAAATCCTGTGTTACTTAGTAATAAAATAGTTTTCTAAGGAAAAATATTTTTTTAAATCAGTTTCATGTTTTTTAAGTTAAACCTTTACAAACAAACAAACATAAATCAAATCTTTTTTATTAAAATGGTAGTATAGATTGCTTTTCTCACTTTCGAAAGTTATATGACTTTTCGAAATTAATTGCGTATTGATTGACAATTATCGCCTGATCCGTGCCTCGGAGAGCACGTTAAGCGGTCGGTCCCGGCTGCCATGAACATCTATGGCAGTCGTTACTGGGAAAGTCAGTACCCTCTAATATCCTGACACTGGTCTAGCCTAAGGGTATCGTTAGCTTTCGGGTTGCGGAGGTCAGGTGGCAGCCGCTCCGTGTAAAACCTGATATCCAGTCAAATCCGGTTAGACTAGGAAAGCCGACCCCAAGTGACTTGGGAATAATACAGGCTAGGGAGAAGGAGTATAGATTGCTTTAAAAGTTAGGTAATAATAAATTTTTGTTTACTTTTAAAGTATTAATTGTGTTTATATCAAACATTATTTTAAAAGCAAGGTAAAAATTATTTGGCGTAAAATTCTATCCAAAAATATTTGTTGATATTCGGTCCAGTATAAATGAAAATAGCCTAGAGCCTCTGGACTGCCACGCAGAAGTCTCGAGTTTGATCCCAAGGCACGCATCTCTGACTTTTCGAAGTTATGTACGTATTAAATAGTTAATTACCACTCGTTTTAACGGTGGAAAAGCATCGTGAGGAAACCTTCAGTCCGAGAGCTCACCATAATGTTTTCGAAGACATGTGAAGTCAGGCCAGCGTGGTAGACTATGGCCTGACTCTTCCCACACTGAGAAGAGGACCGTGCCCAGCAGTGGGACAGTTTAATACAGGGCTGATATTATTATATAAATGAAAATAGAAGTTTTCAAATCTGGTAGTAAGTGTAATTATATGGATTACCTCTACGATATAATCTGTACATTAATACGTCAAGAAAAACATTCCACCCCTATTTACAAAAAATTGTGCATACGGAGAAATATGAAATTTGGCACATTTAAAGTTTATATGGAGAAGGAGGGGCGAATCCTAATATTTATATAAAATATGCATTAGAAATACATTAAATTAATGAAAAGACACTACACGCACACAACTATGCATTTGACACACGCAGCCGAAGCGCGTGACTATGGTTACATATATCAATATACATTGGAATTTATCAGCAATATCTTACAGGCAAACTTTGGTCGAATTTCGAGCACTAGGCGACCGCTTGTATTTTTACATACGGGTGCACTAAATTAACACGGACACGGGTACGATTATATATTTCTGTTACCAAACAAAAATAACGATCGAACGTCGCCGCCATTTGAGTGTAAGCGTGCGAAAGAGATAGCGAGATATCATGAGCACACTCCCTTTTGTTCAAACTTAAATTTTAAATATTTATTGATTACATTTTGCCCGCGACTTCACTAGCATAAATGTATGTATGTATGTAACTTATGTGGGGCCAGCCAGTGCAGACCGGCGACACTTCGACCCAGTGGGATCTTTTGTGTCGACACTCTCCCAATAACGACTGTCATAGATTTTCATGGCAGCCGGGACCGACGGCTTAACGTGCCCTCCGAGGCACGGAGCAGGCGATAATTGTCAATCAATACACACATAATTTCAAAAAGTCATATTACTTCCGAAAGTCGGAGGTGCGCGACGTGGGTTCGAACCCGAGACCCTCTGCATTGCAGTCTGTTGGTCTCCCCACTGAGTTATCGCTGCTCATAAATGCATAAATGTAGGTTAGGATGGTAACAGTTCTTTTTTCTGGACGAAAGGTACACTATGTTCATTCCTGTGCCCCTGACAACGTGTATGCGAAGTTTCATAATGATCGGTCGAATATTTCAGGCGTGAAAGCGTAACAAACTGTAATTCGCATTTATAATATTAGTTAGGATGTACAACAAGCTATTTTGAATAAAATTTACTGTGAAATATAGTTCACAAAATCAAACAAAGGCATGTATCCTATTTACAAAACGCAAACTAAAACAGTTCGAAATTTCTACACAAAAACAAACAATAAGTTTTCATTTTAAATAAAGCCTTATTTCAGTGACAATTTACATTTATTCGAGTATTTTTAAATGTCCATTTGTTATTA